>CM076708.1:41317500-41917500 GCA_038501285.1 Penstemon eatonii | reverse complement strand
TGCTGTGAAACAACCAAACCAGAAAGCTGTTGTTTCCACGTTCCACTCCATTGATAGAAGAAGTTGCTGAAATCAGAGAAGACAATAAATCTATCAAGCTGGACATGGATATGTTCAGAAGAAGAACTCAATGCACTGCAGCTGGTTTCAAAGATATGGAAGAAACTATTGAAAATGCTCTGACAGCACATGATGAAACTCTACAGCATATGATGAGAGACTTCAAAGCATCAGCTGACTTACTACTACACACTCAGATAGGGCTAGGTGATCAAGGAGAAATTGTGCTTGAAAAAGTAGAGTCCTTTGCTAAGCAACAAGAATTTCTCAGGGATGATCGGCTTGAAGGAATGGAGGAAAACATCAGATTACTCTGTGAATCAATTCAAATCAGACCAGTCTTACCGAGACAACCATTCAACCTTGCTGATGATGTTAAAAAGGGGGAAGATGGTGGTTCAATGGATGCTGAGAATAATTCTAAGACTGCTGATGCTGGTGCAACTGAAGAACTGGAACAAACAGCTGAGGAACAAAATGATAATGAAGTTGAACAAACAAGCAGACCAGTTGATCAGTCAGCTACTGAACTAGAGAAAGAAACTAATGAAGCTGATAAATCACAAGAAGAAGATTAGCTCCTTGAGAAGGAACCAGCAAAGACTGACAAAGAAATTGCTGCTGCCAAGGACTCAGCTGAAGAACAGCTCAATCCTGAAGCCAAACTGAAAAATATTGAGCTCCCGAAGAAAAGTTTCTTCAAACAACTGGAAGTTGAAACTTCCAAATTAACAAATGAAACCGCAAAAGAATGCTAGAAGACTACTTATGCTTGTAAACTTTGTAATGTTCTTTTGCACATGTCATCTGACGGACTTGTAACTTGTAATCATGTCTAAATCTATAAAAGTACAAGTTTGACTCCAATAAACCTCTGAAAATTTTATAACTTTTGAAATTTAAACCTCAATTCGTCAAATGAGCAGACTAAATTGTTCAAGTTGAGAGGAGTTACAAGGCTGTTCGCGCACACAGATTTGACTATCAGGAGTAGACCACAATCAATTGATTCACGTAGCTGATTTGAATCAGAGCTACAAAATTTGTTACTTGCCATCGGATTTTGCAAAGTGTTTTTCAAAAGTAATCGAAATTTGGTTCAAAATATTTATCCCCACTTTTACAAATTTCCTTTCAAAACGTTTGATGAACAATTGCTTAATTTGAAATATGTATGAAAAGAATGCAGAACGTAAAGCATAAGTTGTTATATGGATCAAAGTCCTTTAGTCCACTCGAGCATAAGTCTTGATACTTCTGATTTGTCTTTCATGTTTGATCAAAACTTCTTGATGGGAGATTGGCTAAGCTTTTATTACTTATCTGACTTGATGTTTTGGAAATCATCAAAACCTCCCTTCACACATTAAACTAAGTGGAATCTTGATTAATTTTTTGTGCAAGCAGGCACAGATGGGCAACAATTTTATGTGAAAGATTGATTAATTCTCTGTTCCTAAACAGATGAGTTGACAAATTACTACTGATTGATATATAGACAAATTATTGCCGAAAATAATTATTATTTATATGATCAGACGAGATAATAATGAAGGACAAGGTTGTTAAAACGATTACAGAGAAATCTAATACCGATTACAAGTTTCTAAGCTATGATCTTGTTAATACGAGTACAAAAAAACCAAAAACCTAATACAGCCAACTGGAAATCAAAAACCTATTACATAACGACTTGGTGTTTTGTTCCTCCGCCGTTCTCTCGGCTGCAGCCAACGGATTTTTTGGTCATGGCTCAACGATTCCGACGACTAGATTATGAAACATGTACATATGCAGATTAATAAACAATGTTTTCTAGACCGTCACTAAACTCATTGGGTAGAGGTGAAAAGACTGGTCATTTCCATTGTGAAAAGACTGCACAAAGTTCATCTCTCTTAAGCAGAATTCACACTAATGTTAGCAATGATTCACCCGACAGATCCTCTACAAACTGGTCAATCAAAATATATTTTGCAAATGAGTATTACCTTCCCTTTTATGTGCAGTATCAAAACCTTGAGACACCACACAGAAAAGGGAAGGTAATACTTATTTGCAAAATATTTTTTGATCTACCAGTATCTGGAGGATGTTTCTGGTGAACCAATGCTAACATTAGTTCGAAATCTGCTTAAGAGAGATGAACTTTGTGCAGTTTTCTCGCGATGGAAATGACCAATCTTTTCACATCTGCCCAATGAGTTTAGTGACGGTTCAGAAAACATTATTTATCAATCTGCATATGTACATGTGTCATTAGCTCGTCGTCGGAATCGTTAAGCCATTTTGAAGAACAATTACATCTTTGAATTGGGTGGTATCGGTAAAGGGGGTTTTCTGAGGAGAAGCTTCTTCTCCACAGAAAAAGCCCCTTTACCGATACCCAATTCATAGGTGTAATTGTGCCTTACCCTATCCGGAGGTCGAGAAGATGCAAAGATTAAGAAAGCACTCCTCATCGATATAATAAAAAGGAGATTCACGATAAGGAAAAATTTTGGTTCATATTCTTGTTTTTCTTGGCAAAATTCTTTAGGATTATATGGTGGAGGATACAATATTTCGATGTTTATGGGAATGGAGGATGTGGTATTGTGGTAAGCTTCACCGCCGCCCCTCCCTCCTTTATAGACACGGGTTATCCGATCGGACCGTCAGGAATAACCATGATCAACGGTTCAGATCGGGTGCATCAAGAGTTGCGCCCGTTGCGCTTTCCTAGGAGAGTAACGTGGACCGTTTCTTACCTAGTATTTTGTACATATGGGAGAATAGCTGAGACAACCAGACTTGTATTTCAGATGAACATGGTGATCAACAGATTGATGGACTAACAGCCAAGTCCTTGGCTGAGTACTTCACTAAGCTGTTGTTTAGTACTAACAGTCAAGTCATTCGCTGAGTACTTCACTAAGCTATTTATCATGATATAAGATATTGTGAAACAGCACCCTGTGCTGAAATGTGAATGTATGATGTAATTGAAAGTCACCATATAATGATTAATAAAGTTTTGGTTTGCTTATATCAAATGTTCTCGTAGTGGCTTTTTTAATGTCTACTCTATTAAGTGGTTTAATGAAGCGAATATACTTATTGTTTTCGCAATATTTATTAAAATATATTATGGGGAATTATCCCGAACTTAATAAATTGAGATTCCTTTTTTTACAACACGAGGAGTTAATGTTACGTAACGACTAGGTTCTACGTTTTAAATCCGAATGACCAAAAATTAAAAAAAAAAAATTAGATTCTTTTATTTTACAAATGGAGGAGTTAACGTTACATAACGACTAGGTTCTTCGTTTTGAATCCCGATCGACCATCATGAGTAAAAAAAAATTTGAGATTCTTTGTTTTACAAATGGAGGAGTTAAAGTTATATAACGACTAGGTTCTCCGTTTTGAATCCCGTCGACCAAAATAAAATAAAAAAAATATTTGGATATACTTTGTTTTACAAACAGAGGAGTTAATGTTACATAACGCATTGGTTCTCCGTTTTGAATCCCGATCGACCAAAATAAAATAAAAAAAAAATTATTTGGATATTCTTTGTTTTACAAACAGAGGAGTTAATGTTACATAACGCATTGGTTCTCCGTTTTGAATCCCGATCGACCAAAAAAAATAAGAAGAGTATCATTATTTTTTTGTTTTTTAATGTTGGTCGATCGGGATTGGAAACGGAGAACCAATGCGTTATGTAACATTAACTCCTCCATTTGTAAAACAAAGAATCTCCAAATATTTTTTATTTTTATTTTGGTCGATCGGGATTCAAACAGAGAACCAAGTCGTTATGTAACATTAACTCCTCCGTTTGTAGAAAAATAGAATCTCCATTTTTTTATTTTTTTTGGTCGATTGGAATTCAAAACGGAGAACCAAGTCGTCATGTTACATTAACTCCTCCGTTTGTAAAAAAAGAAAAAAAGCATCTCATTTTTTTTTATATTTTGGTCGATCGGGATTGAGAACTGATGTTTATATATATATTACTTGATAGAAAATATAATGACATATTCAATTTATTTGAATTGATATACATAAACATTCAAGAGATAATTTAAACAAAATGTTCATCTCTTGAATGTTTATGTTAATAAATTCAAATAGATATAAACATTCAAATTTATTTTTATTAGTTTTTAATGTTTTTATATTTTAATTGATTGAAATTATAATGACATATTCAATTATTTATATACATAAACATTCAATAGATAATTTAAAAAAAAATATCTTGATCACTCAGATCATGATCACTCACTCAGCTGATGACCTATCAGCTCTTGATTACTCAGCTCCTGATCACTCACTAAGCTGATGACCACTCATCTATTGATCATTTTTTGGTCCTCCTTATGGGTCAAATTTCACATTTTCGTCCCTCTAAAATTTCTTGTAGCAGATTGATCCCGAACTTTATCAATGTAATGTATCACATTAGTCCATCTTATAACACATAGATCGTACTTAAATTTTTTGTAGCAAATTCGTCTCTCTTATCAATGTAGTGTAACTCATTAGTCTCTCTTACAAAGTACATCAAATCTTGTCAATTTAGTATTTTGAATTTAAATGATGTATTTTGTATTTAAGAGGAACTAATGTATTACACTATATTAATAAGATGGACGAATTTGCTACAAAAAAAATTCAGAGGGACAAATATGTTATAAGAGGGACGAATGTGATGTACTACATTGATAAGTGGGATCAATCTGCTACAAAAAATTTAAGAGGGACAAAAGTGCAAAATCTAATCCATAAGAAGGACCAAAAGCGAGATTTACTCCTAACAACTACCATCTTGGCCCACTAGTTCTAACATTCCAGGGAACAACCTATAATATAAAAACACATTTACAGGGACCAACATATAAAAACACATTTAACTCTGTTATATCCTTAGTTCCTCCGTTAAGATATACGACGTATACGGTGAATCATGCCTACATCCAGATTAGCATTGGGGATGCGATTCTTTAAATTTTAGCCCATTTAGACTTTTTCTTCGTTTGTATAAATAGGAGGCCTCTTCGCTGATAGCTTCTATTACTCTTACTCTCAAATTCTAAAACCCTAAATCAAGAACATACCACGGATTTCTTTTCCTTCTGCGAAATTTCTCAGCTTCAATGGCACCAAAACAAGTTTTAAATGCTAAGGCATCTACCTCTGAATCTATGGATTCAAAAGTTGGAAGGCAGAAAACAGTAGTTGACGGTATGTGGTTAAATTACGAAGAGTATAGTCACACCGCAACAACAACAATGAGGGCTATTTTGAAAAAAAATCAAGGACACTGGTTTGAATGGGGTTCTTATCTGCTCGTTCAAACTACATCTACACCGATGAAATTCTCGATTTCTATCGTCACGCATCAGTGAAAGGGATATCAATAGAATCTATCGTAGGACAGCAAAGTGTGAAAATGGATGCAACTGTTCTGCACCGAGCATTTGGGTTACCTATTGAGGGAAGGGTGGATTTTCGGGAGTACGCTCGCACTAGGATGGACTCATTTTGGAGAATTGCTGCCAAGGATGGTCAACAGATGGGTACATCAACGAAGAAAAAGCAGCTGAAAGATGAATTCCAGAGGTTTGCAGATATTTTTGCAAAGATTCTGGAAAGCAGAAGTGGGTATTTTGATAGTTTAACCGAGGACAGGTTATTCTATATGGTTGCCATTTGGAATGATGTTAGGATAAGCTGGGCAGAAGTTATATTGGAATACATGAAGTCAAATATGGGCAAGGTAAAGAACTTATACCACGGGAACATTTTAAAATTTCTACTTAATCATATAGGAGTTCCTCTGGGTCGTGGGAAGCCCTGCATTACTCCAAGGAGATGAAAAAATATGAACCCCCTGCCATTAAGGGAGGGTCTTCAGCTGTTACAGAAGGTGATGAACCAGTAAAAAGGACGAAGACGAAGGCTAAACTTGAATTCTCTAACTCACCTGTTGCAAAGATGGTGAAAGTGAGTTCAGGGAATTCTGCATCTGCAGTATCCCACGAGGTTAATCAGCATGAAAACATGGGAACGAACGAAGATGATCCAGTATTTCATGATATACTGGCCGCACATCTTCTTGACTATGAATCCAGCTCGTATGCCAGAGATGAATCTGTTCAGATACCTAGAAGGAAAATAAGATCATCGGTTAAATCTATTACACCTTTGGAGAAGGAATCCCCAAGGAAAAAAAGATCATGCCTGCCCAATAAAAAGTCTGCCCTTCCAAAATCTGATGGAGTGAAGGAATATCTAACTAAACAAACTGATTCTAATCAGTCAAGTGTGGTGAGAGAAGACCGGTCATGGCTAGCCCACAAGCTGCGTCTTCATCAGTTAAAGGAAAAAAAGTCATGGTTTATGCTGAAACAGAGGTTGAGAAAGAGGAAGCAAAAGGAGGAAGCAAGTTTATTTTTCCCAATCAGTCAGAGCTAAACAAGAGAAGAAGAGCCAAAGCTGAAAAAAAAACAGAAAGAATGTCTTCTCTGGGGATGAAATTCAACCAATAGATTTAAATGAAGATCAAGCTTTAGCAATGGCAATAGCTAATAGTTTGAAAGCCTCTCAACCAGATCACTCAAGATCTGAAGAAATTCAACAGCGGGTTGAAATTGTCGTCACCACAGAACATGGAGACAAGGAAGAGAGAGATGCTCTCGAGCTCGTGAGGAGCCTGCCAGAGATGTTTGATGCCTATGCACACAAACTGGCAGAAGTCAATGAAAAGGTACATCAACTGACCGAGTTCAGAGTTGAAAAAAGCAGATATATCAGATGGAGGAATATGAGGTTGGATGGTTCTCTAGAAGAGATGAACAAGTGGAAGCAATTCTCTAAGGAGGAAGAATGGGTCCTTCACTGGTTAACAATACCCACGAGAAGGCAAGATGTGGATGCATTCATATTCAGGGATGCAATGTTTGAAAAGATTAAAGAAGTAATGTATGATGTGAGAGATGAAATTGTGCAATCAACTCCAACAGTTGGACCAGTGAGGATGGTAAATAAAGCGGTCATTTGCACTATTTACAGATGGGCACGAAGGGCTAGACCGAATTTTCAAGGAGAATCTTCTGAGTATGGTTTTGTACCAAACATAAGGATGGTTGCTGAAGGCCCTTATGTACAAGTCCCTGGTTTTCTGAAGTTGAATAAAGGAACAACCACCGATGATCTTCCACGGAGTCCAACTCAGATTGATGAAGCCAGTTAGGAATTAACATTAGTCACTTATAACAGCCCGGTAGTGGTTGATATTACTGATAATGAAGAATCCTTTACTGACAAATGTAATGAAGCATCAGCTGATGACGATGGCGAAATCTTGCAGATTGAGAGAAAAGAAGTCACGAAGGACATCTTACAGAGCATTTATGTGACTGAATTGGTTGGTGTCAAAGTTGCTGAGGAATCTCCCTTGCTTCCGACATGGAAGATGATGGACAAGGAGACATATGGTAGGTCTGCTACTGATGTTGTAATAAAAGATGTTCAAAGTTCAGACTTAGCTGATGACTACTCTGATGGAATGAAGCATCAGAGTACTGAACAGCGTACACAAAGTCCAGCCATACCAACCTCATCATTTCTTGGCGATGATCATATCAGGGGGCTTTTGTTCAATGTAGCTGAAAACATTGAGGGTCGTCTGGTTGGCTCATGTAGTGATTAGGCGTGGCATTAAGGAGAGCTATGACCGATGAAGAGTGTTCAAGGAAATGTAGAAAAAAGTGTCGAGGATTTAGCTGGTAAGATTGTGTTGGGATTTTATTGGTATAATTGTCAACTACAACAGTGCGGAATTTAAAATTTTTGTTTATACACCAAATCCCAGGGAACACTTATTAGCACATATGAATAAAGGTTGAATTTAATTAAAGCATGCATATACTAAAATTAAATAGATGGTAAAAGCCATTTTACCTCACCACAGGCAAGGTGGTGGCTTCCTCCGGTCTTCGATTGTTCACTGGAGCACCCCTAGTGTTGTGCCTCTAGAGAAAGTCCACACCAGTTGGATTTGAGTGACTTCGCGAAATCCCCAGGCTCAGAACTAGGATTAAGGAATTGTCTCGTCAGGAATTGGATGCAGATCTGGGAAGAAGACTTGGAGAAAAATCCTACACAGGGAGGGCGATTTTACAGGGTTCGATTATGCAATTAGGGGCGAGAGGGGCTGAAATTTTCGGCCTCTATGTGTTTTCCTGGGTTGTTCTTTCTTGCTTAGAATTAGGGTTAGCTTCTACTTCTCTCTGATTTGATTATGTGTATCTAGTATTTATAGATATCTCTATTAGAAGACTCCTTCTCCTAATAGACATCTAATTCTTGAAAGAATATCTTCTTATCAAGAAACAAGATATACACAATCTTATCACTTTAGGAAACAAGATATCTTTCAATCTCTTTCCTAGTTACACAAGATAACACAAACTCTTAATCCCTATCATAATCAAACACAATCAACAATAATTCAAGACTAATTAATCTAAGCAAAAATCGGCCACTTTAATTAATTAAAATCGGCCCATATGCTTTTTAATTAATCCTAAACTTAATTTGATCATTGTTCCCAAAATCGGCCCATGCAAGATTAATTAATCCCAGATTAATTTATCTTTACAATGATTGGCCCATATGCTTAAATTAATTAATCAAAGATCAATTAGCTTTCATATGGATCGGCCCATGTGTTTTAATTAATTAATCTACTATTAATTAATTAATCCTTTCCAATTAATACTTTAATTGAGGATTTAATCAATCAGAAATTCCAATTGATTCATTAATTAGTTACTCCTAATTAATGATTCTCCATTTTGAATTAACACTTTAATTCTTGATTAATTAATTAGTTACTCCCAATTAATTATTCTTCTTCTTGAATTAATACTTTAATTCAATTTATTGATTTAATTCCTTAAATCAATTGATTCCTTCCAGACTGTCACTGTCCAACTGTATTGTGTGTGACCCTCTAGGTTCACCATCAATTGGCAGCAGGCCCACGACTTTCGTGATTTAATTAGTGAGCAATTAATTGCTCCGATCAATTAACCACTTTAATTGACCACTCCAGAATTAATTTCCTTATTAATTCAGGAGTACCCACACCTCATGGTCGATGTCTAGCCACAAGCCCATGAGGCCCAACTTCAGGTGAATTGATTTAGTGAACCTTCACCTCTTATAAATGCCATGTACGTACGGTCCTTCTATCAACTAATTTCCCGATTGAGACCTAGGGTGTGTGAATTGGTCGGCACCTCTAATTATCTCAATTCTGTACTTTCTAATTCAGGATAATAATTTCAGTGTGACTGCTAAATTTGGAAACCCCTTTCCAAATCCGTCACCGACTACGGCCGTAGATTCCTCGGATTTATTATCTAAGAACGTACAGGAAATTCTCTCATCTTATCAAGATGAGTCGATAGATCCTTTATTAGTACTAACTATCTGCGCACACGTTCATACGCACCCAAAGTAGTCGCACAATGACCAAGCTATGTGATCGGCTCCTAAATCAAAGTACGTATTCCCGTGTACCGAATCCGCCCTAGTACCTCAAGTCAAAGGACTAAATCGTACACTATTATAAGTCTTGAGAGACATCCCATTACCGATATGCTTAACGCACTTCCACGATGGGTCTCTCTGTTCGGGTCGTTCGATGCGTTCGATCCCCTATCGAACCACCTAGTCATATGCACTAGCATTCAATGCCTTGTTCATGAAACGACAACAAATTCACTTCATGTGAATCATGCATAATCCTACAAGTCTTGACGATTCATTCGATACCCCGTCTCGATATGAATCTATGACTTGGAACATTTTTGAAATCACGACCTTTGAGACTGTTTCATGATTAATCGCACCCAATACTGAAGTGAATAATCCCGTAGTCATGAGTGATCTCAGGGTTTCATCCAATCGCTTAGATACGTTCGCGAGAGATGAAGTTGGCCATTGTTTAATTCACGTACTATGAATAAACGGGCGTATTATCTTATAAATCATAAGATTGCTTCTAAAGGAAGTACCTAAACAAGCTTATATTTGTTGGCTTGCTGGGCACTATCCTATCAGATTGCCACTTTTGAGAAAAATTTAATTGGGAGGGTTGGAGATCAAGAAGGAAAGTTGATTGAAGTAACGGGAGAGATCAAGGAAGAAGTGGCAGAAATCAACACGTCTGTTACTTAAATGCGGCATGATTTGCAAGCCATAAGAAGAAGAATTGCATCTTTGGACAATGTCTTGAAGAATCGTGGTCAGGACATGGAAGCAATCAGAACACTTAGTTGTCAAGTAGGCGAGATTAGTGACTTTATCATGCAAAAGTATAATGATAATCAAAAAGAGGGGGAAGGAACCAGTCAAACCCATAAAGCTCGTGGAAGGAAGAATTACAGAAGATGAGGAGATGAAGATTTATAGGTTTTCTCACTTGTAATTTTAATGAAATAAATTTTAATTGTTGTGTGATTATCAAATGAAAACAGATTACTCCTTATCCAACTATGTGTCATTTAAAGTAAACATATAGTTGCTGTCATTCGCATTGAACAAATTAGTCAGCTGTGAATCAATTGATTTTAAAGGGCTCATATAAGAATCTTACAAAAACTGGAAAATACTTTTTGTGTATTTAAAATTGCATTTCAAAATTTTGTAAGGTGCAATAACAGCTTAGTAGAGTAGTAAGCTGAACAAACTTGGTCAACATTGTACTCAGCTGACCCATGAAAAACTATTTCATATTTTCATCCTTCAGCAACGAAAAGCTGAGTAGTCCAAATCAATTAATTCTCTGTTAAACGTGTTTTCTGAAACCACATAAAATCATCTAGTTTATCTCGCCTTAATCAAATTGAATAAATATTTGGATTTCGCCAACACAATTAAATGGAGTGCCAAGTACGCTTCTTCTCGCAAACAGCTAAATAATATACCTTACTGTGTTTCTAAAAAAAATGAAAAAACCACGCACTACACTGAAATGGCATTCCAATCCGAATGTACTAAGACTTCAATGAAAGAGGTGATACTAACAAAAGGATCCTGGCTGAACTGCGAATCTTACGCTGAAAGTGGTACGGATTTGATGAAAGCCATCATAACAAAGATTGTGAACACTAGACTCGGACCATTCCTAGAGGCTCACGAAGAGAGGATATTTGTGAACTAAGTAGTTGAATTCTACCTAAATGGCTCGGTGGAATATTACCAGGATGGCTCTGTTATTGAAGAAATCATTGTGTCCGTAGTTGCTGGAGAGATTATTGTTGTAACAAAAACGAAAATGAGCGAAACCTTCAGCCTGCCCACAGAAGGATTGACTCACTTAGCCACATTCGCTCAAGAAATAATGGGAAATCTTTGTGCCTAACAGCTAAGGAAGGTCAACAGCAGAGACCCCTGACCTTGAAGAGCCAACTGAGGCCTGAATTTCAAAGGTTTGCTGACATTTGCTCTAACATTTTAGAAAGAAGTAAAGTATCAATAACAGGGTTGACTGAGGAATTGTTGCACCTCATGGCTGCAATCTGGTACAGTCAGAAAATCAATTGGTCAAGAATATTGTGGGACAATTTATGCCACAACATTAAAGAGAAGAATTTGTACCAAGGAATAATTGTAAGTATGTTGTTTTCCCACGCTGGAGCAAAACTGGGAAGAGGGAAGAAGTTAGATAGAACTGGAAAGCACCCCTGAAACAGTGACAGTTGCTAACAAGACGTCTGCAACAATTGAAATCACCAAGGGAAATCTGGTACAGCTGAAGACTGTTACCAAGGGAAAGGAGAAAATGATTCCCGAGGATTCATCAAGTCAGAATGATAATGATCGATAAGAGAAATCACCCGCTGAAATAAGAAATGAGGAAATAGAGAATCTATTCACATTTCCTGACAAATACCAAGATTCGAAAGTTCAAATAGAAAGAAACTTCAGTCAAAGGATGGATAGCCTAGAGAGAATGTTCGAAGACATAGGTCCTCAAGTTCAATGGAAGAAGAATGATTCCTCTGGTGTTCCCTATACTGCATCAGACTCATCTGATGATGATCCCTCTGAAGAACATAACTTAGGAAGGAGGATGTCGATGAAACAACCACATGAAACTGGACCATCGGACTGGTTATCAGAGGATGTTACCCCTGGAGATTCCAGCAACAAGGAACTCACTGAAGAATCTGAAGAGATTGGACTTGTTCCTAGTCTAGAACGGAATCTTGAGGTGCAAGGTCATTTTCATTATACTCAAAGGAGAGAGATCAAGAAAATGGAGAGGAGGATGACTGAAATGAAAGAAGAAACAAAGAAAACCAGAAAGATTGTTGAAAGACTTCTTGAGAAGCAAGAAGAAATGGAGGAGTTAATTCACAAACAAAATAAGTTTGTCCGGAAGGCACTGGCGAAAGTCGAAAGAGATGTAAGAGAGATAACTTGTCTGATCACTCCTGAGAATCGCAAAGTACTTGATCTGATCCAATCCATGTCCACCCACCTCAATGAGCTCAGCAAACTAATACTATATTACACTGATGCTCACAAACAGCGGGAAGAAAATAAGAAGAAGGAAGAATTTGAAAGCAAAAGAAGAGAAGAAATCAGAAAACGACATCAAGATGAAATTGCAGGGAGGAGGAAACAATGTTGAGCTTATTGCAGTTTGGAGCAACTAGCACCCATAATGTGAAGAAAGCCTGTTAATGAACAAGGTGTTATGGGAGTTCAACCAATCCAAAGTTAGATTTAGATATTGATCTTACGCGTTTTCGATTGATCGATCAAGGTGGTGTAGAAAGACAAATAAATGCTTATAAATAGAAGGAAAAGATCAATATTATTTGTATTCGGGGTGACTGAGTACAAATTACAAGTATCGAGAGTCCTATCCGAGCATTATAGGATGCCGTACAAGCTAGAGGGTGAAATACACATAAAAAAGCCTATATTATTCTTCCTAAGTAGATCCGAGCAGCAGCCTCGGAGGAAGAGCACCTGGGAAGTTGTGTTATTCCGTCGTCATAAATGCTAGGGGTATTTATAGCTGAGATAATGGGCTTTCTGACACACTTGCAGGAGAACTTTTCTGGCCCGCTGGCTTGGGCCTGGGCTCGGCCCAACAGTAACCTTCGACCTCTTTACCGGCTCGGAACAGATCATTATATGCCCCGGCTTGGTTCGGCACTTTCGGGAACGGAAACTTGCGTTGTTCGATCCATATCGGGCAAGCAAGAATAGGGGATCCAAATTACCCCTCATCAATACTCCCCCACTTCTCGAGCGTAAAGTTGAGCTTAAGCTCGAAGAAGTATAAGCTGTGTTGAACGCTGGGGTGAGATGAGCCATTTAAAATATGTTTCGGGTATGCCTCATTAAAAATCTAACTCGGAAAAACCCTTTGGGATAAAAACCGAGCTAGGGAAAAAGAGTGCATACATTAGAAAAAATATAATGGCGTTGCCGTGATATCAACCTTGTCGTCCATTGTTTGTGTAGGACCTCTAGATCGGGATTCTCCTTACTGTCAATTACTGTGATGCTCTAGTCAATTCCTTAGAGATGCTTCCTTAATTTTCCGACCGTAATACAAAGGATCAATGGGGTACCATAGGAACAATTCCCAAGAAGCATATCCCAATTTCCGGAAAGTGAGGGATCAAGAATGCAATTCTCAGGAAAATAACTTTGAATTTTTACCCAGTGGAAGTTCAACCGTCGCGGTTACTCGGGGACCTGTTTGCAATTTTACCTTTTTAACCCCGTATATATATGTTGACTTGTTGAAAAATTACTCACAAATCACACACTTTCTTGAGTTCGGAGCATTCGGGTCGAAGAGCAGTTGCTTTAGTATAATTGTTTCTCAACCCATAATGTCCAGTTCCAGAAGTTTGAAGGGCAAGAACAAAGTTGGAAAGGATCAAGAGTTTGATCCTCTTTTAAAGCTTATCGATGATTACGAAGATGGAGAGTTTCATCCAGAAGATGAGGATACTGACCAGGTCGAAGACATACGTTTGAGGGCACCTTTGTCAGGATTTTTAGACATACATTTCCTTCTAACACAGCCACCTCAAACAGATCAGAACTTCCTGCCAATCAAACTTCCTGTGGTTTTTCCAAAAAGGATCGCGTCTATCTTGAGGCGGAGTTTGGGAAATTTCTTCCTAAGGGTTTTTCGATCGTCATCCCTTCCTACACCGATCATGCAAACGAGCCTCCAGCCGAGTGTCAAACCTTCTATGAGAAGCAATTTTCTTACGGTTTGCGCATTCCATTTATCCCTCTTATGCGGAACATCTTGACTTTCTTTTCTCTTTCCCCCGCTCAGCTTCTCCCGCATTCCGTCGCGTATATTGTAGCGTTCAGTGCTCTCATGGAAGCCAAAGGGGAAGAGGCCTCTTTTAGTAATTTTTGGCAAATATTTCGAATGGACCTGTGTAAGGGCTCGAATGTTGGATTCGTGTCCATCTGCCAGCGGTCGAAACGGCCTATTCTCACGAACATAACAACGGAGAAGATAAAAGGATGGAAAATGAGGTTCTTTTTTGTGAAAGGCCCTGTTGTCCCCGTATCGGAAGATAGCTCGAAAACCAGACCATATCGATGGGATGGAGCAAGTTCTTGGTCATATGGTCGTCGCAGAATTAAGGAAAAGCTCAACCATCGTCTTTCCGATGAATTTCTCGAGCAGCTACGGTCCAACCCTTACCAAACCATGCTTCTGGTTCAAGAAGGTGTTTTGCGGTTGGCTGGGTTGAGCAAATGTAACTATCCTGCCCCGATGATCGAATACTCTTATCCTTTACCTATTCGATCTTTCGAGGGATCCCTTCAGCCGCTTGGTGACCTGCCTGCCTCTGCTGCTTCGCCCCGCGCCCCTCTTTCTTTGAGTATGTCTTTAGCCTCTTCCTATCTCAAAGTGCGATAGATTAATTCTTTTTGTTTATACTCACGTATATCTTGTATTTCCTTTACAGGTCGAACTGTTGAGAGGTTTCGACTGTCCACCGTTGGATTGGTTGGAAGTATGCCATCCCAGTTCGAGCAGTTACCATATACTTCGGAAAGAAGGGCGGATGCAGGCGATTTAGGCGGAGATTCAGTTGATATATCAATTCTATTTCCCGATCTGAGGGGGGTTGGTACTAGGAGTTCCTTGAATTCTGCCACTGCGGGTCCTCTTCGAAGTCTGTTCTCCCCTGATACTTCTACTCTTTCGTCCGTCGGTTATAGTCAATATTCCTGGAACCGAATTCTGGGTGTGCAAGAGTATGAGAAACTCCTTAGTCGAAAGCGGAATGCTGACCATCCGGGGCCCTCGAGGAGGGCAAAACCCTTTGGTGTGAGTTCTAATTCGGTTTCATGTCGAGAGGGTAGATCGGAGCCGGATGTGGCAGATTTCATGGACGAACACTTTCGAGGTAGCAGGGCTGCTGAATATCCCGAAGACGGGACTGTCCAATCCGATCTGGGTCCGGATGGTGAGAATGAATTTGATAAAGCAACTAGAATTTTCATGGCTGGTCGGTTTAAGCGGGATATGTTGCTTCAAACCATTAAAGGTAGTTTTGAGGTTCTAAGTGATTTTTCCCGGACGTATCATGAGGTAAGAATTTTTCCTTTGACTATTTCATCTTTCTTTAGAGTCTCTAACATTTACTGATAACCGAGATTTTATCATAGGTTGGGGATTTCTTCGCACTTCAAACCTATCGCTTGGCATTGCTAGAGCAGGAGTCGCAAGATGCTCACGATGCGTACGCACAAATTTTCGTTGACAATCAAACCCTTCGATCCCAACTGGCAGACAGTCAACGAGAATTATCTAAAGTAAAGAAAGAGCAAGAGAATACAAGTAAGAAACATTCCTCCTCTGTGGAGGATGAATTATTATCAGTAGTTACAGAAAAAAAGCGCACTCGAGGATGAGCTTAAGAGAATTAAAATCGAGCTTGAGCAGACCAAGCAAGACTCTGCGCGCGCATATTCCCAAGGAGCAGAAGAGGCGGAGCTTCCAGCCATACGAAAATTTCTTAATTCCCCCGTTTTCGATCCTTTAGTTCGGAGAAGAATCGGCGGAATCCTTCAAACTATCTTTTATAAGGGGGTTCAACAATTGGTTTCAGCCGATAGGATATCAGACAAAATGGAAGAGTACCTCCCGTATATGAATCCTTACAAAAATGCCGAAGGAAAGGATTACAAAACTTCATCATTGCCCCAAGAAACTGTGAACTGGCAAAGTCATCGTTTTGTCCCCTTAGTTGAGGAGTTTGGCAATCTGATGCCTAATCCTGATTTACTCGAGCGGTCCGATGACAATCATCAATCTGCCCTAGGAGAGAACGAAGATGTCAACATAGAGGATGGATCGGATGAGGAAAAAGATCGACCCTTTGATCAGACTGATACATTAGGTAGCGGTGGTGAAGGTGGCGGTGGTCCGAACGCTGGGTTCAAGTATGCTGGGGGAAACGATTCATAGCCTTGTAGTTAGGAGTCAAATGTGTATATGCACGTAACTCTTTTTTTTTGTAATCGGACTTGTTTTCTTTATGATTTGGTTCGCATGACTTGTAAATTTTTATCTCGCAAATATTTGAAATCATCTGCTTTTCATAGTTCGATATCTTTTCGTACTCTATGGTCGATAATTTATTTATTTCAAATAGAATCTTCCTTGAAAGTCGCGTCGATTCCACTACCGTAATCATAGGGTGTAGCGTCTATAAATATGAGGATCTCTTCAAATTATTTACACGAAACCTTTATTTACCGAGATCGGAGCTCTTCCTCTATATTCTGCATTATTCGAATCTCTTAAGTCACTTCCCGTTTATCATGGAAGAAATACTGGGCAAGGCTATCGACCCCAAATTGCTATTGGGTGGTTCGAAAAGTAAAAATCCGTCCAAAGAACAAAAGCCAGCCAAGGAAGCCAAACCCTCCAAATCCTCTTCCAAAACCTCTGTGTCTTCTCCCAGAGTTTCTAAGGGAGGGGAGATTAAGAAAGAGAAAAACGCTTCCTCGAAGCAAGCCAGGGGCAACACGAACAAGTCCATCTTGGATGAGGAGCTTGAGGCTGAGCTCGAGGGCTCTTTGCCGAAAATTGTCGATTCTCCGAGTGGAGATCCTGTTAGGCAGAAAACTCCCGCTCCTTCTTCAAACAAAAGGCCTTATTCTGATGGGGTCACTCCCATTGAGGCTTTGCAGAAGCTTGCCATCGGGAGCAAGCCATCACCTGGTGATTCTTCGGCCGTCCCCCCCACAGGAGGTTTGAACAAAAAACTTAAGTTGGATATTGGTGGAGAAGCTTCTGCTGAATCCTTAAAAACTGATAATCTTTCCGAACCCCAAGTAGACTTCGCTCCTCCTACGATTACTCCTTCCCCGCCTAAGGAGTCGAAGGATGGATCCATTTCTAAAGCTGCGCTCGGGGATCCCGTAGATAGTCCGTTGCGGGCTGATCTCGTATCTTCTGAAACCGACATGTCCAAGGAAAGAAATTTAGAAGAGTTGTACCAATCTGGGTCGCATTTTCTGTTTCAGGTGTTATAATATCTTTCTCTCTCTTTCCCTCTTTTTTTTTTTTTTTAACTTATCCAAGCATTTAATAGGCCGGACAAGATTTTCTCGAACTCAAAACGTTTGCCGAGCGGGAATCAAATCGACATGCTGCTATCTCACTCGAGCTGGCGAAGAAGAAAACAGAATTCGACCGTGTCCTTGAGGAGAAGCTTGCTTTAGAGAAAGAGAAGGTTGCTATGGATCAGGGAGAAGAAATCCACAAGAAACTGAATGACGAGCTCGAGAAACTCAAAAGTCTTCACGAGCAGGAGAAAGAAGAGTTCGAGCGTCGTGAAAAGGCGGCTTACGACCATGGATATGAGGCTCGCAGTGCTGAGCTCCGGAAGATTCTTTCCGACAATAAGCTTCTCTAGATGTTGTCTTTTATTTTTCTGGGCTTGCTGTACGATTATGATGTTTTATCTCTGTGTAACCATGAATAATTTTCTGACACTTTTAACTATTGTGGTTTGTAATGATTTATTTAATCCAGGATTGTATGTTCCGCCTGTTTATTTTATCATAAGTTTGATGTGTTCCTTTTTCATTCGTACTTAGCCTGCTTTCTTTGTTCGAATCTTGCGATCTCGACCGACAGGATCCCTGATTTTCGATCTTGGTGTAATAACTTCGCTCATTTCCAAAATCACATGACTTTTGTTTCCCGCTCAAATTCTCGGGAAGCGTAATAATCTTTTGATCTTGATCGTTCCTTTTGTTTTCTGCTAACCGTTGGATTCTTTAAAGTTGCTCCTATAAATGGGGTCTTTCATTTTGTATCCTTATAAAAAAATTTTGAAGGCAGATTCCTTCGATCATGCTGATTAAGAGATCTTGTTGCATGGCTCAACATTTTGAAATTCGAGTTAGAACCTACTTTGCAGATTATAGGCTGATTTGTGCTTCTACTTCGAGTAGGATACCTACAGGCGAACGCTATCCCGTCCTTGGAGGCCAATAAGTCTCATTGCTGACCACCCACGACCCAAGTAGCTCCCTCGACCTTTTGTGGTTTTGGAGAGATTCGAGCATCAAGTTTTTCAAGGGTGTTCGGCGGTTTGTTTGGTTCTTCCTCGAAGATGTCAGGGGGTGGTGCTTCGAGGATCGAGGTCCTCAATAAAGTATTCACATTACACCTTGAAAAAGATGTATTACCCTTCCCCTCTTTGAAGAATCATAAATAAAGATAAAAGCCTGTTGGCTTGACAGGCTCCTCATATTTGAGTAAGGACATTATCGTCCGCCGAAAATTTCATAGGATTGCCTGGTCATGAAGTCCCTCTCACGTTCGGATATAGAGATTAGTTTTTGTCGATATTTATAGGATTGTAAAATGTACTGTATCAAAAGATTGGCTTTATATGTAATAGGAGTTGATATTATTGTAATTTGTAATCGCTTGATATATCGAACTCGGAAATCATAGTTTTTTGATTGACCTTTACGATTGTTCTAAGTTGCTAAAATACAGTATTTTATCGACCTTGGCCATTCTTAGGCGAGTTACTGATAATGCTTTCTTTATAAGCTATACTCCGAATTTTCTTTGTGACTCTTTTTGATGACCGGAGTTGAAACTATAAGGATTCCGAGCACGATTAAATTTGACATTTTCTTCATTTACCCAAATCGTTCCTTAATTCTCGGGAAGCGAAACGGTCGGCGTATTTATTGCTTGTATCTCAGCCATTAATTCTAATAAATCTGAGTCGTTGATCGTCCTTTGCTTTTACTATATATATTTCCATAGGTACCTTCATATTTTTACGTTTCTGTAGCTGTTTTGTTCGACTATATGATTGAACTATTACTTCCTTTGACCATCATGTTTCGTTTCTTATCTCCGATAAAACGGTTCGAGGTTCGGGTTCGAACTGTCTTCCTTCATTACTTTGGCTGCCTTCAATGGCGAGTTATTTCGACTAGGGTATCGATAGGCGAAAAGAATAGCGACTGGGGTACCGACAGGCGACCAGCTCTCTCTGATTCCATCCATTTGAGGCTGGTTCGAATTCCTGTATCCCGTCGCTCCTCCCCGTCGGATAGTGGGTCAACTCGTGGAAGAAGTTTTCCTGCACTCGATCTCAACCTCTTCGAGATGCAACTTGAAGAGTATTGCCTTCGGATTCGGCAGGGATAATTCCAACTGGAGTTGCTTCCATGTCTTTCGACCCGGTCCGGCGTGGAGCAATCATCGAGGAAGCGATAGATGAAGGGTAGAATTGTACTAGCCCCGCTTTTCTCCTTCGACTACGAAAATACTCTAGCGTAGGGTTAATTATTTGTAATAGGATTATACTAAATGTAAAGTTTCAGCTTTGCTTGATTTTCCTTATTGTAATCATGAATTCTCTTGTAACTGTTTGAAAGTTCACGAATGAAATATTTATTTCCTTTGTCACTCTTACTTGTTAATCTGTAGATTTGCTTATGTAAATAGCAACCGAGCATCAATTTCTTCGCCCCAAAAGTATGAACGACAAGCGCTATTCCTCACCGATTTTGATAACTAATAAGATAATAAAATATTAGCTTTTTTAATGATCGAACATCGACTATATAATCGTCCTTTGATTGAACTTCGACCTTTAATATTCAGATATAAACGATAATTGACGTTCTTCGCCGATCTCATTCGTTGATAGAGTAATCGAAAATTAATAATACTTGGATAAAAATTGGCATCCTTAGCAGATCTCGATCGCTGTAGTTCGAAACAGGATATTATCGGAATTTGTGGATAATCGATAATTTGCACTTAGGGTCTTAGCAACGGCTTTCACCCTTTTGATTTATTTCGATCTAAGGGGCATAGCAACGGCTTTCACCCTTAGTCGTTTTGATCGGTCATAGCAACAGCTTTCACCTGAGGGCCTTAGCAACAGCTTTCACCCTTTTGTTTATTTCGATCTAAGGGGCATAGCAACGTCTTTCACCCTTAGTCGTTTTGATCGGTCATAGCAACAGCTTTCACCTGAGGGCCTTAGCAACAGCTTTCACCCTTTTGTTTATTTCGATCTAAGGGGCATAGCAACGGCTTTCACACTTAGTCGTTTTGATCGGTCATAACAACAGCTTTCACCTGAGGGCCTTAGCAACAGCTTTCACCCTTTTGTTTATTTCGATCTAAGGGGCATAGCAGCGGCTTTCACCCTTAGTCGTTTCAGAGCATTTTTAGCCTGAGGGTCGTCACCCATTTTTATTTTTCGATCCAAGGGGCGTAGCAACGGCTTTCACCCTTGGTCGATCTTTGAGGGTCGTAGCAACAACTTTCACCCTTTTAATAGTAGATGGAGACAAATAGAGATTGATATCGAGAATATCAGAATATGACGAATGAATAGGAATTTTGGCGAAATGGACTTTCACTGAATAAATAACTTTGTTCGAAATAAATTTTCAAGGAAATAATAGTCTTCTGTACTCGTGAGAATAGATGAAACACAACGAGATAGCAAATAGTAAATACCCCTAGAACTTAATAAATAATCCTTTTGTCTTGACAACTTTCCGAACTCAGAGTAGGACCTTTCCTTCTGGATGAGCAACGTAGTGTGAATCTTCTTTTCCGACTTTAATGATCGTGTATGATCCGCCCCGACTAGGCTGACGTTTTCCATTATTTTTGGCTATGCTTACCGTTGTTGCCATAACAATGTTGTGAATGCTCCTGGAACCATTGGATGATCCGTATGGCAGAACAGTGGTAACACACTGTTGTTTGGTTGCATGTTGAACACACCGTCCAACCTGGTTTCTTGCATATTAAAGATCACTGGGAACTGTGGATTGTTGACTTGGTGGAGAGGGATTTCAGGATTGATCTGCTGCTTGGAGATAGAACTAGTCTTCGCATTATGCACCTTATACTTCTTTTCTCCTTCACAAGTTGGCTGCTTCTTTAACTGACAAGTTGTTGATTTATGCCCAGGAACCCTTCGTATATATGAAATATAGGTCAATAAAACTAGAAATAAATAAATTAATAACGAAATTTATTGTAATCACGTGTAAATTAATAACATACATACCCACATATCCCACATTTTTGTTTCTTAGATTTTGTTGCTCCTCTTATCTTGTTACGGATAGGATCGCAAACCTTTTTCATCTTCGTAATTGGTGGGTCTTGTATGACATTATCAGAAGAATCATTGTCGTCGTTGACATTGTTTTCCGAAGGAACGCTGCCACACCGAGAATGCATCATTAATTCGTTCTTTGCGGAATCGACTACATCCCTAACACGCTTGAGGGAATTTGAATATCCAGGTTCAGTTTGTGAGGAAACAACGCTCAATACAAGACACTCTGCATTCAATTTACCAAATCTTTGTTGTTCGCTATTGGCAATGGGGATAGGATCAGGGAACTTTTTTCTCAGTAAAGTACCAGGATCTTTTAACCATCTACGTTTTAGCAAGGACTCTGGGAACTTCTTCATGCCATAGTACTTCAATGTTGATATAATGTGTCGGCATGGAATGCCCTCCGACTCTAACTTGAAGCAATCACATTGGAACTTTGAAATTCCCTCACCAACTATGACTTTGTTGATTGAAACTCCAGTTTCCTTGTTCTCACGGTAAAAGAATGTCTGATTTCCACCAGCTTCACCGATCCTATTTTCTCCCACGACACCTTGTTCGTCCCAAATCTCCTTACGGATCATGTAGAAGATCTTCAAAGTATATAAGCTAATAGCATGCTCCTCGAAGCACTTCAATGGACTTTCTCTAACATCCCGATCATCCTTCTTGGACTTCTTTTGCATTTCTATGAAATCACTCCTAAGCCTTTGTAATGTTCGTTCGTAGTGATCTAGAAAATTAGTAATGGTCATCTTGTGCTCAACACTCAGCTTGATGAAAGCATTTACGGATTCGGCACTCTGCGTGGTGGTCATCATGCACGTAAACTGCTCACGAAAGTATGCTTCTGCCCACCTTTCCCTTATTTCGTAGGTGTCAAGAACCCATTTGTTATTGGATAAATTGTGATTCTCCACAATATTAGCCCAACTAAGCTCAAACTCCTCTATTGAGCACTTCCTATCCACCAATGAACAAAATTCATTGCAAAATGAAGAATTCTTAATATTTTTACGGACGTAATGACATAAATGCCAACTGCATATCCTATATCGACTTCCAACAAATTCAGATACAATAGCAGAACGCATAGCTGCATCTTGATCTGTTAGTACAGATTCAGGAATTTTACCTCCCATTGCCTCTAAAAATGTTTGCAAAACCCATTGATAACTTTCAATAGTTTCATCTTGTAAGAAACAGGCAGCAAATATACAAGTGGATCCATGGTTATTAACCCCTGAAAAAATGACGAGAGGATACAAATACCTATTCGTCTTGTAAGTGCTATCAAATACCAAAACATCTCCAAAAGCCTCGTATTCAGCTCTGGATGAACCATCACACCAAAAAAGTCTAGTAAGTGTGTCTTCTTCGTCCACACAGTACTTGTAAAAAATCTATCATCCTTCTGCTTTGACACTTTTAATTTATTAATCACTGTGTGAATATCACCTTCCCGGATCCTTTCCGCTATTAGCTTGTTCAACCAATTGTATGCAGTCTTCTTTTTAAAGTTGAGTTTTCCAGCACCTCCGACTATTTGATCCAAGTAGTGCAACACAAGGGATGGCTTAATTCCAGTCTTCGTCATCAAACTAAGCAAAGCCTTGTCTGGGGGCGACAAGTAGCTGTGTAAAGGACATGTCAACAAACAATATTTGAATTACATAACATTTATCAAAGAAAATATGTACATAAAATGAAAAAAGGAGTAATATCGTACCTCTTGGGGTATAAATGTAACTCATGATTGTGATTACTCAGAAACCTAGAAACCATGTATTTGCCCGAATTCCAGTCTCGTGTAACTCGAAAAGTAGCTTTGCAACCAGACCTAGTCAATGGTTTAGATTCTCTAAGCATATTACGGGCTTCTTCATTTTTTAAACGGAAACCTTCTCGGGTACAAACCCACACCCTATTTTTTATTGACCCTTCTTTTGAACACTTCTTCTCCTAACATCAAAGCCTTCTGCTTTGGCATAAGCAATGTAGAATTTCTCAGCATCCTCAACACTGTAAAAAACTAGCTGACTAATCAACTCCTCTTTCTTACATAGATTAACAAAATCAGATGAGCTAGGTAATTCGTCTTCGGAACGCGCATTCGTATTATTGCTGTCCTGAACATGTTTGCAAAATTCACCTAATACATTGCAAAAAAAAAAAAAAAAAACAAATATAGGCTCCCGATGGAAAATTCGTTAACAAACAAACTGTGAAAATTTATAAATTACATAACAGATGAAGGAAACAATAGTCTGTAACAAATTTCATATCCATTAAACTATGTATGCCTACAATTTAGGGAATTTCGTGAAACAAAATCCATGTTTCTACAAAATATTCTGTTTTCTTAAGATAAACTTACTCAGCTGTTATATTTTCAAAAATAATTGTAATTAATGAAATACTCTGTATAGTACTCAGCTGTTATACAAATTTGCCAAAAAAGCTAACAAAGCTGTGAGTCAAAAATAACTGAAATCAAAATACCTGCAGCCATGTTTCAAATATATTTAATACGGTTGAATTCAAATGTCCAAATTTGAGATCTTCAGTATTCCAAATTATTTTATGTTCTACAACTTCATCAAGAACAGAAATGACTCAAGCCAAAGAATGTTCTCTGAACATAGAGAACATATCAGGGGGCAGTGAGGAGAAGAGAAGACAACAAGAAAATGAAATCAAAAGGGGGAGAAAAGCAAATTTCTTCTTAAGCTGGGAGAACGAGAAGGGAGAGACTGAAAGTTTATATAGTATTAACATTCTCAGTAAAGGGCATTTTGGTGATATCCTAATTAATTAAACTTTCTAGGATTTTATTTCAACATTTTAACTAGAGGGCACTTTGGTCATAAGAACATTCAGCTGGGTTCGTACGGGGGGTCGGACAGGGACATGTGTCTGTTTTTTATAAGAGTCGTTCGTTACTCTCACCGGCCGAGAGTCAGGATAGAACATCCCAACAAAGATTGAGCAGAAATAGTGGAGAATCACTAGAAAATGCCTTTCAATCAAAAGTCAACCTAAATAATCTAGAATCGGGTGATAACAAGAAGGGTAAAAGTCATGGCGAAAACTCTCAAAACAAAGGGAAAGCCAAACAAGTTGATTATCCCCCTTGTGGTGTTTGTCAAAGGACAAATCATTTGGAGAAGGATTGGTATCACAAAGGCAAACACCGCTGCTCAAACTGTAAAAAGTTTGGCCACTTAGAAAAAGAATGCCGATTCAAGGAGAAAAATCACCAAGCTAACTATTCAGAAGAAGATCAAGAGTATCTGTTCTTTGCTAGTCAAGTTGTTGAAGAAGAAACCAATGGTACTTGGTTCGCTAATAGCAATTACATGACTACAAAAGAGAGCAATTTCACTCCTATAGATTATTCTATCAAGACTAAAGTCAAGATGGATAATGGTGACTTGGTAAATTTCAAAGACAAAGGCACGGTGGCTATTCAAACAAAGAAAAAAGCTTCTAACAAGGCGATATGGATTGAACCCATGAAAAAGGAAATTAAAATAAACATGGAGACCAATACTTGTGAGTTGATTCAACCTACCACCAAAGACGTATTTGGGGAGAAACGGATCTTCAAATCCAAGTTGGATCCAAACAAGACCATCAAGAACCAAAGCAAACCCGTCCAAAAGAAAAATTCCAAATTCTAAGAGAAAAACTTGGAGTTGTCGGGAAAAACATTAAGGAGAAGTATTAAAGTTAATGTATTCCCTAGATTAATAAATATCCACATACATGAACTAGCTTCTAGTTCCAATGTATGATAGGATACATGAATACTTAGATGCATGCTTTGACTACCTAGTATTCATAAATGTAATTAAATTGGATACATGTACTTCACATGCCTAGACTAGTATAAATAGGTGTAAAGTATGTACTTGTAATTCATCAAGTCTTCAACAAGAGTAAAAGAAAAGGAGAGACATACTCCAAGTATTTCCTCGTTGATCTTATTCACTAATCTCACAAAATATCCAACAATTTCTTTCTACATGTAGAATTTTGAATGCTCACTCAGTTATTTTGTAGCATTAGGTGCTTGGAGATTATTTTGATTGCTCTTTAATTACAAAATTTAGTGCAATTTCAATAGCTCTAATTAGGCTTCTGGAAATTGAAATACATAGACATTTGGTTATTTGCATCTCATAAGCCATTTTTGTTCACTTTTCTTCTCTAACAAGGTGAGTAGATTAGTTCTGATTTCGCTTTTCATATTTCTTGAAGGACTGAATTTGTGGTTGATTTTGATTAAGAAGTTGTTTTGTGGCAATAAATTAAGCTTACTTTGTTGGTAAATTCTGAACATGGTTCTCTTTCTTTCTCCCACTCTAATAAATTTGAATTTATTTATTTGGGATGGTCTATGGTGACTCTCACTTCAAAGAGAGTCACCAACAATCTTCTTCTTGGCCAATTAAATATAGACATGTGTCCACATTACAACATTAAATATTCATTTACAACCCAGCTCATCTTTAAAATGTCTATTATACCCTTATTCTTTATTTTACAAAATTCCCAACTTATCCTTTTTCTATTTCATATATAATATACTTTCTCAGTTATTTCGCTCTAGCGGAATTTTATCCGTCAAAGCGGAGCTTGGTAATGTATAATTAAGTTAATAGCATATAATTAGGTTAATAGTAACCTCAATCGATAAATGACTCGATTACTTGATTGAAGTCAACATTGTTGGTTGCATAATTTAATCTTGAGATTTGTTTTTATTTAATTAGATAAAGAATAGTTTGATTAATGTTAGAAAATAAGGAATTACATTAAATACTTAATCAGTTTGGCTCTTCATGTTCATAATTTCTTTTTGAATTTTAAGTCTTGAATGTCATTTGTAATATCAGATAAAATTCCAAAATTTATAATTGTAATATTTATTTCAATTTTTCATAAATTTGTATAATTAAGTAGTTATTGAATAAATTGAACAAATATTAAATAAAAATTAATTGTTATATTAAAATTTATAAATATAAAAATACTATTTACATAATTTAATAAACTAATTTAATTTTATATTAATATATTAAACTTTAATACTATTAATTAAAAAAAATTAAAAATACTTCAAACCCACCCACCACCCCAATCAACCCGAACCCCCTTCCCCCCCAAACCAGGTCGTCGCAGTTAATTTGAATGGGCGAAATGGGTTTTCAAGTTTTGGGCTTAGGATTTCTTGGTGAGATTATTGGTTGGTGGAGTGAAGAAAGGAAGAAGTTTTACGAGCTTCCATGGCGGCTAGTTTATTAAGTATTTTTTTGGATTGAAAGCTTCGTGAAGTGCCGTCGTTCTGGTCTAAAAAAATAAAAAGAAAAAGCTCACCTACCTTGTGTGTGTTGGTGTGTGAAGGCTCTTATCAGAAAACCAGTAAAGGACCCCAAATAGAAAGGGGCATAGGGGAGAAATAAGAAGATGAATTGGATTTCAATTTGATATTTCACCTACTATGCAATCACGTGAAATTAACAGAGAGAGAAAAGGATAGACTTTGCGGTGCAAATGGATGAAGAAACGACTTCTGCTGTTTTCACAAGAACGGAGGCGGCACTTCGCCGCCGATATAAAAGCACAGAGAGAGGGGGAGGGGAGGAGGAAGGTGGCGGCGGCATGGTGGTGTTGTGGTTTAGGGTTTGGAAAGGGGTTGGGGTTGGGGTAAGAAGAGAAATTGGGGGAAAAGAAATGAGAGGGATATTCTAGTAAAAGTGGAGTATTTTTGTTATTTTTATTTTAGGGTAATAATGTAAATTTACTATTTACAATGTATTAATAATTAAATTTCTGAATTTAATACACAAAATATAGAATTGTATACATTTGTATATAATCAATGGACAAGATAGTTTCTTTTTTTACTTCAAAGGCTGGGATTGATTTGTTGTGGTGACTCTTTCCTTACCCAAGAGTCACTATAGAATTCCCCTATTTAGTTATGTACTTCACTATCTAAATTGTGATTTTCATGCAGAAAATATTATCCCTACTTTGGGTACATACGTGAAAATGTGGTGGAGCTATGTTTAGAGGCTACGAAGTGTTAGAAGTTGAAGATATTGAAATCAACATATATTCATGTTTTAGAACTTTGGGTGAAAAAAACTTGTAATTCAATTCCTTTTGTGAAGCCTAATAGGTTATTGATAAGTGATTTTGTTTTGTTTAATATAGTTTTTGAAACTTCAGTATGAATATTTGTGATTTTCGAACTTAAATACTTTGCAAGTTGGTTTCTGTTATTATCCAGATATTGTTATTTTGAGAAGCAATTTTAGTTTCCGTAATATTTTTATTGTTTTAGTTTATCAATGAGGTGAAAAATATAAATTATAAATTCTAATAGGTTTATTAGTCGTAAAATTTATAGTTACAAAATAAATTGTCACATAAGAAATTGCAGAATTTTAATCTACTTTTTTTATGACAAAAAAATAGTCATAAAAGGCTCTTTTTGTGTGACAAATTGTATTGTCACATAAGCACATGTATAATTTGAAGCTAAATTTTTTATTACATAGAAATTTGTCATAACAGGCAGGTTTTTGTGTGACAAATTATATCGTCACATAAAGCCTTATCAATATCATATTTGTTGTGACGAAATTCACTTTCGGTGACAAATTCTTTGTACTCTTGTGACAAATGCATCGTCGCGACACATTGCCTTGTTGTGACGAGGTAAATTTCGTCGCAATGTTATGCGACGATCTAAACTTTTGTCACATCAGACTTTATTTGACGGGGCCTACATGACAAACCCTGCGACGAAAAAATTCATCACATAAGCCTCTTGTGAAGAAATTCTGGTTTTTCATGACGAAATAATTCGTCACATATTTTATATACATGCGGCTGGGTGCAGTTTATGCGATTTTTTAAAATATAAATTCAAACCCGATCATAATTTGTAAATTTTTATTCACGAAGCCCAAGACCAACCCATTCATCGTTCAATTGCGGTCGATTTGGGTTGGGCGATCGGTTGGGGCAGTTTGACAGTTTCGTTAAATACCCTTAGTTACAGGCATGAACTTGTTAGTGAAAAAGGTGAATATCGACCAACCAAAATCAACAACTAACCTTTGACACCACCAAAAGTGAATATTGATCTCAAAAACAGCTAGCAAAAGAACAATTAACTTGAAGTAATTCACAACAAATTGAAAAACGTAAAAATTTACAAACTAAACGCGCCGCCCAAATGGGTGGAGCTCAGACGGTCGTGAAATCTGGAATCAAGCCATGGAATAAGTTGCATGTGACATTTCCTTAAGGTGTGATCAATTTTGAAAGAGGTGGAAGGGTTTGGCCGAAAACCACTTTTGAAGGTGCGGTGACATGAGATTTGAGGGTTGTGGGTGGGTAGGTTTTAGTTTTTTTTCGTTATAATTATTTATTAATATTATATAATTTATTATTTTATGAATATTAAATTAATGAATACAAGTTTGAAAAGAATTTTTTTGTAAAAAAATTAATATTCATGTTTTATTTTATTTATTAATATTATATATAAAATCAAATTAATTATATAAATATAATAAGTAATATCTCTAAATTTGTCCGCACGTGTTGTTATTCGAGTCAATTCTAAAATCTGGCAACAATGTGGACTAAAATCATTACTAAATTTGAAGATGTGGGTTATTTTGCCAATCTGAAATGTTATTGAGCAGAATTGTCAATCAACATAAGTAATTGCATCAATTTTGCAACATACTTAATTGTCACGTCATCACTTAACGACGGTACCAAAAGTGTTGGCCTCAATTTTTATGATACCATAAGTGAGAATTGCATATAGTTTGGTACCACAAGTTCAATTCTCTAAATATTAAAGTTGTGGCACTAAATGTGCTAGTCTGAAAAAATACGGGATAAATAAAAACGGAAGCGAGCTATACTTATATTATCAAAAATGCAATAATCTCAATTTCATAACAACCACTCCATTCACTTCAAAAATTGACATTAACCCCCTGCATGTTGACTTATAATGATATTTCAAATCGGTGGACGGAGCTAATTAATAAAATGTAGATAAAAGGGTTTTTTGCTAAAAAAATAACATAGGAGGTCTTTGCTAATAAAAATAATACATTAAAGTTTTTGCCAATTGGACAAAGTACATGGAGTATATTTGTATTAGCTCTTCCATTTTTAACTATAGATCTTTCCATTATATATCCGTACCGTCCTACTACATGTACTTAGCAATTAGAACAGTATAAAAGATTTTTGAGTAAATCGCGCTTTTCGTCCTCCTTATGGATTAATTTTTGTACTTTTGTCCCTCTTAAATTTTTTGCAGCAGATTGGTCCCTTTTATCAATGTAGTATGTCACATTCGTCTGTCTTAAATTTTTGTATTAAATTCGTCCCTCTTATTAATTTAATGTAACACATAAGTCCCTCTTAAATACAAAATACATCACTTAAATTCAGAATATATTCTAAAGTGAACGAAATTTAATGTATTTTGTATTTAAGAGGACTAATATGTTACATTACATTGATAAAATGGACGATTTGCTACAAAAATTTTAAGAGGGACGAATGTGATACATTACATTGATAAGAGGGACCAATCTGCTATAAAAAATTTAAGAGAGACGAAAATAAAAAATTTAACCCATAAGTAGGGACAAAAATATTATTCACTCAAAAACTTTCTTACTAATACTTATCATATATAATTTCAAATATTGAATTGATAGGTTTGTGTGCGTTGATAATTATTGATAAGACTTATAGATGCACAATGCATCATCCGGCCGACGTCCGATAAAATTTATAAGAACTAGTTGATAAAAAGTCTACCTTAATAGAGTATAAAAGGATCATAATTCATAAGTCTGCTTCATCGATTTATATATTGAAACAAACAAGTGTCCGGATAACCTTTCACAAGCCCTTAGAGTTCTTTAGAATTATTAGGATTAGTTTCTAGTCAGAAGAGCTAAGATTACGGCTGGAATATGTTGTTAAATCGCTGTTTCATTCTTCTATTTTATTTTATCTTTTTTGCGAAATTTATTTTTTTATTTAACAATCAACTAATAGTGACACATATATGGGAGGACTTCAAGTTAAGTAAATTGTCAGACTTAAACACTATAATTTGATTTGACCCTTTCAACTATTAAACATAATTTATTGTATTTCATATCATAGAACAAATATTTTACTTTTCGCTTTTCATATGAAATTCGTAAAAAACATACGAATTCTTTACATACATTACAAGAGTGATGGTTCCGTTAGTTTTGTATAGGGATTAACTAATGGAGATTGAAGCCCATGTCCAAAGGAGTAATATGACGCAAAAAATTCTGAAAAAGGTGAAGTAACAAGGCCGTAATCGTGATCTGAAATTGTGAGAGAAAGGGTTTCGCAATTTATATTTTCAAATGCAATAATTTAACGATTTAATCAATGTAATATGAAATTAAATATACGTATGTGTTCGCGATAAAGAGACGAATAAGACTCCTCTCCTATTTTTGGCGAACATCTACCAGAGGACGGTGGCTTTGCGTCAGGAAGGAGACATTAGTCAATTCATAAAATAATCAAAATGTAGGAGTCAATTAGCAAAATCACCAATATTTATTCATTTTTATTAATCTTAATATATATATATATATATTATATTAAAAAGATTATGTTGAATGAAGATGAGGAACTGAAGAAATAAACGGAGGTTTTGATGATTTTCAAAAGTCATCAGCTAAGTGTTGAAAGCTTAATCAACCTCAGAAGATATTCAACCTAAAAGACAAGTACAATCAAACAGGTTAAATATATGGTCCAAAAGACTACTGATCTTATGTTGAGTTCGGAATCAGACTGGTGGATTTCAGCAGAGTCAAATCAGATGAGTTCGGTTTGAATTAGCAGAGTGTTCATTAGTAGGGTGGATTTGATCAGCAGAGTAGAAGTGATCAAAAAGTCTCTCCAACGGTTATAAATGCGCTTGGAGTAATAAATGTTGTAAGAGAAGGGTATTAAAGAGAAATTATTGAAGAGATACCTCAGATCAGTAGAGTGCATTAAATGCGACTGACAGAAAGTACAGCAGAGTGTACAGTGAACAATTGCAGAGAGATGTTCCAGAAAAAGGGGATCAGTACTCGAGGAGTGATGATTTTTGTCTTACTTCAACCGGCAGATTTCAAATCATCAAGTATAAATAGTTCATGATTCAAAAGTTAGAGACAAGCAATACAACTGAGAGCAAAAAATCAAACGAACAAACCCTTCTATGTCTCAAACTCAAGAACATAACCCAATCAGCTTAGTCGTCTGTTGACAATAGCCGAGTTGAAGAAAACAAGCCAAACACTTAATCTAAGTGATTCTGTAAACCGAGTGTGTTGTCCAAAGCTTATATTCGTATCTTCTTCGTGATTTTCTGTAATGAACTTGTGGCTTTATATCATTTGTTGTAAAAGCGCAAGTAGAGTTTACTAGGTTACTTAGTGTTTCTTGTTGTTTGTACCGAAAAAATCACCCTCGATTAATCGAGGAACGACGGCTCGATATAACAAGCCAAAAATGGCATATGGGTCGAATTAAGTCACTCCAAAACGGATCAGACCAAATCGGATCCAATTTGGACCGAAAATGGATCAAATCGAACCAATGGGTTGGCTATGAGCCCAATTTCAAAACTCAACCCAATTTCGCAATTAATTAACATTTGGGCCAAAAATATATTAATTAATTGATAAAATTAATTAATAGGCTAAAGTTAATTAATTACTAGTTAAAGCCAAATAATGATTAATTACAAATGGGCTCGACCCACCTGATAATTTTGGCTAATAAAGATTATGGACTGATTAATTAAGATTAATCGGGCCAAGTCTAATCAATTGGCCTATTTCATAAATAAAGGCCATTAATTGTTTAAAGGGGTAATTAATTAGATAAATTGTGAGACAAAAGGGCTCGACCCAGGACCAACCATGGCCCGATCGGCCCAAATCGGCCATGACCCAGCCCAGATCGGCCACTCCCTATTTTTGGACCCACTTGTGGCTTTGTTATTTAATTAGTGGTTAATTAATTAAAGGATAAGGATTAAGCTAAGTAATTGGCTTAAATAACTAAGTCCTTAAAAATCTCTTAGTTAGTTATCATTAATTCAATTTCAAACTCAACGTTTCTTCTTCTCCAACCACCACTAGCATTAATTTTCAGCAACAAAAGAACTACCATCAAAGTAGTGGAAATAGTGGAAGGTTTTTCAAGTAGTGGAGAAAGTGGGAAAGTGGCTGTCAAGGCATCATTTTCTGGCCATCAGCTCTCCAATCCAGCAACTATAAATACCTCGATACTGTCAGTCGCGCAGGACACACACAACAATCAATCAACAAATCTCAGTCTAACACTGATCGGCTCAACGCCTCTCCGGAAGTCCAGCGCTCCGCTGCTTCTTTTTCAGCAAACACCCTGTAGAACCCCTGATATCAACCGTCCCTCCTCAGCCACCAGCAACCCTCGACAGCCTGAAGTCTTGCCGCCGCCGCCGCCCAAAATCCGCCGCCGCCGCCGCCCAAGGTCCGCCGCCGCCGCCGCTAAAAATAAGCCGTCGCCGCCGCCGACATTAAGCCGCCGCCGCCGCCGATACTAAGCCGCCGCCGCCGCTGCTTCCGCTGTCCAGACGCTGTCTCGAGCGAAACCCCTTGATAGCAGGCAGTTAACAAGCTGTTTTCTGTCAAGTTATCAGTCTGTCAACTCGTTGATATCAGTCTGTCCCTCCTCAGCCACCAGTGATCCCTGATCGCCTGAAGTCTTGCCGCCGCCGTCGCTCATAGTAAGCCGCCGCCGCCGCTCTCTTCCGCCGTCAGCTGACACTGACTCGAGCGAAACCACTCGTATCAACCAAGTAGCACGCTGGTAACTGTCATGTAAGTGCCCACGTATTTATGTGACAAACTCATCGAGTAGCCATCTGCTTGATGAGCTCGTCGTCAAGTAGCCATCTGCTTGACGGCTATCGGCTAAGTAGCCATCTGTTTCGTCGATGCCTTGGTCAGTGGCCACCCGCTGATCAAAAGCCCGATTGGTGGTCACCCATCAAGGTTGGGCGAACCATTGACGGTGGTCCCCCGTCGTCAATGTTACTTTCTGTCAACTTAATGTATTGTCATGTTTCATCAGCTGATCGGTGGGTTCCCTGCCGATCAAGGAGTCATTTTTCAGAACTTAATAGACTTATCAACTCATTTGGCAGACTATGCCAAAATAGGAGAATTGTATCGTTTTGCATATTGTTGTAAATTTTGTACATCGGGGAACTCGTCAATATTCTTTTATTATTAATGGAAGTAGTTTGGCCCGTAAATCTTGACTCTTTTACATAAATATGCTTTACATTGGTTAATTTCCATTGATATGCTGTTTTCTGTCAAGATTATGTCTTCTGTCAAGGTGTATGATTAAACTGATTGATTATCAAGGCATTCGCTGATTTTCAAACCCGCTGATATGTTAAACAGGCCATCGATTGGTCATAAGTTTTTGGCACTTAAGAGAGATTTTCATAAATTATTTAAGTCCTGCGGCCAGGCAGGCATAGAAAAGAACTAGGGGTAGTGTTTGCCTACTCTGTCACAGTCGTTTAGATGTCAGCCTTATCAGGACAACTTACTTTGATATCAATATGTCTTTGTCAAGACACTCGTATTATTGTTATACTGATATCAACATGTCTATTTTTGAATCGTTATGTTTGCACGCACAAACATTGGCACGCCCGCATCTATTTTATATCATATCGAGGTATTTTACGTCGAGCTATTGGCTCGTCGAGGGATTCATTGACAGGTTTACAGCAAACAATATTTTGGCACACCTTGATGCCAAGCATACCTCGATGTCGATCCCTCGACGCCAAGCACCCCTTGATGTCGGTTTTATCGCAAACAACATTTTTGGCACTTCTTGATGCCAAGGGTTGCTCGATGTCGTCGAGGCGTTCCTCGATGTTAAATTTATACGCAAGCAGTCGCTCGATATCAAGTAATACGGGTGTCAAAATTTACGCAAACAATATTTTGGCACGCCCAATGGGACATGAAAATCTTTTTGTCAAAAACCCTACCAGCCACACAATTTTATGGCTCGGGGGGCATGAAAATGATTCTGTGTTTTAATTAGGTTGCCAAAAAATGATTATCAGCCAAGTAACTATTTGGCTAGCTGACACTTGATAATCTTTCTGCCAAACAGTCAATCAGTTGATGCTAAACAATTAATCTTTTGCTGTTGTCGAGATAATACCACAGTAACGCGAAAGACTTGATCTACCTTGACAAGGACACGCTCTGACTTAACGCATACTTTGGAAAATCTATCAACGGTTCCACTGACTATGGAAGGAGCCGACAGAATCGAGGAGCTGACTGCAGAGGTCCGTAATTTCACCAGGGACCTTGAGACCAAACAGGAGGAATGGTCTAACGTTGTCAGCAAGTTTGAAAACATGCTAGGCTCGGCCACTGCTGCTAGTCAGGCCAATACAGAAGCCAGCAACACTGTAAATAACTCCCTGATGCATCTGGAGGCCAAGATGACCTCACTCGCAGAGAGCATCAATGCTCTTGCCAACGGCATACAAGCGCAGGCCTGGACTGGGCCGCCGAAGACTGCTGTTGACAAAGGAAAAGGCCCCGCGATCAAGATCGGGGGAAGTTCGTCAAGAGACGAGACGCCTTGTAGACAAGGCAACGGACAATCTAATGTCCAGGAAAGAAACAAAGGAAGCACTTCCAAAGCAAGGAACACCCGTCAAGACTCGGGGGGCAGGTCCGAAGAGGACCAATTAGAGGCCGCCGGATACGGCCAAGATGGATATCAGGCCAACTCAATGGCTTATGACAGGATTTCTCATCGAGCTGTAGAGGGTACAGAGGACCTCCTGACGGTGAACCAAGCTGAAGAAATGTTCGTCAGGAGACAAGGAAACAGGGCAGCGAGTTATAATAAGCCTCACCCGGAATATATCGATCAGATCCCATTCCCATTGAACTACAGACCGCCGAATTTTACACTGTTTTCTGGCGAGGGATCACAGTCTGCCACGGAGCATCTGGCTCGGTTCTCTTTAGAATGTGGCAACATGACAAACGAGTTCAAATTGAAACTGTTTCCCAACTCCCTGACGGGAATGGCGTTCCACTGGTACGCCAATTTGAAGCCTGGATCGGTCCCCGACTGGCCATCCATGGAGAAAATATTCGTGATGAACCACTATCAAGCCCCACTCGAGGTGTCCGTCATCGAGCTGTCGAACATGAGGCAGCTGACAGGACAGACTGTTGAAGAATACATGAAGAAGTTCATCAGGGCCAGAGGATTCTGCGCCATCCCGCTGCCAGAAAAGGAATGCATCAAAATTGCCATCCATGGCATGCATTTCGAATTACGAAAGATCATGATGGCACAATACCACGAGGACTTGTTTGAACTGACCGATCACGCGGTCCGTTATGAACGAGTATTGAGAGACGAGAATGACCGACAGCCCAGAGGAAGTTACTATCAAGTGGGTATGGCCGACTCTAGTGAGGAGCAGCTCAATCAGGTCAGCAGACCGATTGAGCAACAGGGTATCGAGATCGGACTGGCAGAAGTGGTCTGCCTAAGAACACCGTCTGTACGGCTCTCGCTAAGCCGAAAGAACCTCAACCTACTATCAAGGTGCCAAATAATTTGGTGCGACGAGACGCTGAATATAAAACTGATAGGGAAAGACGATACTCTTTCGACGTCTCGAAAACAGAGGCCATATTCGACCAGTTGTTGGCCGACAAGATCCTTTGCCTCAAAGGAGACCACGTGATTCCACCATCAATGAAGATAGCAGGTAAAACGTATTGCAAATATCATGATGTTTGGACTCACGCAACAAACGAGTGTCTAGTGTTCAGGTGGATGGTGCAGGATCACCTTGACAAGGGCATCTTGAGGTTTGCCCCGGATTGGAAGATCACAAAGCCGATGACGGTTGACACCAATCCTTTCCAACAAAATGAAGTAGGGATAAATGTCATAACAATCACGGAATTACCGACAGGCGAGAAACTGTATTCAGACGATGATCCAGATTATGACATGAGAAACAAGGAAATGGGCCTGTGTGCGAGGTGCCAAAACGAATTGGCGACAGTCCCGCTGTTCATCAACCCGGCGATATATGGCCCATACATGCCTTGACCAAATGTAATGCCGTCAGGGTATCCTTATCAGGTGATGCCGCAACCGCAGGCAAACCCCCAAACAGCGCCGCAGTCGCAGGCGATACCACCACCACCATCACCTCGACCCATGAGGCCGTATCCGGTCCCAATTCCGATGGAAAATACTGAACGTGCAACATCAACGGCGGAACAACGCCGGGAACAGGCTAAAACCATGATGCCTCGACGGCATCAGAAAGGTACCAACCGAAACAGCAGAATCAGGGAGAGATCCCCTGACAAGACACCAATTAGGCAGGTCAGATCGACCGCCAGTCGTAGAGACAGGACACATGGTCCGTCACCGAAGATTACTCACCAGGCTCATCGAGGCCGCGAACTGTCCACACCCCTGCCGACACACAGGTAGACTGATGGGTATCCGTCAGACACCCGAAGTTCCCTGGCGACCGAAAGGTTGACCAAATGACCCGAACTCAATATAGGCGTTTCTTACGCCAACAGAAAGGACTGGAAATTGCTAAGGGGAAAGCCCCGATGAGGGATGAGTCAACAAAGAAACCACCGTCAGCGGAACAGAAACAGCGCCAGGAAAAGAGAGAGGCCAAAACTGGTCAAGGGGTCGACAGTATCGAGGCCAAGAGCTCGATGCAGATCGACACTTCCAAATGGACCCCAGGAAAGGCTAAATTCGGTACTATCAACTTAGAAGAAGAAGACTTGTTGTCCGACGAGGAAGACGGAAACGATCTCAAGGCAAAATTTGCCGAGATTATCGACGACAGAGGCAACAAGGAAGACGCCAAAACTGGTCAGACCGTCAAGGCCAAATCTGGCCAGGAAATCGAGGAACAGGTCAATCGACCTACTGAGCGGCAGGAAGTCAGGAAACAAGAGGTCGCTAAGCAAGCGGTCGACAAGGAAGTAGAGACAAAATCAGTGGAAGATGCTGCCACGAGTCAGCCGGCGAACGGCTCGACAGTGATGGAATGCAACACCATCGATTCAAAACTTGTTGAATTCGTCAACGAGGAGTTGGAATATTCCACTGATGGATTTTGGGATGAGGGTATGCCAGTTGTACAGATGGCAGAAGATCTAGAGCTGCTATCGGTTGACGACGAGAAAGAAACCGATTGGGACAGAAAAATCGAGACAATATTCCAAAAGCCACCATCCTTTATGGCCAGACATATCAGGCCATAGTATGTATCAGGGCATATCGACGGAAAACCCATTGACAGAATGCTGGTTGATAACGGGGCAGCCGTCAATGTAATACCCTCGTCGACGATGTACAAGCTGGGTAAGGTCAGCGAAGACCTGATGGAGACAAAAGTAATCGTCAGTAACTTCACAGGGGGAAAGGCTGATACACTAGGAATCTTGCCTGTCGAGGTGAAGATCGGAAAGACCAGCTTGAAAATTGCATTTTTCGTGGTAGATGCTGCCACCTCTTACAACGCGTTGTTGGGAAGGGACTGGATTCACTCAGCCCTTTGTGTACCGTCCTCTCTTCATCAATGCTTGCTAATCTGGGGAGACTCCCCCGAACCTGAAATTATTATGGCCGACAACAGGCCATTCACCGCCAAGGTCAACGCTGTCGAGGCAGCGTATTATCGAGATGATGTAGGTCCTTATCGATTTATCGGGTAGGACAAATACGGACGACCGAAGGAGGTCACTTCAAGCAAGAAGTTGACACAGTTGGAAATGGCTTGTTTAGCCAAGGAACTAAGTCGGCCCTGCAACGTCAAGGAGTCAGGGCCACAAGAAGAACACTGTCAGGATTAATGAATTGTCCTGATGACGAAAGACCATCGGCCTACAAGGCCGACAGACTAGAGATCGATGAGATTGTTGTTATCGGGCCGCAGCAAGAGGCATGTGCCGATTTGATCAGAAGGTTTCGGGCCTACGTGGCCGAATGTTATACAGGCGATCTCATTTTCGAGGAGGAGACGCCACCGTCGGTCGGCGATGAGATTCAGTTGGAGGAATTAGCGACGGCGCCAGCCAAGCTCGATGACATCAAGATACAGGTGCAAGACCCTGTCGTCGAGATTGAGTTAGGCACCGAAGATGATCATAGGCCAACTTACATCAGCGCATTGCTAGATGATGGCCAGAAGGATCGATTGATACAAGTGTTGAAGGAATACAAGGATTGTTTTGCCTGGAATTACGACGAGATGCCAGGATTGAGCAGAGAGTTAGTAGAACATCGTATTCCGATACTTGAAGGATACTTACCCCGGAAACAGCCCCTGAGAAGGATGTCTGTCGAGGTCTGCAGACTGATCAGGGAAGAAATCGAAAAGCTGTTGAAGGCCAGTTTCATCGAAGTGGCCCGATATCCGGAGTGGGTAGCGAATGTTGTACCCGTGATGAAGAAGAACGGGAAAATCAGGATATGCATTGATTTTAGAGACCTGAATCTTGCATCTCCGAAAGACGAATACCCGATGCCAATGGCGGACATGTTAATCGATGCTGCCGCTGGCAATATGTTCCTGACAGCCGTTGACGGAAGTGCAGGTTACAATCAGATTTTTGTGGCTGTTGACGATGTACCAAAACTGGCTTTTCAATGTCCCGGCGGAATAGGCACCTTCCAATGGAAAGTGATGCCATTCGGACTCAAAAACGCCGGAGCAACTTATCAGCGAGCCATGAACTGCATCTTCAGTGAGTACATCGATGACTTTGTTAAAATTTACATCGATGATATCATTATTAAATCGGCTAGTTACGACGAACATCTAACACATTTGGCGAAGTCATTTGCCAAAATGAGGAAACATAAATTAAAACTTAACCCCTGGAAGTGTGTGTTTGCAGTTGCGTCAGCCAATTTTCTTGGCTTTTTAGTACATCGCAAGGGGATTGAGATTGACAAAAATAAGTCCAAGGCTATCTTGACGGCCAGACCTCCGTCGACGAAGAAGGAATTACAACAATTCCTTGGGAAAGTTAACTTTTTACGGAGGTTCATTTCTAACTTGGCTGGAAAAACGAAGGTCTTCTCACCTTTGTTGAAATTGAAGGACAAAGAAGAATTTTGCTGGCAAAAGGAGCACGAGCAGGCGTTTCAGGAAATCAAGGATAAGCTGACAACGCCGCCTGTAATGATGCCGCCTGTCAAGGGGAAACCCTTGAAATTATACATATCTGCCACGGATGACACCGTCGGCGGATTCCTGGCACAAGACGACGAAGATGGGTTCGAACGAGCAATCTATTACTTGAGCAGGCACTTGACAGAAACGGAGCAGAGGTACTAGTCGATAGAAAAGGTATGCCTTGCATTGTTTTTCTCCTGCAAGAAATTACGTCATTATATGTTACCTGTGAAAGTGTTAGTTATTTCTGGTATTGATGTGATAAAGTATATGATAGCTAAGCCTGTGATGAGGGGACGGATCGGTCGATGGGCCATCCAATTGATGGAATATCAGTTGCAATACATCCGCAAAAAGCAGTCAAAGGCCAAGTTTTGGCTGATTTTCTGGTTGACCATCCATGTCTCGATGTTGATCAGGCCGTTCTTAAAGAGCTGGACTCGATGACAGTAGAGATCAGGCCATGGACTTTGGCCTTCGATGGGTCTAGAACCGACAGACTATGCGGAGCAGGTATCGTTTTGATCTCTCAATCAGATGTAAAAACTAAGCTATCAATTCAATTTGACTTTGAATGTACTAACAACCAGGCCGAATACGAAGCCTTGATAATCGGACTAGAAATGCTCAGAGAGCTCGACAGTAAGTCTGTCATCATCGTCGGGGACTCGCAGTTGGTTATCAGGCAGATACAAGGTACTTATAAATGCCGAAACCCAACACTTGACAAATACTATTTAACTGCGATGTCTTTGTTGTCGGAGTTTGTTGATGTTACATGTTATCATGTAACGAGAGGGAATAACAGCGAGGCCAACAGCTTGGCCCAATTGGCGACTGGTATCGATCTCCCTGATGACGTCGAGGAGTCTCACTACGTCGTCAGGAGACGACACTGTCCGTCGTTTATGTATCGAGACAATATCCTGACTGTTTTGAGTGTGTTTCAGGACCCTGATGACTGGAGAGAGCCGATTAGAAAATATCTGGCTGATCCGTCGGACCGAACATCTCGACAGACGAGGCTCAGGGCAGTCAATTATGTCTTGATAGGAGATCAACTGTTCAGAAAAAGCCATGACGGCGTGCTCCTGTTATGCGTCGATCAGCAAGAGGCCATGAGAATTATGATGGAGGCTCATGAAGGAATTTGTGGGGCCCATCAAAATGGTCACAAGTTAGCATGGCTGCTGCGCCGATATGGCTATTACTGGCCAAAGATGGTGGGAGACTGTATTCAATTGGCAAGGGGTTGTGAGAAATGCCAACGCTTCGGGACAGTCCAAAGGATGCCCGTCGAGGAAATGAACATGATAATCAAGCCATGGCCTTTCAGATGCTGGGCCATCGATATCATCGGGGAGATCCATCCCTCGTCCTCCAAGCATCATCGATACATTATTGTGGCCACAGATTACTTTACTAAGTGGGTAGAGGCCAAACCGCTCAAACAGGCCAATCAGGCCGAAGTGATGAAGTTCATCAAGGACTTAATCATTCACAGGTTTGGTCTGCCACAGACCATTGTCACTGATAGGGGACTGATGTTCGTCGGTCAAGAGATCAAGGAATTTGCCAGATCGATGGGTTTCGAGTTGGTCCATTCAACACCGTATTATGCACAAGGGAATGGCCAAGCAGAAGCCTGTAATCGAGTCCTTAAGGACATTATCTCGAAAATGATCGAGGACAACCCAAGAGCTTGGCATTTGATGCTGTCAGAGGCATTGTGGGCTTATCGGACCAGCAAACGGACAAGCACTGGCACCACTCCGTACAAACTAACTTATGGACATGATGCCGTTCTACCGATGGAAATCAATGTCCGATCGCTTCGGGTGATGCAGCAAAATGAGCTGTCGCCTAAAGAATATACTGAAAGTATGCTCCAGCAGCTTGATGAGCTCGACGAAGTCAGGGTTGCCGCGTTAGACAGAATCGAAGCACAAAAGAGGCTAGTCGCCCGATGCTACGATAAAAAGATACGCAGGAAACAGTTTGACGTCGGGGACATGGTTTGGAGGACTGTTTTGCCACTTCATCAGCGTGAGAAAAAGTATGGTAAATGGAGCGCGACGTGGCAAGGACCATATGAAGTTTACTCGATAACCCGAGGAGGGGGCTACATCTTGAAAAAGCCAGATGGGAATCTCTGTCGAGACCCCATCAATGGAAGATATTTGAAAAAATTCAGGCCCACCCTTTGGGAATCGATGTGTTTAGAACATCAGCGAGCCTTGGAGCTGGAAATCGAGCGGCGCCAAGAGTACTTTAGTGCGCCGATCCCTTTGTAAGTATAAGTTAGGTTTACTTTTAGTCTTGTTTTTATTTCCCTTTCCGTTTTGTTAGACTAAGTTTTTAAAATTAATACTATTAGTTTCATTTATTTTCAAGTTTTGTCCAAATACTTCTATTTTATTTTAAATTTTTGTTTCCCCGATTTTCAAGTTTTTACATCAAGGCATTTCGTTTAAGTCTCTTGGGTTGATTCCGATTTCAATTAAGTCTTGTTGACAAGAAAGTTGTGTTTTTGCTTGCGACGTTGTTTGTTGAGTTGAAAAATCAATGGCTTCGATTTTTGGTACTTAGTCATATTTGGTTTCGGTTTTGGAGAAAAACAGAAAATAAACCAAGCCAAAAGAAATTCTACTAAGGAAATGAAAACTAGTATGTGGCCGTCAGGCCATTACATCAAGCGAAGCAACAGAAAATAAAGGAGTCTTTGGCCATCAGGCCATTGCATCAGTCACTTGAAGAAGTGAATTTGGTTAACTACCAAAATTTTGGCTGACTGCCATCGAGAGGCCAACTGATATCAACGAGCTATATCAGTAGGTGTCCTGATATCAAGAGATGTCCTGATATCAAGAGATGTCTTGATATCGAGAGATCCGCCATCATCAAGGCCATTGTAATATGGTCCATTATCTACTGATAGTTCTGGTTTCATAAAGCCGATAGTTGGTTATTAAATGAAGCATTGTCCCAATTTCTAATTTTTAAAAGGGAGTGAAAAACTTTAATCTAAGTCTAATTCGATTAAATTAATTTTTAAATTAATTACATCGAATACGACTTACGGGGGGCATTGTTTGTACCGAAAAAATCACCCTCGATTAATCGAGGAACGACGGCTCGATATAACAAGCCAAAAATGGCATATGGGCCGAATTAAGTCACTCCAAAACGGATCAGACCAAATCGGATCCAATTTGGACCGAAAATGGATCAAATCGAACCAATGGGTTGGCTATGAGCCCAATTTCAAAACTCAACCCAATTTCTCAATTAATTAACATTTGGGCCAAAAATATATTAATTAATTGATAAAAGTAATTAATAGGCTAAAGTTAATTAATTACTAATTAAAGCCAAATAATGATTAATTACAAATGGGCTCGACCCACCTGATAATTTTGGCTAATAAAGATTATGAACTGATTAATTAAGATTAATCGGGCCAAGTCTAATCAATTGGCCTATTTCATAAATAAAGGCCATTAATTGTTTAAAGGGGTAATTAATTAGATAAATTGTGAGACAAAAGGGCTCGACCCAGGACCAACCATGGCCCGATCGGCCCAAATCGGCCATGACCCAGCCCAGATCGGCCACTCCCTATTTTTGGACCCACTTGTGGCTTTGTTATATAATTAGTGGTTAATTAATTAAGGGATAAGGATTAAGCTAAGTAATTGGCTTAAATAACTAAGTCCTTAAAAATCTCTTAGTAAGTTATCATTAATTCAATTTCAAACTCAACGTTTCTTCTTCTCCAACCACCACTAGCATTAATTTTTAGCAACAAAAGAACTACCATCAAAGTAGTGGAAGTAGTGGAAGGTTTTTCAAGTAGTGGAGAAAGTGGGAAAGTGGCTGTCAAGGCATCATTTTCTGGCCATCAGCTCTCCAATCCAGCAACTATAAATACCTCGATACTGTCAGTCGCGCAGGACATACACAACAATCAATCAACAAATCTCAGTCTAACACTGATTGGCTCAACGCCTCTCCGGAAGTCCAGCGCTCCGCTGCTTCTTTTTCAGCAAACACCCTGTAGAACCCCTGATATCAACCGTCCCTCCTCAGCCACCAGCAACCCTCGACAGCCTGAAGTCTTGCCGCCGCCGCCGCCCAAAATCCGCCACCGCCGCCGCCCAAGGTCCGCCACCGCCGCCGCTAAAAATAAGTCGTCGCCGCCGCCGACATTAAGCCGCCGCCGTCGCCGCTGCTTCCGCTGTCCAGACGCTGTCTCGAGCGAAACCCCTTGATAGTAGGCAGTTAACAAGCTGTTTTCTGTCAAGTTATCAGTCTGTCAACTCGTTGATATCAGTCTGTCCCTCCTCAGCCACCAGTGATCCCTGACCGCCTGAAGTCTTGCCGCCGCCGCCGCTCACAGTAAGCCGCCGCCGCCGCCACTCTCTTCCGCCGTCAGCTGACACTGACTCGGGCGAAACCACTCGTATCAACCAAGTAGCACGCTGGTAACTGTCATGTAAGTGCCCACGTATTTATGTGACAAACTCATCGAGTAGCCATCTGCTTGATGAGCTCGTCGTCAAGTAGCCATCTGCTTGACGGCTATCGGCTAAGTAGCCATCTGCTTCGTCGATGCCTTGGTCAGTGGCCACCCGCTGATCAGGAGCCCGATTGGTGGTCACCCATCAAGGTTGGGCGAACCATTGACGGTGGTCCCCCGTCGTCAATGTTACTTTCTGTCAACTTAATGTATTGTCATGTTTCATCAGCTCATCGGCGGGTTCCCTGCCGATCAAGGAGTCATTTTTCAGAACTTAATAGACTTATCAACTCATTTGGCAGACTATGCCAAAATAGGAGAATTGTATCGTTTTGCATATTGTTGTAAATTTTGTACATCGGGGAACTCGTCAATATTCTTTTATTATTAATGGAAGTAGTTTGGCCCGTAAATCTTGACTCTTTTACATAAATATGCTTTACATCGGTTAATTTCCATTGATATGCTGTTTTCTGTCAAGATTATGTCTTCTGTCAAGGTGTATGATTAAACTGATTGATTATCAAGGCATTCGCTGATTTTCAAACCCGCTGATATGTTAAACAGGCCATCGATTGGTCATAAGTTTTTGGCACTTAAGAGAGATTTTCATAAATTATTTAAGTCATGCGGCCAGGCAGGCATAGAAAAGAACTAGGGGTAGTGTTTGCCTACTCTGTCACAGTCGTTTAGAAGTCAGCCTTATCAGGACAACTTACTTTGATATCAATATGTCTTTGTCAAGACACTCGTATTATTGTTATACTGATATCAACATGTCTATTTTTGAATCGTTATGTTTGCACGCACAAACATTGGCACGCCCGCATCTATTATATATCATATCGAGGTATTTTACGTCGAGCTATTGGCTCGTCGAGGGATTCATTGACAGGTTTACAGCAAACAATATTTTGGCACACCTTGATGCCAAGCATACCTCGATGTCGATCCCTCGACGCCAAGCACCCCTTGATGTCGGTTTTATCGCAAACAACATTTTTGGCACTTCTTGATGCCAAGGGTTGCTCGATGTCGTCGAGGCGTTCCTCGATGTTAAATTTATACGCAAGCAGTCGCTCGATATCAAGTAATACGGGTGTCAAAATTTACGCAAACACTTGTATAACCCAAGTCTTCGTGATTTGGAAGAGTGGAGTAAAATACGTCCTTGTCTATATAACCACTATAAAATTCATTGTGTCGTTTGTTTACTTGCATAATTTCAAAATCATACAAACACTTTGAAAGAAAAAAAGATTTTAAATGGAGTTTAAAATTGTGGATAAAATATTTTAAGAAAGAAAACAACTTGTTTGAAAAATACTTGATAAATCCGCTGCATACATTTTCCAAAAACTCTGATCAAATTTGAAACATATAAGTAAATCAGACGAGTGGTCAACTCTGCTAATTAAGCTAAATGCGTAATCAGTTAAGTAGTCTCACCAGTTCGATCAGCTTACTCTACTGACAAAAAATGTTAGAGAAAATTAAAAAGTTTCAAGGGTCTATTCAACCCCCTCCCCCACATCTAGACCTCATCTGACCACTTGGGACCAACATATTAATAGTTTAATTTTTTACCGCCACGTGGCAATTCATCAACAAAACTAACAGAAACATCACTTTGTAACGTCGATCAGGGAATTGGTACGTTTTTACGAGTTTGGCATGAAAAGTAAAATATGCACAGTTCTATGTTATCAAAAATGATTTTGTTTGCCAATAATTAGTGTGTCAGGTATGTTTGTTTTGTTTTTCTCAAAATAATATCGTATTTAGAAAAAGCGAGACAAATAGACAAACATATTTTTACTTTCTGAAATAAATTTATAATCTCTCTATTTTTCATGCTCTCCCAAATGCAATAATTGACACTTTTCTTATTTTTAACTCTAATTTAAGAGTAATTTATCCCTTACATAATTCATCTCACATAACAAAAATGTTTTGACATAAGGTTTATCACATCTTACATCTATAATCTAATCCCTTTAAAAATTTACTCCTATTTTATTTCTCAAACCACTCTCCCAAAATTCGAACAAACATTGCGAAAGCCAAGAGATTTTTCCTAACCATTCTGGCTAAAACGAAACAAATAAACAGTCCCTCACTATCTATGACAATATACTTTTATTTATCAAAATGAAACTCTAAAGCAAGTGGATTAATTGTTTTTTTTTTTTTATGTACATGTAGATTGCAAGATATAGCATTGCATTCGACGAACTACAATTATAGCCCGATGTTCACGACTGTCATCCGGTTTTCTTAGTTTCGGGGGTTGTTTTGCCATTTCAACCTCTTTTATTGAGATTTAATCAATTTTATTTTATTCTTACTATATATTTTCACCTATTTTTTGTTCAATTTAACTCTTTTTTTTAACCATTTAACTAGTGTTTTGCCAGCTTAATCCTATTTCTAATCAATTTCATCAATTTATTGTGCCTATTCAACTTGTGTTTATATTGATTTAAGCCATTATTTTATTGCCGATTAATGCCTACCTCACCAATTTTACTCGTTTGTTCACCGGATACTTGTCGGTTTAATTTTTTATTTTTTTACCAATTTTACGTGTTTGCCCTTTAAGTTATTTTTCACCAATTTTATCCATTTTTTTTCTTATATATTGGTAACCCATGTTTCGCCTATTTAACCATATATTTCTTGTTTGAACCTTTTTTTAATCAGTTTCAAGTGTTTTTTTTTTTTTTATCAATTTCACCAATGTTGTTGGTTTAACCTCCTTCTTTTACCAATTTATCCGTTATTTACCACGTTAATTCAATTTCACCTATTGTTTTTCTATAAGATCTTACCTTTTTCTTTAATTTATTTCACCTATTTTGTATGTTTAATCCTATTTTTATCAATCCAACCGTTTTTACTGATTTATTCTGATTTTCAATGAGCTTACCCATTTCTCATATATTTATGACATTTTTTCTTATTTCAATTTATATAGGAAATGTAGATATCTTTTTGTTTTTTAAAATTGAAACGGTGAATATACGTAGACAGTGGATGCTCCATATCAATTGCAGAATATCTAGTGAATTTCATATTCATCTACAAGGTAGAGTCCTTATCCAGAAAATATTAAGTTAATACGGTGGATGTATTGTATCCTAAAGTCAATGGTTGCAAATTGTGTATCCATCTTTTGAACAACTTGGCCCATAGAGATAAAGACATAGTTTAATAATGTACTCTATCAGGAAGATCGAGAGTGAAAATATCTACTGGCGAAGTAATAAACAAATATTTAGGGCATGTTTGTTTTGGTTTTCAAAAAGTACTTTAGAAACTTTGAGGATTTAATTTTGAAGTAATTTTGGCTTTGTGTGTTGGTTTCAAGTGGTCAGTGAGAAGTCCAGAGGAGGATGTGGGAGGGGAGGGTGAATAGACCTACCTGATGAGGGGTATTTCGAGCACCACGTTGGGAAGCCCGAGCATGATCGAAAAGAGTAGAATCCGACCATGCTCACCTAAAATCAAGCCCAGTTCGCGGCCTATTAAATCCGAACACCTAGGGAATGCTCGTGGTCGGAATTTATTGTTGGGCCAATCATAGGCCCAAGCCCTTAGGCCAGAGAAATATATCCCTGTGGATGGAGTAGCTAGCTCATCATTTTTCACTATAAATACCACTTGCATTTATGACGCCACTCACGCTTTCCCAGGTGCACTCTGCTCGAAGCTGCTGCTAGGATAGATTATTTCGATCACCATTTATATGTATTTCGCCCTCTAGCTTGTATGGCAACCTATAATGCTCGGATAGGACCCCAAATATTTGTAACTTGAACTTCAACGTTCGGAATATTTATACACATTGATCTTTCACTTGTTTCCTAGCATTTGTAATATTATTTTATTAATATCGATCATACCACGAATTTGCGTAAGATCAATTGGCGCCCACCGTGGGGTCTTATTTGGGTGTTAGATCGAAAATACCTACCACGAGGAGGAATACGTATGACCGAGAAGAGCAATCCCATGAGGCAGGAATGCAGGATTCGGTCAACAACGAGTCTAATAGTCTATCTAGGATGGTACTACGAACCGCAGAAGCCCTCATCGATTTGAAGTCGAAGTAAGAATTGTACGATACTCCAACTAGATTACAACCATATAATAGAGATACCGACGTCGGGAAAGATATCAATGGCCTTATTCTTTACAATCTTTATTTGATCATCTCGAGGGATCCCCACTGTAAATTTATGAACATTGCCGTCGGGAAGATTGCATTTGGTGAATAGGAAAAATTGGTACCATGCCCTATTTTATCTTCTCTTGAACTCAATTTAACAAGATGCGTTGTACGGAATTGCGGTATATTGGACAAGATGAAGCTGTTCACCGAACTCTATTGTATCCGATAATCTTATCGACTCATTCTGCCCTCATTTATCTTATCAGGAGAAAGGGATACCTATCTTATGGAAGTCTTATTCTCTGTTAGAGAGTATGTTATTGTGAACAATGTAAACTATACACAAATCTCTAGAATCTCGTATCTCGCCTTGTCTACAGTTATCTCATATTGCAAAGGGTCATCTATTCGTTGGAATTCTTATTCATCAGAGTTGTTATCAATTCATCATATTCGAGAAATTATTATCGCCTATCATTATATCTATCGATCAAAACGACTAAGGGTGAAAGCCGTTGCTATGCCCCTTAGATCGGAATAAATGAAAAAGGGTGAAAGCTGTTGCTAAGACCCTCAGGTAAAAGTTGTTGCTATGACCGATCAAAACGACTAAGGGTGAAAGCCGTTGCTATGCCCCTTAGATCGAAATAAATGAAAAAGGGTGAAAGCTGTTGCTAAGACCCTCAGGTGAAAGCTGTTGCTATGACCGATCAAAACGACTAAGGGTGAAAGCCGTTGCTATGCCCCTTAGATCGGAATAAATGAAAAAGGGTGAAAGTTGTTGCTAAGGCTCTCAGGTGAAAGTTGTTGCTATGACCGATCAAAACTACTAAGGGTGAAAGCCGTTGCTATGCCCCTTAGATCGGAATAAATGAAAAAGGGTGAAAGTTGTTGCTAAGGCCCTCAGGTGAAAGCTGTTGCTATGACCGATCAAAACCATTAAGGGTGAAAGCCGCTGCTATGCCCCTTAGATCGAAATAAACATAAAGGGTGAAAGCTGTCGCTAAGACCCATAGATTGAATTTCCGATCTCCATATTGATGCTATTATTCTGCAATCGTACAGTGCCTTTATTCCATTGTTGAATTTTGTTGGATGAAGATGAAGATGAAAGAAGACAAGTAATTAAGGGAAGGTTTTGATGATTTCCAAAACGTCATAATCAGCTAAGTATGGAAAGCTTAGTTCCCTTAGAAGAATATTGAACTGGTAAAAGAAGACATCAGAAGAGTTCAAAGTTCAAAGCTCAGAAGACTAGTGATCTCTTGCTGAATCAGCGAACAGAAGGGTAGATCATCAGCCGAGTCAAATCAGATGAGTTCAGTATTTGATCAGCAGAGTATCTATCAGCAGAGTCGTTTTGATCAGCAGAGTAGAAGAGGTCATGAGATTAGTCCAACGGTAATAAATGCACCTAAGTGTAATAAATGCTGTAAGAGAAGGGTAGCAATGGCAAATGATTGAAGATATCCTCGGATCAGCAGAGTGCATTAAATGCAGCATTAAATGCGATGGACAGAAAGGTACTGTACACAGTACGGAATGCTGCAGGGAGCCGTTTCAAAAAGAGCTGAAGGATGGATTTGAATTGTGACTTGCCTTCAACGGTCATAATTTCATCTCCATGTATAAATAGAGCTGAATTTCAAATCGAGCAAGAACACAACAACAATCAGAGATCGAAATTTTGAAGCAGAATTTCTCTAAGTCTCAAAAGCTCGAACAGCTCACTCGTCTGGTGGAAGTCATCTGTTGACAGAAACCCAGTTGAAGAAATCAGAAAAACATTATCTGAGTGATTTTGTAATAGCTGAGTGTTGTGCGAAGTGAGAATCCATCTGTGTGAGTGATTCTACTTTAGAGGATAGGTTTTCTTTGTGAATTCCTATTGCGAGCTTACAGCCTTCTCATTAGTTGTTTAGGTGTAAGTGGAGAAATATTGTAATCTTTGTGATTATAGTATAACCCAGAATCTGTGTGATCTGGAAGAGTGGACTAAAGGATTTTTATCCATATAACCACTATAAAAATTCTTTGTGTTATCTTGCATTTAAAGTTTTCTTGCATATTTTAAAGTTTGCATTTTAAACACTTTGAATCAAACAAAAGATTTTATAAGGAGTTTGAAAACTGGGGATAAAATCTTTTTAGAACTTAGTTTACTTGTGAAAAACACTTTTAAACAATCCGCTGCAAGTATACTCTTGAAAAACTGTTTGCTGAAAAACAGCTAAGTCATTATAAGAAGAGTGGTCAGTCGTCTGTTCAAGATTTGTTCACGATCAGACTAGTCTGCTTACTGTTCTTCATCAGCTTAGTCTGCTGACAGAAGACTGAAAAGTTTTTAAGTTCAAAAATTTTCAGAGGTCTATTCACCCCCCCCCCTCTAGACCTCATCTGACCACTTGGGACCAACAAGTGGTATCAGAGCGGGTGGTTCATTAGAATCAGCTGCCTGATCAACGAGCTTGATCCGAGTGTTTTTCAAAGGTTTTCAAAACTTTTCAAAAGAGCATCTTTTTGAAAAACAGAAACTTTTTGAAAAATGGATTGTATCAGTCATGTTCCCCACATTGCTGGTATGTCCTTTGAGGATTGGAAAATCAGAATGGAGATTTTCCTTGCTGCCTATAATGACAACATGCACACATGTATCATTAAAGGTCCATTCAGATTCACAAAGACCATAAAGATAAATGAAGTAGATACGGTTGTGGAGAAAGACCTTCATGAGATGACTCCAGAAGAAATAAAGCTTTACAATCTAGATAAAGTTGGGAGATTCATCATGACTAAAGCCCTGGATAATGATCGGTTTGACAAAGTCAAACATTGCAAAACTGCAAAGGAGATGTGGGATAAGGTTCGTGACATGAGCGAAGGCAATGATGCTATTAAAGAGCATCAGCTCAGTGTTGCCTTGGAGAAGCTGGACAACTTCAAGATGAAGTCTGGAGAAACCATTGATCAGATGGATACCAGATTCACCAGAACTCTGAATGAAGTTTTGAAGCTGGGAAAGACTTTCACTGATAAAGAAATCACTGTCAAAGTACTGAAGGCCCTACCTTCCAAGTTCAACATGAAGGTGACAGCAATGGAAGAATCAAGAGATCTGGGCAAGATTTCTCTTACAGAGCTGTTCTCCGTACTCAAGGCTTATGAGTATAAACTGCCAAGGATGGGAATTGAAGAAACCTCAACTTCAGGACCCACAGCTGCACTTGTTGCTGCTGAAAACACCAGAAGACCAGCACAGAAAAGCAAAGAAGTGGACTCATCTGATGAAGCCACTCTACTCAACAAAAAGGAGTACACTGCTGGAGATGTAGCATTATTGATGAACAACTTCAAGAAGTTCTATAAGAGAAAGATGAAAAACAAATACAATCATGCTGCTTCTACTTCTAAACCTAACTTTTCTTCTCAGGATAAAGAAGATTATAAATCAAAACTGATGTGTTACAACTGCAGGAAATTGGGACACTTCATAAGAGACTGCCCATATCCAAAAGCAGAGAAGTACACTGAGGAAGAGAAGAAAATGAGAAAAGAAAGAAAGCATCAGAGAGCCAAGGCAATGATGGCTGAAGCAGAAAAGCCAGCTGCCGTCTACTCATCTGATTCAGACTCAGACTCGTCTGATGAAGAATCGTCTGATGAAGAAAAACCTGCTCTCCTGTGCCTGATGGCAAAGGAATCTGATGACTCTGAGGATGAGGTAACTCCTCAAGAAAATGAACTGTTTAATTCTCTAGAGCAAATGATGTTGAATAATACTACTATTGCTGGAGAGTTTGTTAAGCTTAAGGAAGAGATGAACTTGCTAAAAGAGCAAAATAGTTCACTGAAACTTTTAGCTGAAAAGCCAAAAGAATCAGCTGAATATAAACAGCTTGAGCAAGAGCATGAATCTCTGAAAGCTGAATGTGAGGTTTATAAAGGAAAAATCATGGAACTTGAGTCTCATGATAAGTCTACTGTTGCATCCATGCATACATCTAGTAAACAGGAGACACCTTTAGAAAAGGAAAAATTAGAGTTGAACCATACTGAAAAATTTGTATCAGCTGACAATAGTAAGGTCATTCTGTATGTTCAAACCTCTAGACCTACCTCAACTGAGAAAGTGGTAAAGGAGAAGAAATCTCCTAAGGCTAAAAAGAGCAAAGAGCCTAGTGTAGGAAATCAGACTAGTAAGACCAAACAGCAGAGTCCTAAGAAGTCTGCTGATAAAGCTAAATTGAATCAATCTGTTGGTAAAACTAAGTCAAAATCAAATGAGCAAGCATCTAGTAAACCAAAGAAGCATAAGAATAAGAAAAATCAAAATGCTTGGTATGGAAATGAGTCATATTATGTGCAACCTGCTGCATATCATCCTATGTATCATGCACCTCAGTTTCCTAATTACTATGCACCTTACCCTGCTCATCCAATGCATGCATATCCTGCATATCATGCACCTTACCCTGCTTATGAACACTATTCATATCATACTGATCATCAACATGACTTATCTGATAACTATGATAAAAATGAAACTGTTCATGCTCCTAAAACTCAGAAACCTAAGAAGCCTAAGACTTCAACATCTTGGGTTGTCAAGGGTGGAACTAATCCTTCAGGACCCTCTCAATAAGGGTACCTAAAACAACTTTATTTTTGTTTTGTAGGTTAGGATTAGGAGTAGGAGTAAAGTAGAGAAGATTTGGTACTTGGACAGTGGATGTTCAAGGCACATGTGTGGAAACATACATGAGTTGACTGATGCAGTTGCTGTGGATGGTCCAAAAGTCACTTTTGGAGACAGCAAAGAAGGCAAGATTAAAGCTAAAGGAAGATTAATCAAGGGAAACATAGAGATATCTGACGTCTCCTATGTTAAAGGCCTAAAATATAATCTGCTGAGCATAAGTCAATTTTGTGACAAGGGATATTCAGTCATCTTCTCAACAGATAAGTGCTACGTTGAACAGATTGGTACAAAGAAGGTAATTTTATCTGGAAGACGACAAGGAAATATCTACATAGTTGACTGGAATTCTGTTGACAAGAATTCAAGTATTTGTTTGGTGGCATCTGCACCAAGTGAAGTCAGTTGGCTATGGCACAAGAGGATGAATCACTTAAACTTCAAGACCATAAACAGATTAATCAAGAATGACTTGGTAGAAGGGATTCCAAAAGCAGTCATGAGCAAAGACAAGCTCTGTGACGCCTGTCAGAAGGGTAAACAAATCAAGTCATCTTTCAAAGAAAAGAAGCACCAATCTTCTGGAAGAATATTGGAGCTGTTGCATATGGACTTATTTGGACCCATTGATCCAGTCAGCAATGGTGGAAAGAAATACTGCCTAGCTGTTGTGGATGATTATTCAAGATATACTTGGGTGATTTTCATGAAGAAGAAAAGTGAAACCAAGGAACATCTTACCAATCTGATGGAACTGATCCAGAATGAGAAGAGTATCAAGATATTGAAGATCAGATCAGATAGAGGGACAGAGTTTACAAACTCTACTGTTGAAGAGTATTGTAATATCAAAGGAATACATCATGAGTATTCTGCTGCTAGAACCCCTCAACAGAATGGTGTTGCTGAAAGGAGAAACAGAACACTGAAAGAAGCTGTCAGAACCATGATAGCTGAAGCTAAGCTGCCACAAAGATTTTGGGCAGAAGCAACAAATACAGCATGTTTTACCCAAAACAGATGTATGATCAACAAAAATCAGAACAAGACTCCATATGAAGTTTGGAACAACAGAAAGCCAAACATTCATTACTTTAAGATTTTTGGTTGTAAATGTTTTGTATTGAATAATGGGAAAAATCACCTTACTGCTTTTGCAGAAAAGGCTGATGAAGCTGTTTTTGTAGGATACTCATCTGTTAGTAAGGCTTATAGAGTTTTCAATAAAAGAACATTGCTAATAGAAGAATCTATCCATGTAGTATTTGATGAGCCAAGTCAATCTTCTGAAAAGAATCAAAGTATAAATCAAGATCTGTCTGCTGAGTTACAGAAGTTGGACGTTGGAAGAAATGAAGAATATGTTCCCATCATACTACCTAATCTAAGTTCAGCTGCTAACTCAAGTGCTGTTCATAATCACAGTGCTGATTGTCTAACAGACGAGTTGCTAACAGCTGACAGACCAGAGACTGTTCAACAGACGGCAAATGTTCAACAGACTACTACTGGAACTCCAACAGTAGTGTTGCAAGATCATAACAGAGGACAACATCCTGATCTGCAACCTGATCTCAGATGGCTCAAGAATCACCCTCCTGAATTGGTTATTGGTGATCCTTTAGATAGAGTGAAAACAAGAAGAGCTGCTGCACAAGATGCTATGTTTGTCACATTTCTATCTCAAATAGAGCCTAAACAAATTGAAGAAGCTCTCAATGACTCCTTCTGGATAGAAGCTATGCAAGAAGAGTTGAATCAATTTGAAAGGAATGAAGTCTGGTACTTAGTTCCTAGACCAAGTCATCAAAGAGTAATTGGCACTAAGTGGGTATTCAGAAATAAGATGAATGAAGATGGTGTTGTCACCAGAAACAAAGCAAGACTAGTGGCCAAGGGTTATTGTCAAGAAGAAGGAATTGACTTTGATGAAACTTTTGCACCAGTAGCAAGACTTGAAGCAATCAGACTGTTTCTTGCCTATGCTGCTCACAAGAACTTCACTGTCTATCAGATGGATGTGAAGTCTGCTTTTCTCAATGGAGAATTGCAAGAAGAAGTTTATGTTGAACAACCTCCAGGATTTGAAGTCTATCAAGAAGAGGACAAAGTATATCGTCTGAAGAAAGCCCTTTATGGACTGAAACAAGCTCCAAGAGCATGGTATGATACCCTATCTGATTTTCTTTTAATTAAAGGATTTCGTAAAGGTAAGGTAGATAAAACCTTGTTCACAATTGAATGGGAAAATCATATATTACTTGTGCAAATATATGTGGACGATATTATTTTTGGTTCAACTAACCAGCAGATGTGTGATAAGTTCTCCAAGCTGATGCAGAATAAGTTTGAAATGAGCATGATGGGTGAACTTAATTACTTTCTTGGATTGCAAGTTAGACAGTTGCCTGATGGAATATTCATTAGCCAAGCAAAGTACACAAGAGATCTGTTCAAGAAATTTGGTATGGAAACTAGCTCAACAGCTAACATTCCTATGTCTACAAGTCTTCGTTTGGATAAAGATGAAGATGGCAAATCAGTGGACATAACCAAATATAGAGGCATTATTGGCTCATTGTTGTATCTAACAGCAAGCAGACCTGACATAATGTACTCAGTTGGAGTCTGTGCAAGATTTCAATCAAACCCCAAAGAATCTCATCTCTTAGCTGCCAAGAGAATATTGAAGTATGTTAAAGGCACTCAAGAATTGGGATTGTGGTATCCTAGAGAATCTGGATTTGAGCTTATTGGTTATTCAGATTCAGACCTTGCTGGCTGCAAGATTGACAGAAAGAGCACAACAGGTGCCTGTCAGTTCTTAGGCAGTCGTCTGATCTCATGGATGAGTAAGAAGCAAACCTCAGTTTCTATATCTACTGCTGAAGCTGAATATATAGCTGCTGGAGCCTGCTGTGCACAGATACTTTGGTTGAAGCACCAACTAGAAGACTACAACATCAAGATCAGTGGAATACCAATCTACTGTGACAATACAAGTGCAATTTCACTTACTCAGAACACTACAAGTCATTCAAGGACTAAACATATTGAGATTAAACATCATTTCATTAGAGATCATGTGGAAAAAGGCAATGTTTTGATTGAGTATGTTCATACTGATAATCAGATTGCTGATATCTTCACCAAACCTCTAAGTGAAGCAAGGTTCTCAACTCTAAGAGCTGAGTTAGGATTACTTAACCTGGATGCATAAGCTGAGGGGGAACTCATCAGAAGACTGGAGTTCAACAGCTTAGTCATCAGTCATTTATTTCAAGAATTAACTCTCAACAGACTAGTTAACTTATGAATTCTTAAAGACAGGGGGAACGTGTAAGACTAGCGGTACTTCTGTTCTAAAGATGAAATCTGTTAATGACAGTTAGTTGAAGTTATGTTACCAAGAAGATGTGTTCTTAATTCTTGAAGAGTGAAGATTATTTTATCTTGCTGGATTGACAAACAGCAGAGGAAGATTACTAGCTATTGGCATTCTCTAGTAATATCAGATAACAGATCACTCGTCTGTCAGATAAGTTTAACTCTACTCATCTGATACCTTATATGAGCATGGTCATAAAACGCATTATTAGTAACACGCTTTTATAAGTAAACAGATTAGTGTCGATAGAGTTTCCCGCCCATCTGACATTAAAATAATAAAATTGAAATCCGCGACTCTCATCCGCACGATTAAAATCTGTCAGATTAGATCAACGGTTTAGATAAATCACGAAAACCGAATCAAAAGGAAACCTATAAAATCCGATCTGAACAGCATAGTCGTCTTACGCACTCAAAAATTCTCAAACTCTCTATCTCTCAAACCCTCTTGTTGCGAAAGTTCATTATTTTGCAGAATTTACTCACAAATCTCAGAAATGGACAAAGTTATTGAGGGAAGATACTTCAACTACAACAAATTCCATTTCTCTGGCACCGATTTGATGCGCGCTTTACTGGAAAAGATCAAGGAAGCATCTTTGGTCCCAGTCTTGGAAGCACACGAAGATAGGGTTTATCTTGAAGATGTATACCACTTCTATACTTCCAGGGAGTTCAACGATGATGACACCGTTATGACTGCTGTCATAGGTGGTAAGAAAATTGCTGTATCTGCTGCTGTTTTACATGAACTTTATAAGCTGACAGACAAGGGAGGAGATGTGACCGCGTTAGGGTCAGAAAAAGAAGAGGAATTTTGGGGAATTTGTGCTAAGAAGGGAGAGGAGATGACTGGGACTTTAATGAAGACCCAGCTGAAGGATGAATACCAAAGATTTGCTGATATCATAGCAAAGGTTTTGGATTGTGCTACGGGTTCTCTGGATGGTTTACCTAGAAGAAGGCTTCACACTATGATTTGCATCTACTATGGGATGAAAGTGAACTGGGCTGCTCATGTTTATGAGCTGATAAGTGATAAAAGGCATTCTCATGCCATTCTGCTGAGTAACTTGTTTGCTTCTCTACAATGCCCTATGGGTGGAGGAAAGCAAACCCATGGAAGCAAAGAGTTCAAACTTTACGAACCAGTAAGGCAACTGGTGGAAAAACCAAAGAGAAAAGCACCCAAACAGGCTAAGAAGACTCCTTCTAAGAAGAGCAAGAAGGAAGGTCAGACTAGTCAGTCTGCTGAGCCAACAGCACAGTCTGCTGTTGTAGCTGGATCAGCAGAGCCTGAAATTGAAGTCTCTAAGAAGGTGGTAGATGACTTCACTGTTGAAATTGAAAACATGAAGACAGGGTCATCCTCTGAAGGAACTGAGTCTGAAGAGGAAATTCCACTTCAAAGACTGAAGAGACTAAGGACTAGGAGTGAGGCAAGGGGACCTCCTACTGCCAACCCCCCTGCTATCAAGAAGATTCCTAAGTCAAAGGCCAAGAGAAAGGTCACTTTCCCTGAAGAGCCTGCTGTAACTGTGAGGAAAACAACAACTGAGGCAGAAAGGCCATTGCATATTGAAGAACCAGTTGTTGAAACTGCAAAGGCTGCTACTGCTGAACCAGAAAGTGTTCCTACAGTTGAAGGGACAACAGAAGACTCTACTGCTGCACTATCTGCTGATGTAGAAAAGGAACAGCAGATTAGTACACCACAAGAGGGAGAAATTCTGTTGCTGCATCCTACTCCAGTTGCTGCAACACCTATTCAAATAGTTGAAAGTCCTGAAGCTAAAAGAAAAAGAGCCATTAAGGGCAAAGCTTCAACTTGTATAACTGCTGCAGAGAAGAAGAAACTGGATGATGCTGAAAAGCAAAGGATGGCTGCTGAGAAAGCAGAAGAAGATAGGCTGAAAAGCCTAAAATTAAAAAGGCTGGAAGAAGAGGCCAGCAAAATGACCCAAGAGCAGAGAGATGCTTTTGAGGCAGCAGAGTTGGCTGCTGTCATTGAAGCAAGCATGAAGGATGCTCATGGTCATCAGCAAGGTGGTGGGATAGTGATTGGTGAATCAAGGGATCCAAACAAACCAATCCCAGCTATGCCTGCACCTAAGATCAAGGAAAAGAGGAGAGAAGAAATAAGATTATCTTTAGAGATTGTCAGGGAAGATCCTGAGATCTTTGAAGAATTTCTCAGAAGACTTGATGCTGAAAATGAAAGAGTCAATCGTCTGACACTCTTCCACTCTGAAAAGATCAAATACAATAGATGGAGAGAATTCAGATTAACCAAGAGTCCTGCTGAAATGGCCAAGTGGAAAGAATTCAAGGCTACAGAAGACTGGGTGTTGAAATGGCTTGAAACAAATTCACTCATTCAAGCACTTGATTCAGAATTCTTTCTGGACAGGTTAAGGATGAGGATTTGTCATGTGGTCAAAGAAGAAGCCAAGAAGATCTTTGCATCCATTCCTGAGGATTTTGATGACTCTGTAGATCTGAAAGAAAGATCTATCAAGTTGGCTATTGCTCAAGCAATGGAGCTTTGGGCCAAGAAAGCAAGGAAGTTAAGGGGACAGCCAAGCTCAATGGTCCCACTTCCAAACATCAAGCATATTGTCTATGGACCAAACATCAAACCCTATGAGGAGCTGCCAGAGGAATCATCAACTACCTTTATTCCTCTTGACAACTTTACTTGGATTTGTAACAGGTCTGCTGTTGACAATGAAGGTTTGATGAGGACAGTTGAAGCTGTCAAGAAGATTATAGCCCCTGCTGATGGAGAGAAAGAAAAGTCATCTGATCAACCAGAGCAAAAAGAGGGTACTTCAGACCCATCTGATCAGAACAGAAAACAGGGAGACAAGTCTGAGGCTGCTGATAAATCAAAGAAGGAAGAAGAAATTCCAGCAGATCAGTCAAAGGAGAAAGAAGTTGCTGCTGATGGAGATGATCAGGCTAAGGAGATGGAAAGCACTCCAAGCCTTGTTGATAAATCAGCTGATCAGTCTCTTGTCCTAACAACTCAATCATCAGAGCAACTCATCAAAGAAACACCTGCTGCAACAACAGATATACCTTCAACTTCAAATCTGTTGGACTCTATTCATCTAATGTTTACCAAATCCATGAAGGAGATGAAAGAAGAGTTAAAAGCAGAAGTGTTAGCTGCTGTTCATCAACCTATTCAGAAGGTTGCTGCTGCTGTTCCTACTGACTTAATGAAAGATACTGCTCAGAATGTACAATCTATATGTCAGGATATGGATATACTCAGGAGAAGGACACAAAGCACCACTGAAGGTTGGAAGCAGATTGAACAGACTGTTGAATTGGCCCTCCAAGCAGAAGATGAAGTCATGGGCAACATGATGAAAGACTTCACTGCTTCATCAAATTGGATTCTGGGAACTCAAATCCAGTTGGGTGATCAAGGAGAAGACTTGCTCAAGGAAGTCAAGACTGTTAAAGCCAATCAACTTAAACAGCAAGCTCAGATCAATGCTATGGAAGAAAACATCAAGCTTCTATGTGATTCACTTCTAATCACACCAGTTGTGCCACAATATCCATCTGTCCCTGCTGATGATGACAAAAAGGGGGAAGAAAGGATATTTGGACAGCAAAGGGTTGATTTCCAAAGGGAAGGAAATCAAAATGCTGAAGAAACAGAAGTGTTAGAAGAATCTGAAGAGTCTGCTAATAATAGGAATGAAGCAGCAAATGAAGACACAAGCAGATTAGCAGATGAGAAGATCACAGAAGAAGAAGACCAAGCTGATGAGGAAGAATCTGAAGCAAAAGCCAAGTCAGACAAAGAACTAGCTGCTGCCAAAGATTCAGTTGAAGAACAGCTTGATCCTGATGTTAAAAAGAAGAAGCTAGAGCTGTTGATGCAGAAATTGGAAGTTGGAACCTCCAAGTCTGCTGAAGAAAAAAAGAAGACAGAAGACTAGCTTAGCTAGATTTTCTTTAAAAATTCTTGTAATCTTTTAAAGTATTTTGTACTTCTCATCTTTCAACTTGTAAAATGTAATCAGTTCTATATTTATAAAATTGCAAGTTTGACTCCAACATATCATTTCTATCTCAGAAATTTTTGAGGATCAAAACTTTAGTTTAGGTACAGGTACTTAGCTGGAGTTTTGTCATCATCAAAAAGGGGGAAATTGTTGGATGAAGATGAAGATGAAAGAAGACAAGTAATTAAGGGAAGGTTTTGATGATTTCCAAAACGTCATAATCAGCTAAGTATGGAAAGCTTAGTTCCCTTAGAAGAATATTGAACTGGTAAAAGAAGACATCAGAAGAGTTCAAAGTTCAAAGCTCAGAAGACTAGTGATCTCTTGCTGAATCAGCGAACAGAAGGGTAGATCATCAGCCGAGTCAAATCAGATGAGTTCAGTATTTGATCAGCAGAGTATCTATCAGCAGAGTCGTTTTGATCAGCAGAGTAGAAGAGGTCATGAGATTAGTCCAACGGTAATAAATGCACCTAAGTGTAATAAATGCTGTAAGAGAAGGGTAGCAATGGCAAATGATTGAAGATATCCTCGGATCAGCAGAGTGCATTAAATGCAGCATTAAATGCGATGGACAGAAAGGTACTGTACACAGTACGGAATGCTGCAGGGAGCCGTTTCAAAAAGAGCTGAAGGATGGATTTGAATTGTGACTTGCCTTCAACGGTCATAATTTCATCTCCATGTATAAATAGAGCTGAATTTCAAATCGAGCAAGAACACAACAACAATCAGAGATCGAAATTTTGAAGCAGAATTTCTCTAAGTCTCAAAAGCTCGAACAGCTCACTCGTCTGGTGGAAGTCATCTGTTGACAGAAACCCAGTTGAAGAAATCAGAAAAACATTATCTGAGTGATTTTGTAATAGCTGAGTGTTGTGCGAAGTGAGAATCCATCTGTGTGAGTGATTCTACTTTAGAGGATAGGTTTTCTTTGTGAATTCCTATTGCGAGCTTACAGCCTTCTCATTAGTTGTTTAGGTGTAAGTGGAGAAATATTGTAATCTTTGTGATTATAGTATAACCCAGAATCTGTGTGATCTGGAAGAGTGGACTAAAGGATTTTTATCCATATAACCACTATAAAAATTCTTTGTGTTATCTTGCATTTAAAGTTTTCTTGCATATTTTAAAGTTTGCATTTTAAACACTTTGAATCAAACAAAAGATTTTATAAGGAGTTTGAAAACTGGGGATAAAATCTTTTTAGAACTTAGTTTACTTGTGAAAAACACTTTTAAACAATCCGCTGCAAGTATACTCTTGAAAAACTGTTTGCTGAAAAACAGCTAAGTCATTATAAGAAGAGTGGTCAGTCGTCTGTTCAAGATTTGTTCACGATCAGACTAGTCTGCTTACTGTTCTTCATCAGCTTAGTCTGCTGACAGAAGACTGAAAAGTTTTTAAGTTCAAAAATTTTCAGAGGTCTATTCACCCCCCCCCCCCTCTAGACCTCATCTGACCACTTGGGACCAACAAATTTATTTTCCAAATTGTTTATGTATAAATGGACAAGAAGAAGCCTTACGGATATCTTCCTCAGAATAACCGATGCAGAGTTAATCCGATTAAGTCAATCGTCAGTCCACAACAATAGATTGTGAGAATCTTTGGAGTTACAGTCTATTAATGCTCGGAATTTATGTCTCCGATGGTCAAATTTAGCAATCTCGGAATAATTACACGAGTCAATTACAATCGGAATTTATTTTTCCAAGCGTTGGTTTGAGCAACTTCAAGAATGATTATAACTTATTTACGGCCATCCCGGGTACGTTTTCGGTCGATTACGTAATTTGTAAGAATTATCTATTTGTTTATCAGATATTTTACTCAATCAGTTGGGGCAAGATTGATTTCGTTTTCTTGGTCGATGCCTATTTCTGGGGGAATGGATCCTTCAACTAATAAAATCTCAGTAAAGAAAATTATGTTTCCAAAGAAAAGATTTTGATATCTTCAAATTAACTACACGAAGTTGCAATCAATCAAATTTCAACAGATCTCACTTATTTACGACCGAAGAAATTGAGAAGGCACGAAAGGGTAAAACAATGAAATTCGAGCAGAAAAACAAAGCTTTATTATTATTCTTCGAACAAGTTACAAGTAAAGCCTTGAGTACAATATTAAAATTCGGGCTCAAAAAAGTACAGTACAATCGATCCTACCCTACTACAAACTCTACGAGTAGAAAGTTAGACATGTTCGATCCGCATTCCCGCAGCCGCTCCAGATGCAGAACTCAGCAGTGATTCCTCATGGCAGTCACTCGCCACGTGTCGCACATCCGTCCTCATAACGGGATAAGACCCGGATCGGAGTTCCTCTCCAGGGCTTTTAACTGATCTTAGGTCTTCATCTGTAAACAATGATTGTTATACACAATCATTATCTACAGCCTAATCCGATCCAGAGCAGCGGAGAGTTACCTCAGTGGAATTACTCCAAGCAACCTCGAAGGAACTATACTTCAAGAAAGCCCTCGAGGAAGCTGGTGCTCCAGATTTAAAGAGCTCCTCTGAGGTTAACCAACTGCCCGATCAGACGCTACGCCAGAAAACCGGAATTCTAACCCGTCTCAGTTAGGGCATATCTAAGAAAACAGGTTGCCTGCCGGTATTCTAGGCGCAATTTCTTTTGCCTGTCGATATTCTAAGCGAAAAAGATTACATCAAAGGGACCAAGATCGAAAAACAGGGTTCGAATTCTAATTTCAAACTCCTTTATCTCAGAGGTAATACGAATCATTTTTAACAGAGGTAAAACTCGAGCCATGATGATCGGACGGAACATAAAGACAGGAGTGAAGAATGTCACATCAAAGAGTTGGAACTATTTATAGTAGCAGGGGATTAGAACCAACGGCCCAGATGGCAGATCGCGGACGGTTATGATGAATATAATAAATGAATTGACCGTTTCGTTTCCCGAGAAGTAGGGTCCTGTTTGGCTAGGAGAAGAAATAATCTTTTGGGCACGAAAAGGAGGGCTTATCCGAAAAAGCTGATCAACAAGTCCTTATCTATTATCCTATGGGAAAGGCAACGATGGAATTAGGAATGTTTATTCAAAATTCAAACCCTTAGGCGCCCGCTATTCGGAATATGAAATCGGTTTGAAAAGTTCATAGCATTATTATCAAGGAATCGTGATTCATACAACTAGCCCAATTGTCAACTATCTACAATTAACTAGTGAAGTTCGAATTGAAGAAAAGCTATAATCGGTCTATAATCACTCTAGTTCTTCGATCACAATGAATTGGACATCGGAAGCGATTCAAAGGTTATTAATTATTTAAATAACAATTAGCGGATAAATAGCAGCCCGAACAAATAGTACTTATTATTATTATCAAGGTTTTACAGTCGATTAAAATTATCGAACTAAAGAGTTCGACCAACTGGGGAAAATTTGACACTGCTAAGGATCAGTTGAGTGCTCATGTTTAGAAATTTTCAAAGGAAGATTAATTAGTTACCGGAGTACCTGCTCGTTGCTCGCTTAAAAAGGGGTGTTCGGCCATTTCTAAACAATAATTTAAAATATTTAAGATCGGGTTGTTGAAGATAAGAAGTTATCTGATTACAATTTGCTCAATCAACAACAAAGGGAGAAAAGGCGTTCATAAATATTATTTACATTCCGAGAACAATATAAGCTCATATTTTACATTCCGATCCTATTGAATTCTATAATCCTATGAAATTTTCGGTCTAGACTTCTGTCGATCGACCGAGCTAACCCGAATCCGAGCATGGAATCTCCTTTGGACCCGCAGGCTTTTAACTTTATTTTCGGTCCTCCGAGGACGAAGGGGCGAACGCACAGTTTGTCGGGCAACTGTATTTTTCGACGTTGCCTCCCCAGCGTGTCTTCCTAAATGCATTGTGGCAATAGGTCCCTGACCGGAGAACTACGCGGTAACCTGCAGACTCCATGGGTTTGGCATATTGGCCTTCAAGATGGAGAATATATTTGCCTGTCGATATTCTAAGCGAACCAAAAGTAGTCTTTCTTCCGCTCAAAGAATATTCGAAGTCCAAGCTCAAAAAGTTGAGTTAAATGAATAATGATCTTGGTCACCATGATCGAACAAGTAAAGAGCCAGTACGATGAATGAGATAATCTCAAAGATATGACAGTCTTTTATAGCAAAAATTGAAAGGAATCCAACGGCGGATAATCCGTAAAACGAATGGATAAGATTAAACGACCGTTGCGATTCCCGAAAAATGAGGAACTGTTTGGGGTTTTATTCAAACATACCTACGACCGGAACACAAGCGCAATCACTGATCAAAAAAGCTTTAGACCGAGCAAAGCAAAAACATCATAAGGTATTATTCATAAAAATTTCTGAATAAATGAAATAATACGAAATTTATTTCTCGGTCCTATTACAAACCACAAGAGAAAGGTCTCGATCCTATTATAAACTACAAGAAGAAAACGCGGATCCTATTACAAGACAGGCACAATCCATCTCGATTACGCCTAATGATTCCCAAAAATGTCCGATTGTTCCAACCTCCCGAGCCAAGAAATCGAATAGGCTCTTCTTTAGGCTTGACAAGTGGGAACTACTGGCCTTTCTGATAGATAATACCCTTACTCGGAAGATTTACAAGGATAGTGAATATTGGGTGTTGGTTGATATTAGAAAGGGAAAAGTTGAGAGGTTGATTCGATGCTTGAGATCGAATAACTCAATTCGAATGCCATCCCATTCATCAAATCCGTACCATCCTACACCCTCAGCAGACATTGTGGCAACAGGTCCCTCATTATAAGAACCATGCCAGAAGGATAATGACCTATCCCTTAAGGATCTGAAAGACCTTACGCTCGGACCCCTCCAACTCCTCGCGAAGCCAATGGGGTTATTAGGGCCGTGGGTGGTCAGCAATGCAGCTTGTCCGCCTTCGAAGGCGAATTTTTCTTCATCTACAGGTATCCTAATCGGTGATAACATAATCAATGCTTTACATTTCGCAAAACATATCCTAGCTCGAATCTCCAAATGTTGGGAAGAAAATGGGTGTTCCTCGATTAACATGGTCGAAGAAGAAATCTTTAAGAAGGAAAAGAATATTGATTCAAGAAGAGGACCATTTATAGAAGCAATCTTAATAAGATCCGACGGATGGGATGTAAAAATTTATGCGGACAAGATTTGACAACCGTTCAACTTCCCAAGGAGTAAAGTGATGTTTGGTATTTATATATATATAAAAAAAATAAAAAAAAAATAAAAAAGAGAGAGTGGAGAGAAAGGAGTTTTGGCACGCAAACCGCTATGAAAGGAAGTCATTTCAGCCCATTATACGATCGGTTCGGAAATTGCCTGGACCAACAATACATTTATACACGAAAACACAACATTATGGGTGGGGATTTAATTGAATGCCTAAAACAACTTATTTATCAAGAGTACAGCAAGGCCTAGAGCTGAAGTTTATGCTCGGAGAAAATCTTTATTCCTTTCAAGCAATTCCGATCTCAAAGTGTTCAAATCAAATGAGAAGGCAGGAGTCGGATAAACGGTCATCCAGTTAGCATTATAGTAAATTTGGTACAAGGCAACAAGAGCTTTCATTAAGATAACATTTCGATTCGAGAAAGGCAAAGGCAAAAATGTACATACAATGAAGAAAACGATAAGTACATAGATTTACAAACTGCAAAATAAGGAATAATAAACACCTATTACATTCATCAATGATCAGACTTTTCGGAGCTAGAATCGCGACTCTTCTCCATCTTTTCGCCCTCTTCCTTGGAATCGCTTTCCGAACTATTATCAGAGGAACTACACGAGCTACCATCCCCCTCGCCGCTGTGATTATCGGAACTGGAATTATTGGTCCTAGAGGAGTTAGTATTTTCTCGAAGTCTGATCATCGGATTCGCCCTCAATGTCCACATCCTCATCCTTTTCCCCCGAATTCTCCGTCTATAGAATATCAGGATTGGGCATAGGAACACCGAATTCAGCAAGGAGCGAAGCAAACTCGTGATCATCTAGACCCTCAATTTTGGGAGGAAGAGAGGAATCCTTATAATCTTCCCCAAGAATATTTTTATAAGGGTTCATGTAGGGAAGATAGTCATCAATAGTGCCTTGAACTCTTCCGGCCACTAGGAGTTGCTGAACCCCTTTCTAAAAGAAGGCCTGATTGACTTCGCCCGTTCGGGACCGAACTAAGGCATCAAGAAAGGGCGACTTTAAAAACTCCCTTATAGCTGGTAGCTTGCCTTCATCTCGACCTCGAGCGTATGCTTGATCGGACGATGCCTTACCCTACTCAAGATCCGACTTTAATTTTGCGACCTCTTCCTCAAGGGCCCTCTTTCCTTCGAGTTCTTTCTTAGCAACCTCGAGCTCCTTCTCAACTTCACAAAGCTTAGAAGAGGCATCTTTCAATTGATCGGCCTTGACGACCACTTCTTTCAGAATGTTAAGAAGAGCGTGATGGGACTGTCGAGACTCCTCTTCCAAAATGGCTAGTCGATAGGATTGATGAGTAAATAGATCTCCGGCCTGCAAAGGAAAAAGACTTAAGAAATATAATGAAATTATAAAAGAGATTAATACGGTCGAAGAAAAGAAAGGTACCCTTTGATGCGCATGAGCGAAATCGCCCATGATTTGAAACCCATCCCTCTGATAGAGCTCGGTGATATCGTCTTTGAACCTCCCGGCCATCAGCATTCGGAAGGACTTATCCACTGTATGTTCACCATTAGGGCCAAGGTCGGACTCGATGGTTCCATCCTCCGGAAACCCAGAAGCCCTCGGTCCGCGAAGGTGATCCTCTATAAAGTCTACCAAATCCAGATCGGTGCGGCCGGGTCGACATTGAATTGGCCCAGGATTCCGACCAAATGGCCTAACCCTTCTCGAGGACTCGGGGTCCCCGCTATTCCTTTTTCGGGCCATCTGAGCTTCAACGATCTCCTGGGATCGGATGCCCTGAAGCGTATGATAGCTGCATCCCACCACGTTCGGGTCAGACGTGTTAAGTCGAAAACACCGATCGTAAAGGCCCAGTAGCAAGGGCTTGTGAAGTTCCCTCAGCAGCGATCTGGGGAAAACCTGTAGCTACGTTCGGAACTATGGAATTGCCAGCACTGCCCGTGGCTCCTTCAATCATCAAAGTAGCCCTTGATTTCTTTTGTTTACGAGGCAAGCCTAGAGACTCCGTAGAAAATGAGACAACGACCGAACCGGCTACGGAGGTTCGGAACATCTCTACAATCTCAGCTATAATAATTGAAAGATGGATTTAGTTCGGAGCCAAGAAAGATCAACTAAATTACAGAAAAAGATATGTTATACCTAAAGTGAGAGTAACGGCTGCGGAAGGATCTTCCCCGTTGGCCCGAGCAACTTGATTAGCTGGATTGTCAGAGGGAATGATCGAGGATTCTCCAAAATTAATAGGAGGGGCATGAAAGGAACATTTGCTGAGCCCTGCCATTCTCAAGACCCTTTCTTGGGTCAGCAAAGCGGTTTGATAAATATCGGAACAGAGAGTCTGCAAAAATGCATCTGGGAGCTCGTGATTCGTCCGACCCACGAGTTTTCGCCTACCGTAAATCCAAGACCTCTCTCCAGGCCACTCATAAGGAGTTGGTTCGGATGTCTCTGTAGAAGCTGGAGTATCAGGGCCTCGAACGAAAAAGAACTCCTTCTTCCAACCTTTTAGGTTGCTCGAAACGTTGCCTGACAGTATTGATCGGTTTGATCTCTGTGAAAAATATACATATCCAGCGTTCGAAGAAGTCGAGGAGCTCACTTGGAAAACCCACCAGAAGTTTTGGAAGGCGGCTTTCTTCCCTTTAGCCTTCATAAGTGCGCTGAAGGCAACAATATACCCAATAGAGTTTGGGAGAATTTGGGATGGAGAGAGACGAAAGGCCTCTAGAACACTAGAAATTAAAGGAATGATGGGGATCCGTAGGCCGTAAAAGAATTTCCTTGTATAAAAAGCTTGGCACCCAGGGGGAGGATTAGTAACTCGCTCTTCGGAAGACTTGACGACGATCGAGAATCCCTCACCTAAATACGTACCAAAATTAGTCTCCAAGTATTTACAGTGTTCTTCTGTATAGCGACAAACAATTTGGTCGGCTCTTTCCTCGGTCTTGTTAAGTCGTACGCTGGTCGTAGGTTCCGACCATTCAAAAATAGTGACGACAACACTTTTACCTATTCTGAATTTAATTTGTTCATTTTTCCCTAAGGGAAGATCGTCATTTTCCGTGGCCTCTTCATCGGTGGACTCGCTCGAAGAGTCATCACCCGTGGAACTTGGGCTTGATTCCTCTTCCTTATCAGAACCAGAGTCAGGGCTCGGGATCCTCAAATTGTCCGCCTCGGAGGAACGAACAGCCGCGATCTGCGTCTCGCCAAGGCCACTCTCTTGCTCTTCTACTACCTTGGCCTTGCCCTTGGAATCTGCTGCACTAGACATGGTATATTTAGAACGATCGGACAAATGTTGGAATTTTCTAATCGATCTATTTGCTCCGATCTTGGGATAATTGAAAGTTTTGTGTAAATAAATCTCCGACGGTCAACTTATATATACAAGGCCAAGACATCAAATTGCAAATCGGCCCTCGAAAAGTTGCGGCGATTGGACTCCCGCAGGGTAATTTTAAACATGCTTCCCTTTAATTGCACATTGGGTCCCTATAGTATATGGACTATTGGGCCGTGGCCCAACACTGAAGGAAGGGCAGCGTTAGATTTCAATGTTCGGTTACTGCTATACGATCGGAGAAGATAGGTCGAAAAGGAATTAAGGCAGTTTTTAACGAATAATCGATCATGGCATCATGAATTATAAATAAGAATCATTGTGGTGTTTTCATGATATACACTCTTTTTCCCTGGTTCGGCTTTTATCCCAATGGGTTTTTCCGAATTAGGTTTTTAACGAGGTTTATCCGAAACATCACAGCAAGATTCGCCCACCAAGGCATATCATATACTTCTTCAAGCTTAAGCTTCGCTTTGCGCTCGAGAAGTGGGGGAGTATTGATGAGGGGTATTTCGAGCACCACGTTGGGAAGCCCGAGCAAGATCGAAAAGAGTAGAATCCGACCATGCTCACCTAAAATCAAGCCCAGTTCGCGGCCTATTCAATCCGAACACCTAGGGAATGCTCGTGGTCGGAATTTACTGTTGGGCCGATCATAGGCCCAAGCCCTTGGGCCAGAGAAATATATCCCTGTGGATGGAGTAGCTAGCTCATCATTTTTCACTATAAATACCACTTGCATTTATGACGCCACTCACGCTTTCCCAGGTGCACTCTGCTCGAAGCTGCTGCTAGGATAGATTATTTCGATCACCATTTATATGTATTTCGCCCTCTAGCTTGTATGGCATCCTATAATGCTCGGATAGGACCCCAAATATTTGTAACTTGAACTTCAACGTTCGGAATATTTATACACATTGATATTTCACTTGTTTCCTAGCATTTGTAATATTATTTTATTAATATCGATCATACCACGAATTTGCGTAAGATCACTACCCTTTAAAACTTTTCTCTTTTTCCTTAAAAGTAGTCCTCTAATCAGTACGATCAGACTTCTAAGCGGATTTGCACTTAGCTGATCAATAGAATAGATTACTCATCTGATTTTGGGTTTCTTAATTCAGTTATCAGATTTTCAAACAATGATGCGGTGGATATGTCTGTGTGTATTTCAAACATTATTTTCTACTCAACCTAAACGTTTCAAAGCACAAAGAAAATTTTACCCCTAGTTAAATTCCTCAAGTTAAAAGATGACTCGTATTTTAAACAATTCACTTATTACTTGGGATATGCAATGCAGTGCTTAAAGTAAATCACACAAGAAATTTTATAGTGGTTCAATAGGAACAAATCCTTTTAGTCCACTATTCTAAATCACACATATTTAGGTTATACTAGAAACACAGAGTAACCAAGTATACAATATTGGAGTTTTTACAACAAATGATAAGCCAAGCAGAACACTTAGTTCTCAAGAAATTCACTTAAAAAATCCTACTCTAAAATACTCAGCTAAAGAACATTTAATATTTACAACATATGTTACACCTTAAGTAAGAATACTCAGTTCACTCATGGAAAATCACTCAGATAATCCTAGCTCTTTGTAGTTATATCTCCTCCCTTGGATATACACTCCTTACAAAACTCAGTTGAATATCACTCTGATATGGAGGTTGTTTGATCTTTTTCTTCAACACTTTGATTCGTCAACACCTGACTCTCCGTAGCGATCAAATGACTCAACTGATGGAACTTGCTCTTATGATTTGATCTTGAATTTTGCAAGTTTCTCTTCAATCTTCAGTCTATGATCTATTTACACTCCAGGATTTGAAATTATGCCCGTTAAATATTGGTAAAATTACATTGTTCTCCTTGAGCAACGGTTTTCTTCTAGACGGCAACTTTGGCGTACTGCCTTCTATACCCTTCTGTACGAATGTGTACTTTTCTGACAGGTGCAATAGTAGTGACAAATTACCAACAAAATATCTTGAAAAATATCTTCGTAGTTACTCTATTGTTAAGTTGTAGGAAAAATTGATCCATAGCGACGGAATCATTCCATTGGAATATAATTCGTCACTATTTTTTTGGTCACTTACAGATTTGTAACTAAACAACGACGGAAAAGATGTTCCATCAATAATAGCGACAAATTACCAACTATATATCTAAACAAATATTTTTGGTGGGTATTTCTTTAACTATTCATCACTATTTTTTTAGTCAGTTACAGATGTATAACTAAACAACGATAGAAATGATGTTTTATCAATAATTGCGACAAATTACCAACTAAATATCTAAACAAAATATTTTTCGTAGGTATTCCGTTGTTAAGTTGTAAAATATATTGATCCATACCGATGAAATCATTGCAATGGAAAATAATTCGTCGCTATTTTTATGTCAGTTATAGATTTGCAACTGAAAAACGACGGAAATAAAAGAAAATTAAGTTCTTACAAAAATAACGACAAATTACCAAATCATATAAAATAAAAAGAATATGTATAAAATTATGTTGTTAAACTGTCACGACTATAAACTAACAACAATGTCATAATTCTAACAGAAAAAATTGCTACTCTTAGTAACAAATTTATAATGAATACTAACAGAATTAAATATAAAATGTCCTCATTTGATAGCGAAAAATTACTAACGGAACCTCATGATAATTTTTATTTGTTGTAGGAATCTGGTTATTAAATTGTAAGAAAAAATGTTCCGTATGACAAAATATATATTAGTAACGAATTTATAACTGGATAATAATGAAATTACAAATAAAAAATATACACATTATAATAGCGACAAATCACCGATGAAATATCATAAGAAAGTTTCGTAGAAATTCTATTAAAGTATTAAATTTCCTCAATATTTTGGTGTTCGTGACAAAAATGCAACTGAACTACGATAAAACAAATTATCGTCGCAAAGAATAACGACAAATTACCAAAGAATATAAGCAAATATATATTGTGCATAGCGCATAGCAATTCAGTTGTTGACCTTTAACAAAAATAACCGTCATCAACAACATAATTCCTATAAAGCTAATGTGGTTTATTAAAGTTCACAATTATCTGCAAACGGAACTAATTAATTTTCAGATTATTAAAAATAACTTTATTTTAAAACTCTTTTGAGAAAAAGTATAAGTAATTAACAATGTTCAGTTTAATCTTTATTTACGAATAATTAAATTTTAAAACTAAAAATAATAATATTTTTTTTATATATATCTTACTCCCTCTCTCTCCATGTTAAAATAATATATTTTACAATTAATTAGTATCAGACTTGCATTTTCTCAACTATTATTAAATAAATGTTAGAATTTAACTACAGTTTTATGTAAAAGTTATAATTCAACTACTTAACCCATTAAATTTGAGTTTGTCTACTCTTAGTGTATTATGGTCTTTTAACTATTTATTTTTATTGAATATAATTTAAAACATGGAGAAAATACAAAATTATTATAATTTATATAATATAAAATTTTAAAGAAGAAACAAAGGATAAAATTCTTTTTTTTTTTATTTATGAATCTTATAAATAACAACATTTGAGATGTATTGGTAATTATTGAAACAAGGATATTTTTATAATTTTACTGAATATAAGGGTTAAGCATGCAATTATATATATATATATATATAGTAAATTATAAATCAATAAAGTTGTTCAAATCAACTGGTTGCAACATCTTATCTAAACAAGCAAAGCATGAGATCAAGGGTTCAAATCCCACCTCCTACAATCTAATTAAAACAGAGGCACTCAGGCGATGGTTGGGCGTCTAGGCCTTGCCTAAGCGCCCAGGCGATAACCACACCACTTCCAACCTGCTCGCCTAGGCATTACCTAAGCGCCCGGGCGATGGTTAACCGCCTAGGAGTAGCTCAGGCGCACGAGCGAAGGTTAATTGCTCGCCTAGGCCTTGCCTAAGCGCCCGGGCAATAACCACACCGCTACCAACATATTTATGCCAATTTAATATTTTCAACTGATTTGCCGATATAAATATAATTCTGATACAAAATCCGTTGCAATGTTCCCAACAGAATTACCAACAAAAATATTGCACAAAATTTTCCAACAGAATTACCAACAAAAAATATATTGTCACTTTTTATACTAACGGAAAATTATTCTGTCACTCCATTTACCTATGGGTCCTTCACACACAGAATATCTAACGGAAAAAATCCGCTGCTACGCTTGAATACTAACGGAAATCGAGGCTTAACGAAAGAAAATTTTCGTTACTGGAACTCCCTTTTCTTGTAGTGGACAGCTTACCTATCGATTTTACTTTTATTGATGGCTACTCGGCTGATTCAAGACGGAACTCATATGACTTGACTCGGCTGAAATCCACAAATCTGATCTTTACTAATCTGATATTCCATTAAGTTGTTTAGGTCACTTTAGCTTCCAGACCGTAATTCAATCATTTACTCATCTCATAAGATTGAATCATCAAAGGTTTACTAAGATTTCTATATCCTAGTTGATGACACCCTTTTTGTTATACCTCTTTTTTGTTATCATGAAAACCTTCTAACTCAATTAACTCAAGTGATAAGATCACTTAGTTGTACTTGAGTCAATAAATTTTTCCAACAATTTCCTCAAATTTTATGATGACAAAACCTTCAACTAAAAATGTCTTCCAAGTTTTCAACTAAGTCTTCATACTCTAAGATAAACATCATTAGATCTAATGCAACTTATTTCGTTCCCCCCTTTTGATTTTTTTCTTTCCGTTCAGAGGGTTCTTAGTTGCATCACTTTTCTTCCCCCTTTTTGTCATCAACAACCAGTCCCAATCTTATATGTTGAAGGCAAATAGGTAAACACTTAGTTGTTTGGCTGTTAATAAATTTGTTATTTGAAGTAGGCCAAAACACTTGTGATTTTCCTAAGTTGTTTGTCAATCTAGCTTGAAATAACTTAGTTGTTTGGCTGTTAATAAATTTGTTATTTGAAGTAGGCCAAAACACTTGTGATTTTCCTAAGTTGTTTGTCAATCTAGCTTGAAATAATGTTATCCTTGAAAATTTAAGGAAATAACTACTTTTCCGTATCGTTAGTCGTACACGTACCCCTGACTTGAAGCATCTATTTTCAAATCTATGATCACTCTTCAGATTATAATGTTTGAAAATATTGTCAATCCAAATTCATTTCATCCCCCCTCACTGATGTTTTCTATCAGTCAAGAGTACCACTAATTGTACAGTTCCTCCTTGAAAACTAATAATTTGAATATTAATTGAACAACATTATTTCGAAAATATTATAATATTTTTAAAGATTGTAAAAAGAAAGGAAATAGTGTAAAAGATATTGACGTGGAAATAAATCAACGTGAGTTTCTACTCACCAAGGTTGGCATGGTCCACGTATATAATGAAAACAAAGTATCATCTTAGCCAATATATTTAGCTTGTAATAGGAATATCATGTTATGAACCTTCTTTGATAAAAATAAAATTAATACGTTAGTTTTTTTATCGTACGTAAATCAAATAATGGCCAGCTTCATCTCTCGCAACTAAACTTAAGCGACTGGATGAAATCCTCAGATCACAATTGACTACGGGACGATTGACTGGGTGCAATCATGAAACAGTCTCAAAGGTCGTGATCTTAAATCAATTTCATGATATAGATTCTAAACGAGATAGGGTATTGAAATAATCGCAAACACTTGTACGAGTATGCATTATTCACGTGAAGTGAATTTGTAGGGTTTTGTGAATAAGATATTTAATGCTGATGCATAAGAGTAGGTGGTTCGATAGGGTATCAAACACATCAAACGATCCGAACAGAGAAACCTATTGTGAAAGTGGATGGCGCACATCGGCGATGAGAGGTTTCTCAAGAATTATAACAGTGTACAATATAATTTAGTCCTTTGACTTGAGGTGCTAGGGCAAATCCGGTGCACGTGATTACGTACTTTGATTCAGGAGTCGATCACTTGGGTGATCATTGTACAACTACTTTAGGTACATAAGTACTTGAACGCGTGTGGTTATCTCTAATAAATGATCTACCGACTCAACATAGTGCGTTGAGAGATTTTCCTATACATCATTCGATAATAGATTCTAAGAAACCCATGGCCGCAGTTGATGACAAATTTGGAAAGAGATTTCCAAATTTAGCAGTCATATTGAAAATATTATCCACAATTAGAAAGTATTGTTATCGAGTTAAAATAGACGTGCCGATCAATTCACACACCCTAGGTCTCAATTGAAAAAATTTGTCGATAGAAGAACCGTATATACATGGTACTTATAAGAGATGATGTTCACCGATATCAATTCACCTAAAATTGGGCTACATGGACTTGTGGCTAGACATCGACCATGAGGTGTGAGTACTCATGAATTAATAGTAAGATTAATTCATAAGTGGTTAATTAAAGGTGTTCAATTAATCGGAGTAATTCATAAGCTCGTAAATTAAATCACAAAAGTCGTGGGTCTGCGGCCAATTGATGTTGAACCTAGAGGGTCACAAATAGTACAATTATATTAGAACGAATCAAATAAAGAATGTTTGATATAAAGAGTTAAATCAAACTGAAGAATTAAAATTTTAATTCTTGAAAGAAAATAATTAATTAATTAAAGAGATAATTAAAAAGAGAAAAATTAATTAATTAATTAAACTGACTGAATTAATTAAAGAAGTTTATTTAATTAGAATAGTCTAATTAAGTAAAGTAGTTTAGTTAAAAGATATTTAGTTCTATTAAGAAACTATATTAGAATGAGATTCTATCTTCCTAATAGTTAAATCCTTATCTAGGTCAAGACTCCTTATATATATAAAGAGCTAAAGACCTCAAAACCAGATAAATACAACACAAACCTAGCCACCCTCTTCTCCAAAAGCTAGGAGTCGCCTCTCTCTCTCTTCTATATCTAGATCTGGATCTGGTTTTATTTACTCTTCTTTTTGTTTGATATTATTCTGATTTCTAGATCTGAGCCTGAGAATTCAAGAGAGTTGCTTCAATCCAATTGGAGAGAATTGCAGTTGTGGTACCAAACTATATATCGATTCTCACTTGTGGTAGCATAAAAACCGAGGCTGACATATTTGGTACAACAATTTAAGAAATTGAATCACATTTGGTACCACCTTTAAAAATGGACCTTAACTGATGACGTGGCAGTTAAGTTTTATTGCAAAATTGATATCATTACTTATGTTGACTGACAATTATACCCTAACTTGGGGTGCTTCTCTGGGACCGAAAATCCTTCAGATCTAAAGAAGATCGGAGAAAAAGCATGACCGTTCAAGTGGTGAGGTAAAAATCGTAAAACCCCCTATGGATTGGTTTTATTTGCATTTCAAATCCTTTTGGTATGATTAGATGAATATGGATTCATGTCTTGGGCTATTTAAAAATTTCAAAAATTCCGCTGAAACGTTCCATATTATTGAGACTAAATGTCCCACATTGGTTGAAAATAATAGTTAAGTCCACCTTATAAGGCATTGGACAATCCTCACCTTACAAGCTAGCTTTTGAGGTTGAGTTACGCCCAAGCCAAGCAAGTGGACTTAGCCCAATCCATGTGGTGAATTCCATTATGGTATCAGAGCCCCAGGTTGAAGTGGGTCACCTCCTTTTGTGATGGGCTCTTCCTTGCGCGCATGATGGGATTTATTCTTCACCCACACGGTCTGGGAAATCCGCGTGTTGGGATCCACACGGTCTGGGCAAATCCGCGTGTTGGACTCTTACCCACATGTTAATAATTCGCAAATATTGGGCTTTAATATATCACGTGTTGGGCTTCTTTCACCCACACATTCAGCCCGCCCACACGTGAAGGGGGAGTGTTGAGACTAAATGTCCCACATTGGTTGAAAATAATAGTTAAGTCCACCTTATAAGGCATTGGACAATCCTCACCTTACAAACTAGCTTTTGAGGTTGAGTTAGGCCCAAGGCAAGTAAGTGGACTTAGCCCAATCCATGTGGTAAATTCCATTACATATAACCCAACATATAATGGATCGCGCCCAATAATGATCCCCAAGCCAACGCTTGAAAAGTCCCTTGCCTAATGTTTTATATCATAAATAACAATTTTCAAATTGCCCTTTAATTGACAACATCGCACCATCGACAATCCCAAGACAAATTATTTATGCCACTGACGCTTATATCTTCGTGATAAATACTTTGATGCCACACCCGTTACAAATCCCAAGACAAATTATTGGCGATTCAGCTACGGCATTTACGTGGCCATCATAAATCAACATGTATAACATACGAGATCTAGATATGAATGTATATTGTAGACGACCATCACATATCAACGTGTATTCTGACAATAATTCAATGAATTATTTCAATGCCTAATCCTATTAATTTGTGAAGTAGTGTAATATTATTCCAAATCAAACCATCAAATAACCTTTGCATTACTCGCATGACCATCTCCGGATCAATGGGTATAATATAAGGCAACAAAGATTAATGTATATTATACACGACCATCTTTGGATGAATAGGCATTTTGACTGCAGTTAACCTTAAACTTGCACTATTTACGTGGTTATCCACGATCAGCGTGTATTTCAACTGCACAAACCCCAACACGACACTATAAATTATTTATGTCTTACGGCCACCCAAACATAGAGAACTACCGAGGAGTAAGAGTTTGGTTACTCCTATCAATCACTTGACTAAATTTGTATTCTCATAGGTGAAATACTTGGGCTTCGAAGGCTGAGAGTTTCGATGTACGTTGATCGTCAAACGTACTGATACGACCAAGCATTTTATAATTATCACTACCAATCGATTAACGGCCTGGGGCGATTTAAGCCCAGCATCAACCCCAGGTTAAGGCCTCGTATGAATGAATTAAGAAAGAGATATCTTTATTCTGGATATTCCATAATCGAGTCCCCATCTTTATTTAAAGATACACCCCCGAAGGAAACTACTTCCTAAATGCGTGGATTTGGCCCTACAATGGACGAATTCTCTCCTTCACTTCAACATATATAAAAGATAACCCCGTCAAAATTGCGTTATTTGTTCCTTCTTTATGATCAAAATAATTGTTTACTCTCAAGTTTTGTGTGTTTTGGGGTAGCTTTTAGTCTTTTAGTTTCAATTTTGGATTTTGCATGTTTTTTGGTTCTTTTACTACGTATTTGGAGGTTTGCGGAATTTGTGCATTAACCGGAGTCCAAGAGGATGACTTTTGAAACAATCTCACCAATAAATCGAAGCACAAAGGCCGAAGGAGCGAGCCGTGTCTTAGCATGAAAAGAGGAGAAGAAAGGCGAGAAGTGGCCACTGCCACATTTGCACCGCGGGTAGTCGTGGTGACTGTATGCGGGTGTGCCGATATTTGTGCGTGCGAATATAACGTAAAAATAATACGCAAAGTCTATAAATAATTGAATTCTCTGATAGGGTCCAAACTTCTATCGAACGCTCATACGGAGTAGTAAAACACTACATGTAATTTTTTTCTATATTTGACTGTCTGCATGACTTTAACAATTTATGATAGTTCTATTATTATTATTAAAATGCCAAAACTTAGCCAAAAATGGCTTCTCGATATATTAGACTAACATTTAATCGAGTTGTTTTGAAAACAATATTGAATGGTTAAATTATCATATCAAACCACTATACAAATAAAACAATTCGACTTTCAACACAACTGTAATAGCTTCGATTTAATGAAAATAAGATCAATACCACTCGACATATCATGCAAAATGATCTAAAAATAAAGGCTGAAATACACATTCCCCCCTTAAAGTATGGGGGTGGCATCAGTTACCACCCTAAAGTATTAATTGTAACACTTACCCCTTATGATATAGTATTAAATATTTTATTCCAAAAATATCCCCGTTTATTTTAAAACAAATATACTATTTCTTTAATGATTTATCCAAAAAAAATTATTTTAATTATGAATTCATCCATCCACTAAATAATATTATATTTCAATTTCTTCATTTTTTTTATTTCCTTCGGTAATATGATCTCAAAATTTTCTTTATTTTCATCTCGATTTTTCTTGATTTATGTTTCAATTTGTTTTCTTTATTTTATGTTTCAAGTTTTTATATTTCTATCTCAATTTTTATCTTTATATTTTTCTATGTTCTTATTTGGTGATAATTATCTCATTTATTTTCGGTACGAATTATTATTGAAAAAATTGAGTAATTCTCCTTCGAATTCTTTTCGCAAAATTCACGGTTGACACCAAGCAATATTATGTTTTAATTTCTTTATTTCTTCATCAATTTTTTTTTATTAATTATGAATACATCCATTTACTAAACAATATTAAATTTCAATTTCTTTATTTATTTTGCTTTTTTTGGTTATAAAAAAAATGAGACGAAAATGAAGAATAAATTTGAGATTGAAAAAAATATGGTAAAAAAATGAAGAAATTAAAATAAAATGTTGTTTGGTGGATGAATGGATTCATAATTAATAAAGAGATAATTTTATTTTTATAAATTAATTAAGATATTTTTATTTGTGAAAGGGGCGGGGGTATTTCTGAAATAAAAACTACGAAACTATGACAGAGAGGGGTAAGTGTTACAATTGATACTTTAGGGGGGTAACTGATACCACCTCCATACTTTAAGGGGAGGAATTGTATTTCACCCAAAAATAAACACATGTTAACTAATTTATTATGTAGCGAAAAAGTCTCAATGTAGCGAAAAATTAGTCATTAATCATATTATGAAAAAATATATATTTCGTACAAACAACTTCCCGTGTATGATGTTTTTATAACGAATCTCTATATATCTTACCAAATTAAAATATGATGCAAGTTGAACTTTTTCTTTTGTTGAGATGGTGAATATATTACATCAAACGTTATATCGAATCGAAATTATTACAATGATATCAAAGTAAACTAATTACTAGTATTTAACTAGAGAAAATACCTACATTAGTGAGAGTTGAACCCATGACCTCGTGGTCATGAAGCCTTATCCTTAACCACTTGGCTAAGGTCTCGTCGGCATAATATAAGTTGAACTAGTCTCTGTTTTGACACATGTGATTGTGGTTAATTAAGATACATAGAACAACTATTAATGTATTCATCTATCCCGCTTCCAAATAATTAATCATTTTCGTTAGTGAATATAATGACAATATATTTTTTTAGTTGGTGGTTCCGTTGGAAAATGCTATATAAGTGTTTGTTAATTATGGGCGCCTCGACAACGCCTAGGCGAGCACTTGATCCCGCTCGAGCGCCTGGGCTATGCCTAGGTTGTAGACCATCGCCCGGCCGCCTAGCGAACGATTGACTCCGCTCTTGACCATCGCCTAGGCGCCGAGGCGGTATGCATGACTTGGGCGCTAGGTGTTATATTTTAATTAATTTGTAGGAGATGGGATTTGAACTATTGACATCATGTATATTGATAAGATGTTGCAACCAGCTGAGCCGGACAACTTTATTGATTTGAACTATAATATATATATATATATATATATATATATATATATATAAGTTGGTGGCTAATTAAATGTATTATATTTTAAAAAAAAATATCAAAAGACTATTATATCCTAAGAGTAGACAAACTCAAATTTAATAGGTTAAATAGATAAACTTATACATAAAACTAAATTAAAGTCTATTATTATTTTAATAGAATAAATAACTCAACATCTATACTCGACCATTGATCGTTATGGTTGATCAAATTGTGAGCTTGGTACTGGTGTAACCATATAATATATTGTACAACTGGAATTTCCAAAATAATTAATGTAAAACGGTGAGGTTGGGGGATCGGGGGTATATATATAAAAAAAATCATTTTTTAGTTTTAAATTTTAATTATATGGATAAAAAAAGATTAAATTGAATATTGTCAAAAGAGTTTTAAAATTAATTTATTTTCACAATTTGAAAATTAATTAGTTTAGTTTGCAGACGAATGTGAACTTTAATAAAACCACATCAGTTATGTAGGAATTATGTTGTCGTTCTATCTTTTATGTTGGTAATTTATGATATTTCATTGGTGATTTGTCGCTATTATGAACACTTTTTATTTGTAATTTCATTATTATTCAGTTATGAGGTTGTTGTTTGTTTATATTTGTAACAGTTTAACAACAAAATCGTTAATCATGATTTTTTTTAATTTTATCAGTTATTGGTAATTTGTCGTTATTGTTGAGGAACTTATTTTTTTTTATTTTTGATGCTGTTCAGTTGCATATTTGTTACAAACGTAGAAACGGTAACGGATTATTTTTCGTTGCGATGATTTTGCCGCATGTAACATTTTTTCTTACAACTTAATAACTAATTCCTACAATTATGTTCTGATATTCCATTGGTAATTTGTCAATTCTACCAAATGAAGACTTTCTATATTAATTTTGTTAGTATTCAATTATAAATTTGTTACTACAATGACAATTTGTTTTCTTATTGGAGTTATGTCGTCGTTGTTTGTTCATAGTTGTGACAATTTAACTACATAATTTCTATATATATATATATATATATATATATATATATATTATTATCGTTTTATATTTTGTTGGTAATCAGTCGTTATTTTCATAAGAACATATTTTTTCTTCTATTTCCGTCGTTATTCAGTTGCAAATCTAAAACTGACCAAAAAACAGTGACATATTAGTTTTCATTGAAATGATTCCGTCACTACGAATCAATTTTTCTTACAACTTAACAACGGAATACCTACCAAAAATATTTTTCTAGATATTTTGTTGGTAATTTGTTGCTATTATTGATGAAACATCGTTTTCGTCGTTGTTCAGTTGCAAATCTGTAGCTGACTAAGATATAAGTAAACGACATGAATCAATATTTTTCCTACAATTAAAAGACGGAATACCAACGGAAAATATTTTGTTGGTAATTTATCGCTATTATTGATGGAACATTGTTTATGATGGTATTCGATTATAAATTCGTTGCTAATAGTGACAGTCTTTATTTCTGTTGAAATTATACCGTTGCTGAAGACCTTTTTCTTTTAGCAAGATTCCCTCTTATATATATAATAATTTCCAGATAATCTCAATGATCATGGCTAGGACTCATAAACTTTAGTAAATAAAAATTCATAAAATCTTTCTAATATCTTCAAGAAAAACTTTGAAAGTACTTAATCAACATAAACTTTAAGATAAAACAAAATACTTGGCAGAAGAGGTTGTCGAGGATTTTGTTTATAAGAGGAAATCTTATGTTTTAATATTAGTCATTATCATTCTGATTTTTGGAAAGCAGAATATCATAAACGCCGGAAACGTAGTCATAAATCATAGACCAACTTACATTAAAATTAGAATTATTAGGAAATGCTGTAGCCTAAAATTTTTGGGATCAAGTCTAGTCCACAATCATCAAAGTCTCCACTCCGATCCCGACCTTGTATCCGTTTCTCTTAAGTTTCCAATAAAAAGAAAGAAATGATTCACCCTTAGAGACTAAATGGGAGTTTATTTCAAAAAAGTCATTTGATGCCTAAGTAAAATATAGGTAAAATTGTAGAAAATGTCCCAAACTTATCAGTGATTTTGGGTTATCGTCTCAAACTATATCACCTCACCAAATTTCGTCCCGTAATTGAATTTTTTTTGGAATATCGTCCCACCGTTAATTATGAAACGAAAATTGCGCACATGTCCGTTAATTAATTGCCACATGGTTGTTCACATGTCATGACGTGACAAATTTTAGCATAAACAATTATACAATATTGCAGAATTTGTCCCAAACTAATTACAAGATTGAACCGTCATTTTTATTAAATTTGAAATTTAATATTGGGACTAAATTCATGCAAAATGGTAAATTACGGGACGAAATTCGGCAAGTTGATATAGTTTGGGACAAAAAACCAAAATTAATTATTAGTTTGGGACAATAATCCGAAAAAATATTAAATTATGGGACAAAATTTTGTGAGGTGATATAATTCGAAACGAAAATCCAATCGCTAATTAGTTAGTGACATTTTCTGTAATTTTGTCTAAAATATATGATCTTGAAATTTAAATGATAAATAAAAGTAATGTAGAAGTAGAGGGTATAATTGTGACAATTTTGTGAGAACTATCATTAAGTCATGGGATTCAACTCCCAACATTCGCTGTATACTTGATTAAATTTTGTAGAATGATAGAATCATAATTAATGGTTGTCATAATATAATTAATAGAATCTTAGGAGTGGATTACGCGCATTTTGTGGTTTAAACTAGAGAAACGGCAGTGTGATTCCAATGTGGTAATGGTGGCACCAATGCAATGGTCGACGTAGAAATGGGATATAGAGTTAATGGCAATTAACTCCACAATATTATCTTTAAAAAACAATTTGCATATGAGTGATATACTAAAAATTAAATGGATAATGTCCATCAAACAAAGATCATACGGGAGTAACGTGTCCATAAGATAATATTACATGATATTAATGCATCCATTATTGCATTTCACATGAAGATAAACTGAATGAATTACATTTGTTATCAAGGGAGTGTGGGATTTAATTTTTCAATTTCTCATCAAAATAAAATCTCACTCGCACTAAAAAAAAGGGGGCTTCACCTACGACTTGATTCCTACGGAAATAAATCTGTCGTTATTAGTGACGGATTAGTAACCAAATACCAACATAATTTCAATTAAAAAATCTACCTTCAATAATAGTGACAAATTACCAACGAAATATCGACAAAATTATTTTTTTTAGAAATTCGGTTGTTAAATTATAGGGGAAAGTTATTCACAGCGATGAAATCATTCCAACGGAAAATTATCCGTCACTATTTAGATTTTAGTAACTGAACAGCGACGGAACCATCAATAAAAATATGTTCCGCTAATAATAACGACAAATAACCAACAAAAAGTTGCTAGTGACGGAACCAACAACAAAAACCAAGCATGGCCTAGGCGCCTCAGCCAAGCCTAGACAAGACCTAGGCGCCCGGGTTAGGCTCAGGCGTGGCCAAGAACGTCTCAGTCAATTCTAAGTCGAGGTTCAATTTTTGGCTCCGACCCGATTGCTAGTAACAAAATCAGCAACAATAAGTTGTCACTAGGTTCTAACTGATTTCCTTCAAATTAGTAACAAAAATAAACTAACGGAAAAATTTCAATGCTAAATCCGTCGGAATGATTTCAACCGATTGGCGACAAAATACCGACATATTTATGCCGTTGGAAATCAATTAGTAACGTCCTATGCATTTCCAATAACAAAATTGTCGCAAAAATTAATCGAGCCCGATCGTTCAGCCGACGCTTTTTCCAACAAAAATACCAACAAAAACGAATCGTCGCAACATTTACCAACGAAAAAAAACCGTTGCTTCATTTAAATACGGGGCCTTCACCTACGAATCAACTAACGGAAAAAAAATGTCGTAACGCATGGATACTAACGGAAATCAAGGCTTCACCAATGAAATCTGGCATAGGTGAAGCCCAATTTTCTTGTATTGTCGTAATTTTACGCTTGTGTGCAACTCCCCAACTATGAAGGAGGTAAAACGTTCATTATTTTTAGAGGGAGGGAGGTAAGATGTCTACTTACATATCACATTGACTTAAATTGATCATTAGGCATATCAAAGGGTAACCTGCACAAAAAATTAAGGAGAATAAATAATTAAAAAATTTCATACATATGAGAGTTGAGGATGTAATTACTAATCAAACATGATTTTTTTTGTCAGATGTAACATTTAAATTTGATATTTGAATTAATTGATTTCAAAAAGAGCTTTAATGTAATCGAACATGAGTCGATTTTGAATACCTTGATTCTTATTTTAGCTATCAAGTCAAGTTCGAAACGAATTTATAACTATTAGAATTTAAATATTGTTCAAGCTTGAATTAATTTGTGTAAGATTACTTGATTAAAGTTAATAATAAATGAGTAGTTTTATACTAATTTAGCCTAAGCATAGTTGATTATCCATTACTACAACTACGTTGCCGCTCTTTTATATCATAGTATTCACCTAGGGTCCCTTAATATCTAAGGCTGGCCCTATGTCCCGTAATTTAATACTTTTCTCAATCTTGGCCGACCGTCCTATTTGCCCTCATAATTAGAAAGATGGCTTCATTAGTAATTCCCCAAGTACCGACATGTGATTGGTCCAGTAGAAGGAATTAGTCACTACAAAGTAGCAAACTCAGATTTGAATCCCTGTTGGGAAAGATTCATACTTAATGTGTCTGATACGCCTTGAAATGAATTAAACCTTTGGGAAAAAAAAATCCCTCAAGTAAATAGTTATTAGTTATATAGCTATGCTAAATGGTTAAATATTAACCCACTTAACGCGGTATATAAAACTAAATTTATATTAAAGCAATATTATAAAAGAAAAATATTATCCATAGATTAAAAATTCCATGGTTCATAGCTAGTAAATGGAATCTCTCTCTCTCTCTTTTTAAAAAATAAATGGAATCTCATTTCCGAGCAAGATATTGGTGAAGTGATGATGTTTTTGCTAGAAGGAAATTAATTATGATAGTTCCTATAAGTGAAATTAAAATTACATTTAATAATGTTTATCCAGCGGCCTGTAAGGAATTACAGCTAAGTTTAAATTAATTTGTAGAGATTCTCGGCCCCTTTGAATGGTATGTTATCTTTTGGGATATACGATAAGTCTAATCCTATTCATAATCAGATGCGGGGAACAGATTCCTTATGATTAAACAAATATTGTGACGCTTATTTTAACCATTGGGAAGCTCCTCTGGCTAATCAAAGCCATGAAAATGTCAACGCCTACAACTATATAAACCCTTAATATTCACACCTATTCCTAAAATATCTTTCCAATAATAATTAGCATACTTCAAAATTAAAAAAGAATGGCTGATATTGAAGGATCTCCGGGCACCTCAATGCACGGAGTGACAGGGAGAGAGCCCGTCCTTGCGTTTTCAGTGGCTTCGCCTATGGTGACTACAGATAAGACGGCGGACTTCGATTTGCCAGTGGACACGGAGCACAAGGCGACAAAATTTAAGCTCTTTTCATTTGCAAAACCTCACATGAGAACATTTCATCTCTCCTGGATTTCTTTCTTCACTTGCTTCGTCTCAACGTTCGCTGCTGCGCCCTTGGTGCCCATCATTCGAGACAATTTGAATCTCACCAAGGGAGATATTGGCAATGCCGGGGTTGCTTCCGTGTCCGGAAGTATACTATCCAGGCTGGTGATGGGTGCAGTGTGTGATCTGTTGGGCCCGCGCTACGGTTGTGCGTTTCTAGTCATGCTATCTGCCCCAACCGTGTTTTGTATGTCATTTGTGTCATCGGCCGGTGGATATGTGGCCGTGCGTTTCATGATTGGATTCTCTTTGGCTACATTCGTGTCGTGCCAGTACTGGATGAGCACTATGTTCAACAGTAAAATTATTGGCACGGTGAATGGCACGGCTGCAGGATGGGGTAATATGGGAGGAGGTGCGACTCAATTGATAATGCCTGTACTTTACGACATAATTCGAAGGTCTGGATCCACACCTTTCAGCGCGTGGAGGATTGCGTTTTTCATTCCGGGATGGCTTCATACTATCATGGGTATTTTGGTCATGACACTTGGTCAAGACTTGCCTGATGGAAACCTTAGTGCACTACAGAAGAAAGGAACAGTTGCAAAAGACAAATTTGGGAAGGTAAGTTAGATACTGATTTTGAATTTAATTTGACAATTTTTCTTTTTGACATGAACTAATTAATTCACCAAATATGTACTTATATGTGTTTATAATATATTCAGGTTTTATGGTATGCTGTTACAAATTACAGAACCTGGATTTTTGTCCTCCTCTATGGGTACTCTATGGGAGTCGAATTGTCGACTGATAATGTGATTGCAGAATACTTTTATGACAGGTCCATTTTCTTTCCAATTTCCATACATAATATTTATATTTAAGACATATATCCTTTTATTTTTCTCATACTTTCCTTGTGTGATGTCCAAAATAAGACTATCTTTCCTGATTTGAAATCATTTGACATCACTACTTTAAGGGTGTAATGTAATGGTACCTAAAAAATTAACATTTTTCAACTTTAACCAAAAACTTCATACCAAAACTCCTATTTCTTTTTTTTACAATCTCTCTCATAATATGAAATTATTTTTGTCAAAAGTAACGATTTTTACATCATTAATTTCTCCATCACTAGTTTTAAGGACATAAATGTACAGGTTCCTAAAAATTCACATTTTCAAATTTTTTACGTAAAACTTGAGTCAAAACTAAGGGGAGCAAAAGAAAAGGGACTGAGGAATATGTGAATATGTTGTATTGATATAGGTTGATTTAATTTATTAATTACAGATTCGATCTAAAGCTTCACACTGCCGGAACCATAGCAGCCTCGTTCGGCATGGCTAATCTTCTTGCTCGCCCTTTTGGAGGATTCGCTTCAGATTATTCAGCTAAGTATTTCGGTATGAGGGGTAGGTTGTGGACACTTTGGATACTGCAAACAATGGGAGGAGCTTTTTGTCTTCTTCTCGGAAAGGCCGATAAACTTCCTATTGCCATAGCCCACATGATTATCTTCTCGATTGGAGCTCAAGCCGCATGTGGTGCAACCTTTGGTATCATCCCATTTGTTTCTAGAAGATCTCTTGGTGTAATATCAGGTTTGGCTGGTGCAGGAGGAAACTTCGGTTCCGGTTTAACACAACTCCTATTTTTCACGAGCTCAAAGTACTCAACTTCAACGGGGCTCGAGTATATGGGGATAATGATCATGGCGTGCACTCTTCCAGTGGCGTTTATTCACTTTCCACAATGGGGAAGCATGTTTCTTCCGCCGTCTAAAAAAGCAACCGAAGAACATTACTATGGTTCTGAGTACAACGACGACGAAAAGAATAAGAATATGCACGTAAACAGTCTCAAATTTGCGGAAAATTGCAAGTCTGAACGCGGCAAACGTGTGGCTTCAGCGGCAACACCACCAAATTCAACACCAAATAATTTTTAATTTAAATTAGTAATCTGGAATTTTAATTTCTATTAAGCCGTGATGAGTGTATCCGTATGTTTATTGTGCTTTTCGATTTAAACAGGAAAATATGATGTTTTCTTGTGTTGTGTTGTATTTGTATTGTATTTTTTGCAACGAAATACTTATATTTCTCTTTTTTCCTTTACCATGTATTTTATTATTTGACGTTTTTTGTTGGTACATTATATTTCAGATGAAGGGAAAATTATTTTAATTTACATACAATTTTGTCATATGTAATTTTATATACTGTGTTATTTGATGTGTGTCTTTGAGTAGTTACCCTCCAAAAAATATTATTCAATTATAAAATAAATGTATTACACTTATTATTTAAATATTTTAGTTCAATCAAATTCAATTCAGTAGGAATTGCGCGAAGGCAAATATTACGTCATAATTAGTATTTTATAGGTACAACCATTCCATGAATTTGACAATGCTAATTCCAACTGTTTAGTTCCAATAATATGAGGTAAATCATAAAATTGTTTATCACTAACTGATTAATGAAGTTTGTAGAGTGTGTTTAAATAAGACTTCGATCCTCAGTAAGTAACCACTGAGACGATTCCAAATGTAAATTAGAATATAAACTTCCTGTATTTTGGTCGTCTAAATTTCAGATTGTCTTAATTTGGTTGAATATTTGAGATCACTTTTGAGTCTAGGTAAAATAGCATAAATCTATATGTAAAGAGAGAGAGTAATATTTACCAAAAAAAGAAAAGGAGAGAAATAGTAATTTTTTTTCTTTTTTTTAAATTAAATTCACATTCATTGTACTTAAATATATCATAATGCTTTAAACAAAATTATTGTGAAAGCACTATTTTTATTTAGATAAAAATATCACATTTTTTATATATAATGGGAAAGAATTAAGATGGTGTTTAAGGGAAAATAACAACCAATTTTTCTCCTGGAAATATTCTAGGACCAAACTAGAATAAAATTAATTTGCATGAAACTAAAATATTTCAGAAAACAATTGATAGATGAAAATATCTTTCAAAATTGTCAAGTGCAGTGCACGTGACATTAAATTTCATGTAAAGTTATTGGAGCGTCGACAGACAAATAATTTATAGAAGAGATCGAACTAATACATTTTAAACTTGGAGGACCAAATTATTAATTACAAGTGTCTAATTTGAAGGATGAAGGATGACTAATGTCATTCACCTGAAAAAATAATACAAATAGAATTGTATACTATATACATAGTTTACTTTAGAAATATATGGAAGAATCATGTTGAATATTCAATATACTATATACATAGTTTACTATAGAAATATATGGAAGAATCATGTTGAATATTCAATAAATTAGTATATCATTCTTGCCAATCACTATCGAAGACCGAGTTGCATTCCATCACAGGAAAGCGGGAATCCAAATTTAAGTTATTATTCTTTCGACTATTGTCAATAATAACTAAAATAGTTGTGAGTCAACTCTAAATGATAATGATATTACGTGTTGACAACAATAATAAAGTATAACTAGTAGCTGAATAATTATAATATCCCTTAATAAGTGTGTTAACAATTGTGAGGGTTATTTAATTTGTCTAAGTTTTCTGAGAGTAATTTGAGAAATAATTTAAAATTTTAAAATAAATATCAATTTTTATAATATTGTTTATTTGAGTTTTTTGAAAATTATTTTAAAAATTAAAGAAGGGAACAAAAAAAAAGAATAAATGAGTGTTTGGTCTAAACGCAATACAACTAAAATGTAAAAATGCAAACTCGGGGAAGCAAGGTGGGAAAGTCGGACTTAAATATAGTATGTTAAAGGGATATATCGGTGGGCGAAACAGGTTAGCTGTGCAATCAATCCTAAGTTTATTAGTTGTTCGTGAATTCTAGATAATCGTGTCAGACTCGTTAGCCACACCCCCCAACACTATTTCTACACTCAAATAATACACTCAAATAAACTTTGATCAAGTTTTTCGGAGAACTTAGGCCATCTCCAATGGTTGAGGGCTAGCCCAGGGCCAGCCCGGGGCCTGTCTAGTCGTCTCCAATGGTTGGGGCTCCGTGGGGGAATTAATTATATTTTTTTCCTTTGCCCACTCTCACCTATTAATATTATAGTTTTAATTTTTTTAATATTAATATTAATAATAGTAATTATTATTAGTACTCGTAATTTAATTATTAATTATATTAAAATATTATAATTAAAGAGAGTAAATAATTAAAGTAACTTAAAATCAATACATAATACACAAACAAATATTTTTATAACATTTTTATAACAAGGAAGGAAATACTTTTAGTTTTAATTTTGTTTTAATATTAATATTAGTAATAGTAATATAGTACTTGTAATTAAATTATTAAAATATTAAGTCATTTTATAATTTTAAAAGTCATTAATTACCAAGTCAATATAATTAAAAAATGTACCAAAAGAAAAAAGAAACATCCTAGTTTGAGGCTAAATATTCATATTATGTTAAATGTAATTACTTATTATATTTTGTTACCATGGTAAAAACTTTAATTTTAAGGTTGATGGCAAAAATTTCGGGTTTAATTAGCAATAGATTGATTTTATGATTTTCTTACCATGCATAATAAAATCATCGTGTTGGCATAAATTACGGGTTTAATTAGGTAATAGTAACTGAATGTTTATATATATAAGCATATCATCATTATATAAAGTAACACATTAATTATATATAGTATATAACACATTAATTATAATATATCATATTAATTAAAATAATACATTCATTATACAACTAACTAACATAAATATCACATTAATTAAGGCTCATTAATATGCATAAATATCACATTTATTAGGCCACATTAATTACATTAATTATAATCAACACACTTAAAAGAAAATTGAAAGAAAAAAAAAATGAGCCAATTTTAAAGAGGGGCGCGTGGTGCGCCCCTCTTCTTCTCCAAATGTCTTCTTCCACACATAAAATTACGATCTCTCAGATTTTCATAAAATAATAGAAACTAAATGGAGGAATTGTTAATTGAAGCACAAATTGATTAATGAAGAAGAGTGATTTTGATATTGAAGAAGTTGAGACACAATTCTAAACAATCTGGACGCGCGCCCCGGGCTGGGTGTAGGGCTCCACCGAGCCCTGCGCCCCGCCCGCAGCCCGCAGCAGTCTCCAGCGGTTCTTCCTCCAAGCCCGGCCCCGCCCCGCAGCCCGGCCATCTCCATTGGAGATGGCCTTAAATCAGCAACATTTGTGTGTATGGCGTGATCTCCAGGGGGAACTTCTTATTGTGGTCCCTCTTGAGATTGGACATCAATCGGACCTAAATTGGCATATGATTGACCGTCTGCTCGGTTATACGTATTTCTACTCGTAGCAGGCATACTTCGATCTATTGTTTAAATAGGCCCACGATATGCGCCAATTGATTTAACAGGCTTTCGTTGATCAATAAAGGAAATGTAAAAGAGCAATAAATATGAAATTTAATAATTAGAACATAAGTTGACAAAGGTCTTTTTATATACATTTCGATCAAGAGGTACAAAGGATTACAATCATTGGGCTTGCTAGTACAATAATGGATATCGTGCTAATTTTTCTATCACTATTGAACATACAATGGTTAAACATGAAAGGGTACTTAGTGATGAGTGTGTTTTTAGTAGGTTAATAGTTCTTTCGGTCAACGTCTTTAGTATAGTCTAACACAACTCGCCAATGTGAGGATAGGCAGGTCAATCAAACTTCTCCTCTATTTGTAAAGGGGGATCCTAACCTGTAATCAAAGATAACCACGTCAGGCTAATGCCGGTGGTGACCCGACGATAACCCTCCGATGCTTAAGTAAGTATCGAGATAAGAGAAGAGATCGGTCAGTTTTTATTGCTTAGAGAGTGCGTACCTTTTATCTCATTTATGAGGGCTATTTATAGTTTTTACTAATGGATCACCGGGTCGAATCATGATTATACATTTAGAATCGGATATGGATCCTAAGCTAAATGGGTCAAGCTTGATAAACGGGTACCGATGATAATTATGTCGATGGAGATGATGAGTAATATATCGACATAGGTGAGTTATCGATCGGTATCTTCGATGTAAGTTCGTCGTGACTTCGAGAGTTTAAGGCTCTCGAAGTGAGATATATTAATAGTTTTAATCATGGTCAACGATCTGGCTTAAATGACGAAGACTTGGTACATCAAGAGTCCCCCAAGTTTCTAGAGTTCGAGTGTAAGTCGAAATCTTGAAACTTTTAATATATTTTCGAGGTGTGAATTTTTAAATTCTGAGTATATAGTGGTAGTCTCTCAGGTTCTAGAGTTCGAGTGTAATTCGAGATCTAGAAGTTATCAAAATTTGGAGCCTTGATCTTTTTGGCTTTCGCGCCCTTATTCTCTAAGGCGTGGCGGGTAAGATTTGAAATTCAGGGGACGGAAGATGAAAAGTCGCGTACTTTCTAGGGGGTAGTAGTGTAATTTCATGAAGCGGTAGTTTATCTTCCTATATATATAGGTCGTTTTCACCGCTTGCCTTTTCACACTACTGTAAAATTTGTTTGTATATCGGAGCTCTTAGTCTATTTTGTATACCAACTTCGATTTCGCAAGCGTTACCAATAGTCGAGATGTTGAACCGAAACTCGCAAAGTCCCGAACAGATTCATGTGAATGAAGAAGACGTCGATGATGTCATGAGAGTTCTTGATGGGAACGAAGCAAATGAAAGCGGAGAAGAGGAAGATACCAGGAACTATCAGACCGAGATGGCCTATGATGAGTTTCTGGCCGGAAATTATAGAAAACCCTTGGCTTCCTGGCTTTCTGCCTTTTCGATCCTAGGTGGCTGGTCTGTAAGGTCTCCAGGGGAAGATGGTCGAATGCATAATCCTCCTACTGGCTCGCTGGCCATTCATGAAGCCTCGATGGAGTGTGGGTTTCGAGTACCTATAGCGCCTGAACTGGCTTCAATTCTAAATAATTTGGGGGTTCGACCTACCCAAATAGTTCCGAACGGGATATCGATGATTATTGCCTTCATCGTCGTTATGAAAGCTTTGAAACAACCGGCGTCGTTTGGAAACTTTTGGTACTTATTCAAGGTAACGGAGTCGCCGAAGTCGGGCAAGGGATTCTACCAAGTTAAGTCCAGAGGGAACAAGAACAGTTTTTTAACAAACACCAAGAGTTCTGGCAGAGGCTGGAAGTCTCGATTCGTATTCATTCATCCGCCCAAGGGGCAGGCGCTGAACGTTACGTCCCCGTGGCGTGTTGGACCTATCGATGTTAGGAATCCTCCGAAACCAAGCATTCGAGTACTTTCATCGAGAATTTGCGTAAATACAGTTTTGATGTTAATAAACTTGTCGAGGAACCGCGTCTTCGAGCTTGTGGTCTATCACCGTCGAAGAAAATATCATGCGATCCTCGTCTTGAGGAAGTACTCCGCGGGGCTTTGGTTTCTCCTCATTGAAATACACGAGTATCTCAAACATCTACCTCAAAGGGTCATCTATCTAGTGAAGGAGGAGCAAAGAGTTCTGGAGATCTAGCGTCTCGTCGAGAAAAGATTCATTTAGGAAAGAGGCCTCGGGACGAGAATGATACAGAGGAAGAAAAGGGGAGCGAACGAGCCGATATACCGACCGACGACACCGATGATAGTTCCGACGCCGAGACATTGGATCTTAATTGGACATTGACTGGCTTGCTCAACTCCAATCTCTCCCATCCTGGGGATTTGGGTCTAGAAGACTCTGTTCTCCAGAGAGGTTCTCGAGATCAGAGGTGGTTGGTGTTGGGATTCGGTAAGAAAAAACAGCCCTAGGCACAGCGGAATATAAAAAATTTCTAGGGCCTCTTAAAGAATCTTGCCAGGATATTCTCTAGTTGTATATATATGAATATAAATCAATGACAGTATAAGTTTTCTCGTTTATACCTGTCTCCTTGCAAATCCAAGTTGGCTAGATGAACTCTGAATTCTCTCACAGAAAATCGATCCAAGCTTTTTGTATAGCGCCCCACGTGTTGCGCCTCTACGAGTTGATACACCACAATATCACGAAAATAATATAACCTAATCGACTAGAACATAGGCTATATTAATTCAGGACTTTAAGAACGATTTTGGAACAAAGATCGAACACGAAAAATTCTTCCAAAGTGGAAGCAGGGTTCGGCCGATCCAGGGAGGGAGAGGGAGAGAATTTTGCTCTTCTTGATTTTTCTTGTGGAGTTGTGTGAAAAATAACTAGAAGAAAGCTATTTATAGTTTTCTTTCTATCCTAGTCCTATTAGGACTAGGTCTTCTCTCTCCTACATGGGCCATGGCCCTATTTAATTAGAAGACCTAGTCTCATAATTAATTCATGGCCCATATTAATTAATCTTTCAGGGCTTTATCTAATCTTCCAATTAAATAGCCCAATTAATTAAATCATCTCCCAATTAATTAATTAAACTCCAAGTCTAATTAAATTAATTATTCTATTAATTAATTAAATCCTAATTAATTAATTTACTCATAAATTAAATTCCAATTTAATTTATAATCTTGATCCAATTCCAATTGGATCCAATTTTGTTCCATATGGGTCGACCCAGTCGACCCACCCATTTAATCGACCCAGTCGATTTTGACCCAGTCGACCCAGTCGACTGGTTCGTTCATGTTTCCTCGCTTTCGCTACTTGTGTATTGTGTATGCCCCCGTAGGTTCACCACATAATTGGCCGTGGGTTGTAATTAAATATTATTTAATTACTTGAGCAATTAATGCTCTAAATTAATCGAACACTCTGTCGATTAATCATTCCAAAATTAGCACCCCTGCTAATTTGGGAATTCTCCCACACTCCACGGTCGATGTCCAGTCACAAGCCCATGGAGCCCAATCACTGGTGAATTAATTCAGTGAACCTTTTATCATTTACAATTTCCATATACGACACAATCTCTCCATCGATCAATCTCCCAGTCGAGACTTAAGGGTATGGTCTTTCATCGGATTCCCTTATCTTTTGTCTTGACCTTATGTTCTCTGATCTCGAAATAAATTCTTTCTGACTTGTTCTTTATGAGCTACTTACATAAAGTCGTCAGTTACCTTGGCCAAGGATTTCATCAGAATTAATTTCTCACAGAAATCCATAGGAGAATTTCTTGACCTATCAAGTCGAGTCAATGGATCCTTTGTTGATGATATGAATCTGCATACGAGTTCCTCTATACCCAACATGAGTCCACAGAGACTTTCTGGTGATCCCCAGTCAGTCGGAACTCATATCAAAGTATAGACGTTCTCGCACCAGATAAACCCTATCATCTCAAGTAGTTAGGGATCGTTCCTCGTATACTATCGTAAATTGGAATAACTTCAACCCCGATATGCGACTACCGCTTCCATGGTGAGTTATTTCCTAATTGGGGTATTCAGTGCGCTTGCCATCCCAGCAAGCCACCCACTTATGTGTATCGACTATCCCAGTCACGCTCGTGGACCCCAGCGTCCTCCAGTTCATCGGAGTATACACAATAGTGAGAGTCTAACCGAATCCAACGATGTCCTATCTCGATTGGATTCTACGACTCTTGAATATATTCTAGATCACGGCCTTAGAGATCAGTCCACGGGTTGTCCCATAGCCCTGTGATCTAAGGACTTCTATCCTTATGCGTAGACAAATATTACATAAGATAAAGTTGACCATTTAATAAAAGTGCATTTATTAATCTAAATTGAATAGTTCCTCATTAATTACAATTAATGCTAGCCATACAGCTGGCTTGCAGGACACTATTTCTATCAATCTCCCACTTGTCCTAAAGCCAGTCTTTTATGTTCTTGAGTCCCATCTTATGCAGATGTTTCTCAAATGCCTTTTGAGGCAGAGGCTTCGTTAGCGGGTCCGCCGTATTATCTTCTGAGTCGACACGTTCCATCTTAATGTCTCCTCTACCAATGATATCTCTTATCACATGGTATCGTCTCTGGACGTGCTTGGATTTCTGATGAGATCTCGGCTCTTTTGCTTGCGCTATTGCCCCATTATTATCGCAGAAGATAGTAATGGGCTCAACAATGCTAGGTATCACATCCAATTCCTGGATGAAATTCCTCATTCAAACACCTTCCTTTGCTGCGTCACTCGCGGCAATGTATTCTGCTTCAGTGGTTGAATCCGCGGTTGTTTCCTGCTTGGAGCTCTTCCAGCTAACCGCACCACCATTGAGGCAGAAAACGTATCCTGATGTCGACTTGAAGTCGTCTACATCACATTGGAAGCTCGAGTCTGTATAGCCTTCCAATTTCAATTCTCCTCCACCGTATACCAAGAACAATTCCTTAGTCCTTCTCAGGTACTTCAGAATTGCCTTTACGGCTATCCAGTGCTGCTCACCTGGATCAGACTGGTAGCGACTTGTAACGCTTAAAGCGTACGCTACGTCTGGTCTTGTACATAGCATACCATACATTATGCTTCCTATCGCGGATGCATATGGTACTCGAGACATATTGCTTCTCTCTTCAGGCGTCTTGGGGGCCATAGACTTGGAGAGTGCAATTCCATGTCTCATTGGAAGCAATCCTCTCTTGGATTCTTCCATACTAAATCTTTTCAAGATTTTGTCTATGTACTGGGATTGGGAGAGGCCCAGCAGTCCTTTTGATCTATCTCGGTAGATCCTTATACCTAGTACAAAGGATGCTTCTCCCATATCCTTCATTGAGAATTGTGTAGACAACCATGCTTTAGTTTCAGACAATGCTTTTACATTGTTTCCAATGAGAAGAATGTCGTCAACGTAAAGCACCAAAAATTCAACTGTACTCCCACTGATCTTCTTGTACACGCAAGGTTCGAACATGTTCTTGATGAATCCAAAAGTTTGGATTGTCTCATCAAAACGAATGTTCCAACTTCGGGAAGCTTGCTTCAGTCCATAAATGGACCTCTGGAGTTTGCACACCTTGTGTTCATCTCCTTTGGATGCATATCCTTTTGGTTGCTCCATGTAGATCTCCTTATCAATGTCTCCATTGAGAAAGGCAGTCTTTACATCCATCTGCCATATCTCGTAGTTATACCACGCAGCTATGGCCAGCAAGATCCGAATGGATTTGGGCATTGCGACTGGCGAGAAGGTCTCCTCAAAGTCGATACCTGGTCTTTGAGTGTATCCTTTTGCCACTAGTCGCGCCTTGTAGGTGATCACCTCTCCGTTCACTCCAAGCTTTCGCTTATAGATCCACTTGCAACCCACGGGAGCCACTCCCACTGGTGGATCTACCAAGGCCCAGACCTTGTTTGAGTGCATGGAGTCCAGTTCGGATTCCATGGCTTCGCGCCACTTTCCCGAGTCTATGTCTAGCATAGCCTCTTCGTAAGTCCTTGGGTCGGTTAGAGACTGTCCAGTCTCATGCAGCAGACCGTAATACCTCTCGGGTTCTCTACGTTGTCTTTCTGACCTACGAAGTATCGGTGTACTTTCTGGTGCACTTTCATGCTCTTGTTCTCCCACTGCCTGTGGTGACGGGTCAGCTTGATCGACCTCTAAGGTCTTTTCAGCTTCAGTGACCTCATCTAGTTCTACGTTATTTTCTTTCTTGTCCACCAAGAAATCCTTCTCCAAGAAGTGAGCGTTCCTCGAGACAAACGTTGTTTGTCTTGTAGGATCATAGAACTCGTATCCTATTGAGTTTTCCGGATACCCCACGAATTTGCACAAAGTGGATTTAGTTTCCAATTTATCTCCCACTAGCTTTTTAACGTAAGCGGGAGATCCCCATATGCGCATGAATGCGTATGAGGGTGCCTTGCCAAACCATAGTTCGTATGGTGTCTTTTCTACGGATTTCGAAGGTACCATATTCAGTATCTTCGTTGCCGTGAGGAGGGCATGTCCCCAAAATGAAAGAGGTAAGTCAGTGGCACTCATCATGGATCGAACCATGTCCATCAATGTTCGATTCCTTCTCTCTGCTACTCCATTTAACTGGGGTGTTGCAGGAGGAGTCCACTGCGATAGTATTCCATGCTCTACAAGATAATTCAGAAATTCGTTACTAAGAAATTCTCCACCTCGGTCAGAACGAAGAGCCTTTATCGTATGACCAAGTTGATTCTCTACTTCCATCTTGAATTCTTTGAATCTCTCAAAGGCTTCAGACTTGTGTTTCAACAAGAACACATATCCATAACGACTAAAGTCGTCAGTGAAAGTGATGAAGTAGTCATAGCCACCACGGGCGCTTTTTCTTAGTGGTCCACATACGTCAGTATGTATTAAGTCCAATGTTTGCTTGGCTCGCTCAGGGTTTCCTTTAAACGGCAACTTAGCCATTTTACCCTTTAAACATGGTTCACATGTTGGCATTTCATCAATGCGATTGATTTCAATCGCGCCAGAAGATGCTAACTTTTGAATCCTTGACTTAGATATATGTCCAAGTCGAGCGTGCCACAATTGGGCAGATATTTCATTATCTTGTTTCCTTTTGTTTTGTTGTACATGCATCACTAACTTAGGTGGTTCAATGGTATATAGTCCATCTTTTAATGTACCAGTGAAAAACATATTATCATTCATGAATAATGAAAAGGAACCTTTATTAATAGTAAAATTAAAACCTTCATTATCCAAAACAGGAATTGAAATAATATTTTTCACCAAACCAGGTACATAAAGAACGTTCCTAAGGACTAATTTATTACCACCTAAATCTAACTATACTTCGCCTATGGCCTCGGCAGCAGCTCTAGCTCCATTGCCAAATCTCAGGATCCAATCCCCTGGCATAAGTGGCCTTGTTGCTCCCATCACCTGTAAATCATTACAAAGATGAGAACCACAAGCAGTGTCTAGCACCCATGATGCACAGTTAATTGATAAATTAACTTTAACAAGGAATATACCTGTTCGAACTCTCCATAGGTTCGAATTTAATCCTTTCCTTTGACCTTGTGCAGTAAGGAGCTCTGGTTTCCATTTGTCTTGGTTTTGAACGCCGCCCAGTCTTTTCGCCAACCCTTGCTTTCTTTCCAAAAGAAGCCTCGTGTTCCTCGAGCATTTGTCGCAGGACATGTACAGTGATCTCTCGCCTCTGGAGATTCAAGTCCGCGATAAATCGGTCATATGATCTAGGAAGAGATTGTAGAATAATATCCACTCGGAAATCATTGTCCATCACGACACCCATATCATCGAGTTCAGATAGAAGTCGAATCATCTTGTGTACGTGGATTCCGACAGGAGTTTCCCTTCTCTTTCTTGCTTGCAAGAGTTCCCTCGTGATCGCGAATCTGCGACGACCATCTCTAATCCCATAAAGGAATTTGAGATTCGAGAGAACCTCTTTCGCGGATGCCATATGCTCATGTTGCAAACGCAGATCAAGTGACATATATTCCAACATGTATTCACGAGCTAAGCCATCATCCAGTTTCCACTTGGTGATGCTTTTACGGAGCTCATCAGGAACGTCATGTGAAATAGTAATGGGTGGTGGCACAGACAAAACATAAGATATGTTTTCAGCTTCAAATAATCCATTCAAATGATGCGTCCAGAAATGCAAGTTGGGTCCAGTTAAAATATTACGTTCAAGTGATGAGATGGACAAATCTCTAAGTGCTCTAAGCTCTTTTGACATCATATCTATAAAATGACGATAGAAGAAATAAATACGCGATAGATTAATTTAAAATGCACAATTCACAAACATGGATTTCATTTGCAAATTACTCCCACTATTTTAATCAAAATCTTATGCCCCCACATAAGTTTCGGGAATTTAAAATATCCTAGCGGGCTTAAGGCCCAAATGCAATCTCCTAGTACCCACGACTCGTTGGCCATACTATTTGATCCACTTGGTGGTCGACTATGTCAACGGTTAACCATCGCAGCTAACCCTTAAGTTCATTTAGCCTCGTTTTTCGATATGGACCCACGACTCGTGAGACATCCATACTTACTAGCGTTAAATCATGTCCAATACTCGTGAAGAGAAATAGTTCAATCCTAGACGCCCCACAACTCGTGAGACAGCGCCTAAAACCTTGCTATCCCCTCCCTTGGCACTTAACTCGTGCATCGAGGCAATAGACATATTATCTTCCTATAGCTCGACCCACGACTCGTGAGACATCGAGATATATTTGTACAATATGCCTAAGACCTAGTAATTGGATAGGCTCGGACCATAGACACTATTCATATGCGCCCGTTATTCGATTTAATATTCTAATTGAATTTTAAGTTCAATTGGAGGTTTCTAAGTGTGCGAGGTCTCATCAGATTATGCTTATCTTGTTTACGTTTTCTATCCTAAGCATGCATCTCATACATCAAAGAATAATGTGCGAAAAAGTAAACATTCATCACCTAGCAAGATATGATTGGTCGATTGCCCATCCTATGCGATCCATCACGAGCCACGTGATGAATCAATTGGTCAGTCTAGGGTGAAAATTAAATGTCCTAACTATTACAATTTTTAAACCCATACATCATGGGCCTTCTTGTAATATCCAGCTTGATTGGGCCTCCATGTAATGAATTGGGCCTCCATGTCCTCCAAGGTAAATGGGCCTCCATGTGGATCTCCAAGTCTTCATGAGGTCTTCTCGGCTCCAAGCCTAATCTAAGCCTAGCTTACATAATTTAAATGGTCCTATTCTATTACATTTGTTTGCGCAAGCAAGGGCACCAATCAGGCCCATTTAATTACAACCCATAAAATAAATAAACCAAAACTACACAGGGCTTAAGGGCAAAATCGACCAATCCACATATTCACTCAAGAACATGCATAAATTCACATAAGGGCAAAAATGTAAATTTACCGGCTCCTTTAATTTTAATTCATAAAATTTATCCAAGTTAATTAATTTTGAATTAATAATTAACCTCTAAGATTAATTAGCTCTTACTTGAGCTTCAAGTAATCTACAAATCCTATCTTGATTAAGATTGGTTAATTAAGGTAATCTAAATCTCTAAGATTCTTACCTTATCCAAAACTCTAAGTTTCCCAATATTCCCAAATCTCCAAGATTCTCAAGATAATCCTATTTTGTTTAGATTAGTTTAATTAAGGTAGTGTTTAATTCTAACAAGATAACTACCTTATCCCAAAACTCCAAGTTTCCTAATCTTCCCAAAATTCTAAATTTCCAGAATTTTCAAAATAGGCAGAATTAGAGTCCAACTCAAACATGACCAGTCGAAGCTAATCAGGAGCTGCCACGCGGACAACCCACGCGCGATCCCGCAGGGGCGCGTGAGCTGCCACGGGCAGCAGCCGCGGCGCGTGACAGCGCGCGGCAGCAGGCTGCCGCGCACAGCCACGCGCAGACAACAGCCCGTGGGCTGCTGCTGTGCGCAGCGTGCGCGGACAGCATGCTGTCCGCATGCCGCGGCTTGCGGTGGTCGCCCAGCCGCGGTGCGCTGCCGCGCACCGCCGCGTGCCACCGCAGGGTTGGATCTAAAATTTTTTTTTTTGTTTTTGATTACTTTTATGATTTAATTAAAACAGTCCCAATTAAATCTCAATCCAAAATTAAAATAACATGATAAAAATACGAATCTAAAAAAAATTCCCATTAACTCTAAGTTAACAATAAAGTCCTAAAACATTCATAGTTAAAGAACTTAGCCACATAAATCAAACATATGATTTAATAAACACAGAATTCGCAAATTCATATATATACAAAGCCTAGAGTTGGCTCTGATACCACTGTTGGGATTCGGTAAGAAAAAACAGCCCTAGGCACAGCGGAATATAAAAAATTTCTAGGGCCTCTTAAAGAATCTTGCCAGGATATTCTCTAGTTGTATATATATGAATATAAATCAATGACAGTATAAGTTTTCTCGTTTATACCTGTCTCCTTGCAAATCCAAGTTGGCTAGATGAACTCTGAATTCTCTCACAGAAAATCGATCCAAGCTTTTTGTATAGCGCCCCACGTGTTGCGCCTCTACGAGTTGATACACCACAATATCACGAAAATAATATAACCTAATCGACTAGAACATAGGCTATATTAATTCAGGACTTTAAGAACGATTTTGGAACAAAGATCGAACACGAAAAATTCTTCCAAAGTGGAAGCAGGGTTCGGCCGATCCAGGGAGGGAGAGGGAGAGAATTTTGCTCTTCTTGATTTTTCTTGTGGAGTTGTGTGAAAAATAACTAGAAGAAAGCTATTTATAGTTTTCTTTCTATCCTAGTCCTATTAGGACTAGGTCTTCTCTCTCCTACATGGGCCATGGCCCTATTTAATTAGAAGACCTAGTCTCCTAATTAATTCATGGCCCATATTAATTAATCTTTCAGGGCTTTATCTAATCTTCCAATTAAATAGCCCAATTAATTAAATCATCTCCCAATTAATTAATTAAACTCCAAGTCTAATTAAATTAATTATTCTATTAATTAATTAAATCCTAATTAATTAATTTACTCATAAATTAAATTCCAATTTAATTTATAATCTTGATCCAATTCCAATTGGATCCAATTTTGTTCCATATGGGTCGACCCAGTCGACCCACCCATTTAATCGACCCAGTCGATTTTGACCCAGTCGACCCAGTCGACTGGTTCGTTCCTGTTTCCTCGCTTTCGCTACTTGTGTATTGTGTATGCCCCCGTAGGTTCACCACATAATTGGCCGTGGGTTGTAATTAAATATTATTTAATTACTTGAGCAATTAATGCTCTAAATTAATCGAACACTCTGTCGATTAATCATTCCAAAATTAGCACCCCTGCTAATTTGGGAATTCTCCCACACTCCACGGTCGATGTCCAGTCACAAGCCCATGGAGCCCAATCACTGGTGAATTAATTCAGTGAACCTTTTATCATTTACAATTTCCATATACGACACAATCTCTCCATCGATCAATCTCCCAGTCGAGACTTAAGGGTATGGTCTTTCATCGGATTCCCTTATCTTTTGTCTTGACCTTATGTTCTCTGATCTCGAAATAAATTCTTTCTGACTTGTTCTTTATGAGCTACTTACATAAAGTCGTCAGTTACCTTGGCCAAGGATTTCATCAGAATTAATTTCTCACAGAAATCCATAGGAGAATTTCTTGACCTATCAAGTCGAGTCAATGGATCCTTTGTTGATGATATGAATCTGCATACGAGTTCCTCTATACCCAACATGAGTCCACAGAGACTTTCTGGTGATCCCCAGTCAGTCGGAACTCATATCAAAGTATAGACGTTCTCGCACCAGATAAACCCTATCATCTCAAGTAGTTAGGGATCGTTCCTCGTATACTATCGTAAATTGGAATAACTTCAACCCCGATATGCGACTACCGCTTCCATGGTGAGTTATTTCCTAATTGGGGTATTCAGTGCGCTTGCCATCCCAGCAAGCCACCCACTTATGTGTATCGACTATCCCAGTCACGCTCGTGGACCCCAGCGTCCTCCAGTTCATCGGAGTATACACAATAGTGAGAGTCTAACCGAATCCAACGATGTCCTATCTCGATTGGATTCTACGACTCTTGAATATATTCTAGATCACGGCCTTAGAGATCAGTCCACGGGTTGTCCCATAGCCCTGTGATCTAAGGACTTCTATCCTTATGCGTAGACAAATATTACATAAGATAAAGTTGACCATTTAATAAAAGTGCATTTATTAATCTAAATTGAATAGTTCCTCATTAATTACAATTAATGCTAGCCATACAGCTGGCTTGCAGGACACTATTTCTATCAGTTGGCAAAGAAACCATTGCAACAGAATCTACATAGTGGGGGTCGAACTATTATGGGGGTAGGATATCATTTTTATCATTATTATTCTCACTTCTGTTTATTAAATAACAGCATGTGATCAACTGTGATTGCTACGTGTCGTGTGCAGTCGTTGCAATATATGTTCCAAGGATACTATGAAGCTGAACTGGCCCAGGTAGAGTTGGTGAGACGCAAGGCCGATTACGAGACCACTATAAAAGCTAAAGATCAACAACTCGAGGATGCCATGAGGGAGCTGAGCCTTGCGACCCAAGAAAATGATCGGATTCGTTCGGGTTATCCTCCAGAGGCTAGAGTAATCTCTTCTGCGCAACGTTTGTCGATAGTTAAGGAGTTCTTGGAATCCCCTGTTTATGAGTATCTTGCTGATGCCATGATGGGGACAGAGTTGATCGACGTGTATGAGAAGACGATAAAACAGTGTCGATACAAAAGCTTTTTAACTTCAAATTTTGACCCCTCGGTCATAGGTCCAACTCTTGATGAGTATTGTCAGCCTGAAGAATCAGCTCTCACCGAGGATGAAGAAGAAGAGAAAACCGTTCGAGCGCACGAGTTCGGTTGTTTGATTCCTCCTAACCAGAACGATCAATCGTAGCCTGAACATTTATGTAGATGTATAGAGCTGATATGTATTTTTGATTATGTATATCTCGACGTCGATATTGAATTTGGATATAATGAATGTTGTTTCGATTTCATTTGATGTTTATTTTGAACCATTTCATATATGGGCTAAAATCTTGGGCTACTCCATCCTTTTGAGAGGCACTATTGGGCCGAAATCTTATTTTATTATTTTGAAATTTAACCGCCGCGCCCTTTCAAACATGTACAAATAGGCGCGCTCTTAAGATTTTGGGTTTATAAATAGGACTTCAGTACTTCAGCTGGTCATATTTATAAAAAACGTTTATGCGGAGCTTGTCGTCGGAGCAGTGATCGAGCAACTTGTGCAGTCAGTCGCGTAGTCGAAGTCTTACATTCTTATTTAGGTATTTCTTTAACTCGTCTTTTATCTATGTCGAGTGAGTCTAAGTCGATCGGGGACGAGTCTGTCGGGGAAAGAGAGGGTATGTCGGTAAAGTCTATAATGTCTCACTTTGATAGACATCACAGCCCTCTGTCGGCTCGCTTATTAAGTGTCGTTCGTCCTAAGGAAGATATAGTTCCTTTGACGAAATCGACATCCGATCGACATCGAACTAAGGAACATTATAGTGAGATTCGGGCATGTCGTTTACGTACGTCACTTAAGTCTATATTATCTAAATATCAATTCCCCGATGGGTGGTCCATACTTATGCCTTCTTCGGATCAAAGAATGAACGATCCCCCGAGTGGATATCGAACCTTTCACATTGATAGTTTGGAAAACGATCTTCGTTTTCCTTTATCCAACGAATTCATCGATATTGTGAACGGCCTCGGATTGTGCCCAACTCAATTGGTCCCCAACGCTGTTGGGTATATCATAGCCTTTTGTATAGTTATGAAGTCGATAGGTCAGCCTGCGTCCTTCGCCAATTTTTGTGGTCTTTTCGACGTTCGTCCTTCTCCTCAATCAAACGAGGGTTTTTATTTCGTAAGATCCAAACCTCATGTTAGGTTCCTTATTGATTTGAAGTCGTCATATGGGAAGGGTGTAAGAATAGGTTTATTTTTGTTCATGCTCCAGAAAACTACGTATGGAGGACGATACGCGAATGGAGGTCGGGTGGCCTTCTCCTGAAGAATGTTCCGGTGCCTTCATGGGGGCCCAACTTTCCATCGCAATTGTCGGTATCGACATACGACACAAGTTCGCTATTGCGGGAGCCCATCTTGAGTTTAGGAGGGATGTCGATGGCCCCTCTACCTATTGATGTCCTTCTTTAGGTAGTTTTACCTTGTTATCTATTTTTATCCATTTATCGATGATCTTGTTATTGATATGTTTTTATGTATGCAGCATCTAGCGTAGTTCCAATGACAAAGCGAGCATTGAGGGCGATAATGAAGGCTCGCTTAATTGGGAAGCCCCCGAATCCTGCTTCGGCGAAGCATGGTAATACATCTGGCGACAATCCATTGGCGCACTCGACGACTGTTCCTCCTCCTAAGCCTTCTACGCAAGTCGAGAAACCTCCTAGTTCGAGCCAGGGAAAGAGGTCAGCCTCGACTGAGGTCGAGAAAAGGGAAACCTTTACCCCAAAAAGGACTAAGTCTGATGTTCAGATGACTCCGTCGAGTGGTGTCTTTACAGCTCCGGCCACGGGAAATCTTGAAACCATCCTAGAGAGCCATAAGCGCAATCTTGGAGATAGGGTGGCCGAGACTTCGATGATGAACGAGGCATTCCTGGATTCATCGATTAGTCCGGAGGCATGGGAGAAGTTTTTATCAACGGTGTCTTATGAAGATCATGAGGCTTGTCTGAAGAAGGATACGGGTGATGTGCTGCGTCTTCAGGCCTCCCTTTCGCTCGCGGTATTATTCGAGCAAACTTATCGATATAACATTTAACGTGTTCAAACTTTTATTTTTCAACTAATCTTGTTGTCATCGTTTCCTATAGCTGAGCCAGACTATGTACTCTTCGTCTACTCGGATGGATGCTGTTCGAAAGCGCCTCGAGAAGTATATAGGTGCTTACAATACTGCGAAGAAAAAGATCGCCCAGTCCGAGGGGGTTGTGACCGAGCTTCAAGGGAGAGTGAAGGAATTGGAAACTGAGGTATCTGATAAGGACACTCGTATTGCCGAGCTGGAAGCGGAACTTGCTCAGGAGAAAGCTGATTTTGCTAGGAAGTTAGAGGAGAAATCCTCCGAAAGTTTTGAGAAGGGTCAGCAAGCCGGCCTTCTATGTCGTCGTGAGTCGCTCGTCGAGGAGAGGAAAGCCGTTGTGCTTGAGTTTTTTAACAGAGTTGTCTACGAGGAGTTGGTCGAGCGCCAGTCCGGGACCGATCTTTCGAAGATGTTCGACAAGGGGAAACAGTGTCGGGCTCTTGGTTTCCTGAACAATCGGTTTGAGGAAGGAAAGCTTGATCCTTCTTTTGACGAGAACGGTGTCTCGGTTATCTTCGATTCTTTGGCTGATGAGGGTTCTAGGGAGGCTCCGGAGGAGCATGAGTTTGGTTTTCTTCCTGAGCTGCAAGCTTCCAAGCTCGCAGGCGAGATCGCAGCTGAGACAGCTGGTGAGGAAGGCGAAATCCCTAAAGGTCCCGAGACATCAAGGACATCCTCCCATATTGACATGCTGGATTATCAAACTCATCATGACTGTTAACGGCATTTATTTTGGCCATAAATTTATGTATTTGTAAATCTCGATTTGTTTGTATCGAGTCACGCGTCGGCGGCGTGTTATTTAGTTTTATCGAGCACTTTTCGTAGTGGATTTATTTTCAAACTTGTTTAATCATTTTCACGTCTGTACTTGCTTGGTCCTACTTGTCAGGAGATGTCTGTGAAGCAGGTACCAATCCCAATAATTAGGTTCGATTTTGAACCCTTGGATGGAAATCTTTCTCTATAAATACAGATAATTTGTGGACGAACGTGGTCATGATTCATGAGCCTCTCAAAAATGATAGTCTTTACTTTTCTTTGTTGTTCGAGATCATTGTTGATAACAACTCTGGATTCAATAGCTTTTGATATGGGAGTAATTAGAAAGTGTCCTCGTTTTAGCTCATTCATCAGACGCAAGGAAATCATTCTCTGCGCCAATTGGTCGACACTAAGTCGTCAAGATGCACAAATCTAGCCTAACTTTGTCGATTTCGATGAGAAATACCATTGCAGGTCGACGTATGAGGTTATTGTGTCGATGTCTCGATCCCTGAGCGATCGATCCTGTTACTGAGATAGTGGAGATGGTTGGTGTAATTAATAAGATCAATCTTAGCCGTTAATCATGGTAGCTTATGGAGCCATTAGATGTGGTCCACGTGTACCACCTTGAGCAGCGCAAAAGTTGGCCTCATTTAATGCATGATATCTGGGCCGTAGATCACGATAAATCTGGGCCGTTGGATCATATGGTCCCGGCCTATAAATAGGTGGAGGGTACCCACCATTATTCATACCAAAAATATCCAAACATATTTTCCTTAATAAGTTATCCGATGAAAATTGTTGTAAATTATCTTTTCTCTACTAGGCTATCGAGGGTTGCCTTCTCCATTTTCGTACCACCTCATTCCCCCCGCCCTCCTGATCGAGGAAGGGGTCTAAACATTTTTTGATTGGGTTGTATCGGTAAAGGGGTTTCCCCAATGGGTCGGCCCTGTCGTTCGAATGGGTGGGATCGGTAAGAACAACGAGGTTGGCGTCGTCGATACCTTGAAATATCGATGCTCTGATGTTGTTCGTCTTGTATCTGAGTAGCGGTGTCTCGAGGTATTGACCTATACGGAGGCAAGGGGTGAGGTGGAAGGTAGGGCCGCCGATCAGATGGTGGAGGACTTAAAGCGCAAAAATACCAAGAAGCGCTTATTTCCTCTCCTATCTCTCGGTCAATGCAGAGAGACCTATCACCCATGGTCATTAAATTGACTGAGATGGTGTGTCTTTCGAGCCGGCTTCTACATTAAGAGGAAAGAGATTCCCCTGGTCTCCACTGACACCATCGAGAGTCCCCGGAACCATTTTCTCGATGTGTCGGTTAGTGAGGGATAAAGCCGATTATAGCTTTATCTCTCATTGATCGGTGCAATGAGGAAGACGTGCTCTGGTGTCACTCAAGGTATCCATCGAGCAGGTGTCGGAGGAGCTCAGTTGCCGAATTAGTAGGAATCCAACCGAGAGCTCGTCCGCGGCCCGATAACCAATGAAGAGATCCGTTTCAACTTGCAAATGTAATAGATTGTAATAGGTTCTTTGAGTTTTTTCTTTTGTAATTATCTCCATTGTATTGTACTCGATTTTTGTACTTGCATCGATTACTGAGCTGGAATAAAATTCATTTTTCTCTTTATCTCCCATTGCTTTGATTCCTTCCGTTTAGTTCTATCGATATTACTGCAACTGTCAATTATTTTGAAAGCTTACTTAATTTAAAGTTTTCGTAATAACCGTTGTCAATCGGCGATTCATCTCGATACCTCTGCGGCTATTGATGAATATGGAGAGTTAGCTTATTAATAGCTTTTCTTTAGTCGATTGGCGAATCATCTCGATGCCTCTGCGGCAATCGAGGAACGTGGAGAGTTAGCTTATTAATAGCTTTTCTTTAGTCGATTGGCGATTCATCTCGATATCTCTGCGGCAATCGAGGAACGTGGAGAGTTAGCTTATTAATAGCTTTTCTTTAGTCGATTGGCGATTCATCTCGATGCCTCTGCGGCAATCGAGGAACGTGAAGAGTTAGCTTATTAATAGCTTTTCTTTAGTCGATTGGCGATTCATCTCGATGCCTCTGCGGTAATCGAGGAACGTGGAGAGTTAGCTTATTAATAGTTTTTCTTTAGTCGATTGGCGATTCATCTCGATGCCTCTGCGGCAATCAAGGAACGTGGAGAGTTAGCTTATTAATAGCTTTTCTTTAGTCAATTAGCGATTCATCTCGATGCCTCTGCGGCAATCGAGGAACGTGGATAGTTAGCTTATTAATAGATTTTCTTTAGTCGATTGGCGATTCATATCGATGCCTCTGCGGCAATCGAGGAACGTGGATAGTTAGCTTATTAATAGCTTTTCTGTAGTCGATTGGTGAATCATCTCGATGCCTTTGCGGCTGTCGATCTATAACATCTAATGAAAACTTAACAAGCACTTGACGATATTAGAGTCAGAAAGATACATTTGAACATAGTCGATGAATCTCATAATACTCGGATACATCGAGAAACAAAAAGAAACAACTATGGTCATATAAAATAAATAAGGGAAGATTTCTACGCATAGAACTTCCTAAGATTTCTACCATTCCAAGTTCTTTTTACCTGTTCTCCGTCCAACTTTGTCAGTCGATACGCCCCTTTTCTTCCGACCTCAATTACTTTGAACGGTCCTTCCCAATTGCAATCGAGCTTTCCTTTTTCCTTTGAGACGTCAATTCGTTTTAGCACGAGGTCTCCCACCTGAAAAGATTTTAATCTTACATTTTTATCGTAGGCTTTAGCCATGGTGGTCTTGTAAGCTTGTATTCTGGTAGAAGCCCTTTCTCTTTTGGATTCCATTTGGTCGAGCTCGAAGTTTCTTTTGTCTGTATCATCTGCTTCATTGTATAGATCGACTCTCGGAGAAGGCACTTCTAATTCAGCAGGAGCGACCACTTCAGATCCATAAACCAGACTGAAAGGAGTTTATCCTGTTGCCGTCTTTTCTTTCGTTCGGTTAGCCCAAATGACCCAAGGCAATTCATCTAACCAGGCACCTCCAGCTTCCGACAGCCTCTTCTTCAGAAGCCTTGAGATCTCCCTATTGGTTACTTCAGTTTGTCCGTTCGTCTGCGGGCAGCCCACCGAAGTGAAGCGCAGGGTGATTTTGTGCTTCGCGCACTATTCTATTACTCTTTTTCCGACAAACTGAGGCCCGTTATATGAGATGATCACTCTTGGTAGCCCAAACCTGCATATTATCGACCAGTAAAAGTTGATTATTTTTGTTTGAGAGATTTGTCTTAATGGTACCACCTCGATCCATTTGCTGAAATATTCTACTCCTACTAGTAGAAAACGCTTTTGTCCCCTGGCCATCGGTAAAGGCCCAACCAAATCGACACCCCATTGATCAAACGGCCAGGCAATGGAGATCGATTCCATCTTTTGGGCTGGCTGGTGTGGCGTAGTAGCATGATATTGACACTTGGCACATTTCTTAGCATAATTATTGGCATATTTCACTAATGAAGGCCAATAGTATCCTAAACGAGATACTCTGATTGCCAACGCTCTTCCTCCCGAATGGCTCCCACAGGAACCTTCATGAACTTCTTTCAGAATCAAGTCATTGTGGGGTGGCGCTATACACTTATGTAGTACTCCAGTGACAGAACGTCGATACAATTCACTATAGATAATAGCATAGTGAGGAGCCCTGTACTTGAGTCTCCGAGCCTCCGTATTATTGATTGGCAGGGTTCCGTTGATCAGATAATCCAATATCGGAGCTTTCCAATTTACTTGCTCATCATTGAGATACAAGATATCGATGTTCGAAACATCTGTCTTGGTGTCGATCGCGGGCCTGTCCGATACCATCAGAGTTATCTTTCGGGTCTTGATACCTTCTATTAAATTTCCAAACTTCGAGAGAGCATCTGCCCTGGTATTTTCTGTCCTTCTCACGTATTTGAGTTGAAATGTCCCGAATCTCGATGCCTGAGCCTTGACCAAAGTTAAGTATCTGATCATTGAATCTTCCTTAGCCTCAAACAACCCCTTGAATTGTTTCTTGACTAGTTGCGAATCAGTGTAAGCGATCAAATTCCTAATTCCTGTTTCTGCTGCCATTTTTAGTCCAACCAACAAGGCTTCATATTCTGCTTCATTATTTGATACCATGAAGTCTAATTTTAGAGCAAACTCAAGCTCTTCTTCATTAGGACCTCGAAAATATATTCCTGCCCCTCCTCTCGTTGAGGTTGAAGAGCCATCGACATGGAGCATCCAAAGCTCTCGTTTTTCTTCGTCAATCTCAGTGTTTTCGAGCACAAAGTCGGGCTAAAATTTGTCCTTTGATAGACGTTCTGGGCAAGTATTCGATATCATATTCCCCTAACTCAACGGCCCATTTGATCAGTCTTCCCGACGCGTTGGGTTTTGAGAGCGTTTGCCTCAAAGGTTGGCTAGTCAGGATAACGACTTTGTGTGATTGGAAGTAGGGTCTCAGTTTTCGTGCAGTAGTTACGATCGCCAGAGCGAATTTCTCGATTTCGGAATAGTTCTTCTCAGGACCTTGCAAAACCCTACTAACATAATAAATTGGATTACTCTCCTCTGCCTCCATTCTTACTAGAGCCGAATTGATCGCCTGCTCCGAGACGGCAATATAAAGGTACAAATTCTCGTTGTCTCTTGGTTTGGCTATGAGAGGGGGCGATACAAGGTAGGCCTTCAATTGCTCTAATGCTTGATTACACTCTTCCGACCACTCGAACTTCTTTGCATTTCTCATTATTTTGAAAAAAGGAAGGCTCTTATCGGCTGAACGTGATATGAACCGATTAAATGCCGTGATCTTTCCAACCAACTTCTGCACTTCATTCAGATTTCGTGGAGCCTTTAAATCTATTATTGCTTGTATCTTTTCTGGATTAGCCTCTATGCCCCTCTCATTCACTAAATAGCCGAGGAATTTTCCAGATCTCACTCCAAACGTGCATTTGGCAGGGTTATGTTTCATTCCATATTTTCTCATTATGTCGAAAGCTTGCTTGATATGTATCAAATGATCTTTTTCATTTAGGCTTTTGACTAGCATGTCATCTACATAGACTTCCATCGATTTGCCCAGCAAGGTCTCGAACATTTTATTCACTAACCGTTGGTATGTTGCTCCGGCATTTCGTAGTCCAAATGGCATTACCTTGAAGAAGTAAACGCCCATTTCTGTGATGAAAGCTGTCTTTTCCTGATCTTCCAAAGCCATAAAGATTTGGTAGAAACCCTGAAAAGCGTCCATCATGCTCAAAATTGCACATCCAGCCGTGGAGTCGACAAGAGAGTCGATTCTAGAGAGAGGGTACGGGTCTCTTGGGCATAGCTTGTTAAGGTCCGTGAAGTCGTTGCACATTCTCCATTTTACGCCTCCTTTTGATACTAGGACAACATTGCAAAGCCACTCCGTGAATTGTATCTAGGCAATGTAGTCGGCATCCAGAAGCTTCTTTACCCCTTCTTTTATGATTCTGTTCCTCTCCGGGCCAAAGTTTCTTTTCTTTTGTCTCGCCGGTCGAGACGATGGATCGATATTGAGTCTATAAACTATGATCTTCGGGTCTATTCCTTGTAAATCGGTGGTAGACCAAGCGAAGACGTCCACATTTTCCCTAAAAAATTCGATCAATTGAGTATCCAACCCTTCAGAGAGTTGAGTTCCTATTCTCGTTATTTTCGATGATTCTCCAGGTATTAATTCGATTGATTAGTGCCCTTCCGAAGGCTCAATTCTCTCAAATTTTCTCTTCTTCGAATTCATCTCCTCTTGCTTATGCATTTTCTCGGTCGAGTCCATTCTGATCACTTCATCGACGTTAAAGGGTGCTAACGGATCGGCTTGCACCTCTGTTTTCTGCCCGTTGTTTCTAGAAAGGGCTTCTTCCTTCATGCTTGGTTTATCGAGAGAAACCGTATAGCAACTCCATCCTTCCTGTAGGTTCCCCTGGACTACCCCTACTCCATTGGTCGTCGGGAATTTCATCTTCTGGTGGTATGTGGATATGACAGATTGGAAGTTGTTCAGAGCAGGTCTACCTAATATGACATTGTACACACAAGGTGCGTCGAAAACCAGGAACTTGACTATCCTTATTTTCGAGTTGCCAGTCTCTCCTAAAGCGAGCGACAAGGTCAATGTCCCCCTAGGGATTACTTGAGCTCCTCCAAAACCAACAAGCGGAGTGGCGACAGTTTCCAAGGGGGTTGGGCCGAGGTCCATTCTTTCTAGTGCGTCTAAGAAAAGGATATTCGCCGAGCTTCCTGAATCTATCAGTATTCTCTTGACTGTGGCTCCGGCGATTTGTGTCGTAATTACCATTGGACAGTCAGGGACGTCATGGTTGCTGAACGAGGCAAACTCAGGCAGGAGATCTGACTCATCAAATGCTATCACTTTGTTTTGTGTGGTCGATCGTATCGAGAATATTCCTCTTCGATCATTCTAAATTCTGTCCCTGAATGCTCGAGAGACGCTTCTCTTTGAATTCTTACTGTCTCATTCGGCCGGTCCTCCTGAGATCATATTGACCACCGTTCCCGGCTGGGCTTTTCTGGGCTGCTCTCCTTTGTTATCGTGGTTCGCGTCCCTTCTCGGGGGTGATCTTGATCGTGATCGATGGTGATCTACTCGATTTTTGTCGTGTTCAGTCCTTGGTAACTTTACATATCCTGTTAAATATCCCTCTGATATTGATCTCTCGATTTCGTCCCTAAGTTGATAGCAGTCCTCGGTGTCGTGCCCCCGCTACCGACGGAAACGGCAATACTTTTTTGAACCAGGGATATCCTTGATAGAGGCTGGTTTTCTGAGCAGGTTCTTGTCTTGTATAGCGAATAGGATTTCAGACCTGAGTTTTTTGAGAGGAGTCTGAGCAGGTTCTTGTCTTGTATAGCGAATAGGATTTCAGACCTGAGTTTTTTGAGAGGAGTATAGTTGTCGTAGTATTCTTTATTCGATCTACCAGTTTCTTGCCTACTTGTATTGTAGTTTCTTTCTCCTCTGTATCCCTTTTTGTTTCTACCTTCATTATACCGGTGGATTGGGGCTCTTTCCGTAGGTCGATCCGCAGTGATGACTGGTTACCTCTCTTCATGCTTTGCTAAACCAAAGAAGGTCCCTCTTAATTTAGTCATTTCCTCCTCGTTCATATATCGATTGGCCATCTCCATCAAGTTCTCATATGTCGAGGGATTTTCTCAGACTATGGCACTAGCGAATCCTCTGTTCAAAGTGCTTTGAAACAAAATAGTAATTAGGAAGTCTATTCTCGGCATTTCAACTTTCAGTAACTCATTGTTAAATCTCCCCATAAAGCTTCTAAAAGACTCGTCCGGCTTATGTACGATGGAGTATAGATGGTTCACCGGGGGTCTGACAGCTCTTTTACTGCCAAATTGACTCATGAATTTATCGCAAAGTTGGTCATAATCGAAGATAGACTTCTCCTCCAGTCTTCCAAACCAAGATTGAGCCATTCCTGCCTGCGTGGTTGAGAAAGCTTTTGCGGCCACGTTGTCTGAGATGCCATGAAGCTGCATCTGAAGATTAAAAGAAGCTAAGTGTTCATCTGGATCTTCCGTTCCGAAATATCGCGGTAGTTGGGTCGGTAGTCTCTTGTCGAGTGGTAATCTTTCGAAAAAGATTTCATCACAAAACGGCGATTTTCTCAATCGAGAGTTCGATACAGGGATCTCATTCCTTTTTTCCTGTCTGTCTAGTTTTTGGTGGAGCGATCTTACTTCGGAAGCTAGCTTGTTGACTTCTCTTACTGATGGTTCCCCCAATTCCTCTCTTCCGGCGTGCCTGTCGTGCAGCTGGTCGGCATGGCTATTAGCTTGATTCAGCTCGATCCTGACATCTGCCTCAAATGCCGTACCACGTGGGAGTTTTCGGGGAATGTTGACGTTGTCTTTGGCGATCTCCGCGAACCATTCCTTTTTAGCCTCGTCTAAGAGGGCCTTAAGATCTTCTCTAGTGAGTTGCATAATTTGCGGGGTCGGGGGCCTCGATGGTCCACCTTCCCCGTTGTGGGTTGGTTCGAGGTTTCGGGGGAGTAAATTTTCTCCCTGACCTTCTCCATTCTGATCTTGATTTGCTTCTCGCTCTCGAGCAAGAGCATCTTTTGATCTTGTAGTCGTCTTTTTTCGATTCGAAGTTAATATTCCCACAGACGGCGCCAATTGATGAGTGTGTTTTTAGTAGGTTAATAGTTCTTTCGGTCAACGTCTTTAGTATAGTCTAGCACAACTCGCCAATGTGAGGATAGGCAGGTCAATCAAACTTCTCCTCTATTTGTAAAGGGGGATCCTAACCTGTAATCAAAGATAACCACGTCAGGCTAATGCCGGTGGTGACCCGGCGATAACCCTCCGATGCTTAAGTAAGTATCGAGATAAGAGAAGAGATCGGTTAGTCTTTATTGCTAGAGAGTGCGTACCTTTTATCTCATTTATGAGGGCTATTTATAGTTTTTACTAATAAATCACCGGGTCGAATCATGATTAGACATTTAGAATCGGATATGGATCCTAGGCTAAATGGGTCAAGCTTGATAAACGGGTACCGATGATAATTATGTCGATGGAGATGATGAGTAATATATCGACATAGGTGAGTTATCGATCGGTATCTTCGATGTAAGTTCGTCGTGACTTCGAGAGTTTAAGGCTCTCGAAGTGAGATATATTAATAGTTTTAATCATGGTCAACGATCTGGCTTAAATGATGAAGACTTGGTACATCACTTAGTCCAAGCAAGAAGGTCTGATCTCCTTTTGTTACCCTGAAAAGCATGTCGCGTCATTAAATGTACTGCGTATATTTATGTGTACTGCTGTGCATCCCGTTTCATAATCCCGGGGCCCAGCACCTAGAGTGAGGCTCGTCTCGCCAAGGCATAGAACGGCCCAAAGAGTGGTGTTCAGGACTAGATTCGTGGGCTGATTGATGAGATCGATAACAAGAATCTTGTTTGGAAGGTGTCTTTATTAGAGTATGGATCTTATGAAATATCACTCATCAGTCCCTCAATTTTATTTTTTAAAAGATGCATCCCTCTTATTAATATAGTATTTTACCAATTCATTTTGCGGCTACTACACGACGGAGACGACCACCATGAAAAACAGGTGCATGACTTCGAGGGCATTTTCTTCCCTTCACCTAAAATTATAATTTCGCTTTACATAATACTATATATTTGTTCACTTTAGTCCCTGTTAAACATGTATTTTTAACATAAAAGTCTCTGTGAATCTTAAAATATATTATTCCATATTTGCCCCCAAAAACAATAAACAATTTGACAATTATTTACCCCCAATAAATACGTGGTACAATATAACCGTAAATGTAATTCTTACATAAATATGTAGTATAGTATAACTAAATAATTAAAATATTTTACTGGAAAATTTACAAATCTATTAGATCATTATTTATGATTAAAATATTTATAATTATTTATACATATTCATTACATTTAAATCAATTTATATAGGGTTGGGGGTGGTGGTGTTTTTTTCTACTTTTTATAAATAAATTGAAATTTATAAAAATTTAGGGGCTAATATGCAATTATGAACTTTTACACCTAGTCGAAATTAACCCCAAATGGGAAAATTTCTCAAATTTTGAGCACATTATTAGCTCATGATGCTAGCTCGGGCCAATATTAGTTCAATTATTTGTATATGTTAATACTTTAATAATTACACAATTTTATCAATTTTTTTTTGGGTTTAAATATATTGTTTTCAATTTTAAATTTAGTCAAACTGTCCAAATCATAGTTTTTAGGTGTTGGTCCCAAGTGGTCAGATGAGGTCCCAAATTTTTAGAATTTTAAAAACTTTCAAGTCGTCTGTCAGCAAACTAAGCTGTTATAGAACGGTAGACTGACTGAGCTGTTCGTGAACAAATCTTGAGCAACAGAGTTGACCACTTTTCTTATAGTCACTTAGCTGATTTCATCAAAACTCAGTTTAAAACAGAATACTTGCAGCGGATATTTCTAAGTGTTTTTCACAAGTAGACTAAGTCTTTTGAAAGATTTTATCCCCAGTTTTATCAAACTCCTTTTTAAAATCTTTTTAACAGTTTTCTAAAGTATTTTTTGCAAGTTTGAAAATATGCAGGAATTAAATGCAAGTTAAAACACAAAGAATTTTTATAGTGGTTATATGGATAAAAATCATTTAGTCCACTCTTACAAGTCACTTAGATCTTGGGTTATACTATAGACACAAAGTTTACAATATACTCTACTTACGCCAAACAATAAATGTAAAAGTCGTAAGCTCACAATAGGAAATCACAAAGAAGACCTATCCTCTGAAGTTAGATCTCTCACTTAGATGGATCTACACTTCTCACAACACTCTAATAACAATTTTCACTCAGAAAAATGATTTAACTTGAACCTCAACTTGGTTTTGTCAACAAATGACTTTGCCAGACGAGTGAGCTGTTCTTGATACTTGGAGAGATTTTGCTTCGAAAATTTTCTCAGAGTTGTGTTGTTCTCTTCTCTCTCAAGCTCGCGAACTATTTATACTCCAGATTTGAAAAGTTTCCGTTGAAGAAAGACAAGATTCAAATACCTCGAGTACTGGTCCTTAATTTCTGTGAACGGCTCTCTGTACTGCTACAGTACTGTCAACAGTAATTTCTGTCAGCCGCATTAAATGCACCGAGCTGATACGAGGTTATTCTTCAATCATTTGTCGTAAATACCCTCCTTCTTTAGCATTCATTACTCAAAAGTGCATTTATTACCGTTGAGGAGACTTCCTGATCGTCTTCACTTGGCTGATAAGAATCACTCGTCTGATGATGTATTGAGCCGATCCCAAACTTGAACAAATCTGATTTAAGTCGGCTGATTTTCACCAATCTGATTTCTTCCTTCATCAGCAGATCAGTAGTCCTCTGGACTAAGCTGAGTTTTGACTTGACTGATTTATCTTTGAGGTTGATCAAAATTCTTCTATGGGATTTTACTAAGCATTCCTTACTTAGCTGATTAAGATGTTTTGGAAATCATCAAAACCTCCCTTTAATTTCTAACTTCCTTGTCTTCTAATCTTCATCTTCGTCCAACAATTTCCCCTTTTTGATGATGACAAAACTTTCAGCTAAGTACCTGTACCTAGACTAAAGTTTTAATCCTCAAAGATTTCTGAGATAGAAATAATATATTGGAGTAAAAACTTGAACTTTTTATTGATAATGAATTTCAGTACAAGTTACAAGCATTTACATCAGATGAGGTTACAAAGAAAGGTAAACTGATATATGAAAACATAAGCATTAGTGATCTGATTCATCATCAGTCACTTCTTCTTCTATTTCCACATACTCTTCTTCTCCATCTTCATCATCAATACTGTCATCTTCTTCTTCATTTGCATCATCAGATAACAGGTTCTTCTGGGCAGCTTCCATCTTTTGTTTGCGTTCTCTTTCTAGTTTCAGTTCACGATCTGCTTCTTCAACCCTTCTTTTGATGCGTTCCAAGTTTTTATACTTCACATATGGATCAAGTTTCTCCTCAGATGTATCCTTGGATGCAGCAAGCTCTTTGTCAGATTTCACTGGGTCCTTGGATTCTTCTTCCTCTTCTTCAACAACTTCTTCATCAACAGTTTCCTTTGCATCTGCTTTGGCATCAGCTACATTTTCTTCAGCAGCTTCAGCTTCCTTCTTATCATCAGCTTTATCTTCAGCAGCTTCTTCAGCTTGTTTTTCAGGTACATGCTCTGACTTCTCTTCATTTGGTTTCTCCTTATCAGCAGAGTCTTTATGTGGTTCAGGTACTTGAACAGCGGCAGTTTCAGTGGCAAGTTGAGAAGTATGATGATTTAGAGTAGTTTGGAGTGTGCCAGTCTGATCATTTAGATAGTTCATGTTGAGTTGCAAGGTGGTCACTTCATCATGAACTTTAGTTGCAGTGTCGTCGAAGTGACTTACGAACCCAATACTCTTCTCTGTTTCAGCATCAGCAAGCTTGGTGATCAGGCCTAAGACATCAACAATATCTCCCTCATGTCTTTGAAGAGCCGTGTGAAGGTGATTTACATCAGACTTCACATTTTCAACGTTCTTGTTCACATTGATCAGATTCTGAATCAATTGAATGGAGTGATCAGGTGGCATGGGAAAGTTGTCAACTGCATCTTTAATCATCGTTCTGTTTTCCTCTTGCAGTCTTCTGTTTTCTTCTTGTATCTCTTTAATCAGCTGTCTATTCTTTCTTCCAAAGGCTGGTCCAGCAGCATTTGAATGGATTCCATCAAGGAAGAATGCTTGTCTGCTGTTGAAATGGAAGTGGAAGCTGATGGTTCATTTTTGTGGACTAGACATCTGCTAGAACCTCTTCTTCTTCATCTTTCTGATCTGGTTCAGCAGTATCTTGAACAGCTTTGCGTACAACAATGGCTCTAGCTTCATCATGAACATTTTCTTCATTATTTTTGGCAGCCTCTTGTTGAACAACAGTTGGTTCCGGAGTTCCATCAGCTGATATCGTCGTTGTTTGATGGATAACCTTAGTAATTGAAGCAATTGATCCTTGGGCAGGTGCCTTAATTACTTTCTCCTGATAAGTGCTTACCTCAGGACCAAATGCAATTTGCTGAACACTTAGTACAGAGGGAATATCACTTGGGGATCCTTTGAAATACCTTGATCTTTCAGACCACTTCTCCAAGGCCTGATAGACAGCTATATGTACAGCTCTTTTAACTGGATCCTCATTTCTTTTCTCTTTGGTGGCAGAGCATCCTTACTCTTGTTTGCTTCTCTGGCCACTATACCCCTTGTATAATCATGGAAGACATCTCTAACATGATCAGGGTCTAAGGCTTTTGTGATGGAGGATGTTTGAAAGAAAGATAGTTCCCATTTCTCTTCTTCTTCAAACTCCTTCCAAGCCTTGATCTCAGCAACAGACTTTTCACTCTGTAGTTCCTCCATTGGTTATATCTGATTTTCTCTTGAACAAACAGAGTAGCCTGTTGAAGCTTCTTGTCGAAATCAGCAAGTGCAGCCTCAAATCTTGCAAAAGCTCTTGGATGTCCATTGACAATATTTAATGCCCACTTCACAGCAAATGGACATTTTGTTGGGATTCGGTAAGAAAAACAGCCCTAGGCACAGCGGAATATAAAAAAAATTTCTAGGGCCTCTTAAAGAATCTTGCCAGGATATTCTCTAGTTGCATATATATGAATATAAATAAATGACAGTATAAGTTTTCTCGTTTATACCTGTCTCCTTGCAAATCCTTGTTGGCTAAAACGAACTCTGAACTCTCCTCCACAGAAATCGATCCAAGCTCTGCAGTAGCGCCCCACGTGTTGCGCCTCTACGGATTGATACACCACAATATCACGAAAATTAATATACCTAATCGACTAGAACATAGGCTATATTAATATCTAGGTTTTAGGAACGATTTGGGAACAAAAATCGAAGACGAAAAATTCTTCCTAACACTGGAAGGGTTCGGCCGATTTGGTGGGAGAGGGAGAGAGAATTTTTGCTCTTTTCAATTTTTCTTGTAGAGTTGTATGTGAGATATGAGACCTAGTCTCTTATTTATAGATATCTCCCATACCCTAATCCTTCTAGGATTAGGATACTAATTCTCCTACATGGGTCATGGCCCTTTTAATTAGAAGACTAAGTCTTCTAATTAATTCATGGCCCACTTTAATTAATTTTTTAGGACTTTATTTAATCTCCCAATTAAATAGCCCAATTAATTAAATCATCTCCCAATTAATTAATTAAACTTCAAGTCCAATTAATTAATTATTCCATTAATCAATTAAATCCTAATTAATTAATTTACTCATAAATTAAATTCCAATTTAATTTATAATCTTGATCCAATTCCAATTGGATCCAATTTCGTTCCACATGGGTCGACCCAGTCGACCCACCCAATTAATCGACCTAGTCGATTTTGACCCAGTCGACCCAGTCGACTGGTTCGTTCCTACTTCCTCGCTTTCGCTTCATGTGTATTGTGTATGCCCCCGTAGGTTCACCACATAATTGGCCGCGGGTTGTAATTAAATATTATTTAATTACTCGAGCAATTAATACTCTAAATTAATCGAACACTCTGTCGATCAATCATTCCAAAATTAGCACCCCTGCTAATTTGGGAATTCTCCCACACTCCACGGTCGATGTCCAGTCACAAGCCCATGGAGCCCAATCACTGGTGAATTAATTCAGTGAACCTTTTTATCATTTACAATTTCCATATACGACATAATCTCTCCATTGATCAATCTCCCAGTCGAGACTTAAGGGTATAGTCTTTCATCGGATTCCCTTATCTTTTGTCTTGACCTTATGTTCTCTGATCTCGAAATAAATTCTCTCTGACTTGTTCTTTATGAGCTACTTACATAAAGTCGTCAGTTACCTTGGCCAAGGATTTCATCAGAATTAATTTCTCACAGAAATCCATAGGAGAATTTCTCGACCTATCAAGTCGAGTCAATGGATCCTTTGTTGATGATATGAATCTGCATACGAGTTCCTCCATACCCAACATGAGTCCACAGAGACTTTCTGGCGATCCCCAGTCAGTCGGAACTCATATCAAAGTATAGACATTCTCGTACCAGATAAACCCTATCATCTCAAGTTGTTAGGGATCGTTCCTCGTATACTATTGTAAATTGGAATAACTTCAACCCCGATATGCGACTACCGCTTCCATGGTGAGTTATTTCCTAATTGGGGTATTCAGTGCGCTTGCCATCCCAGCAAGCCACCCACTTATGTGTATCGACTATCCCAGTCACGCTCGTGGACCCCAGCGTCCTCCAGTTCATCGGAGTATACACAATAGTGAGAGTCTAACCGAATCCAACGATGTCCTATCTCGATTGGATTCTGCGACTCTTGAATATATTCTAGATCACGGCCTTAGAGATCAGTCCACGGGTTGTCCCATAGCCCTGTGATCTAAGGACTTCTATCCTTATGCGTAGACAAATATTACATAAGATAAAGTTGACCATTTAATAAAAGTGCATTTATTAATCTAAATTGAATAGTTCCTCATTAATTACAATTAATGCTAGCCATACAGCTGGCTTGTAGGACACTATTTCTATCAATCTCCCACTTGTCCTAAAGCCAGTCTTTTATGTTCTTGAGTCCCATCTTATGCAGATGTTTCTCAAATGCCTTTTGAGGCAGAGGCTTCGTTAGCGGGTCCGCCGTATTATCTTCCGAGTCGACACGTTCCATCTTAATGTCTCCTCTACCAATGATATCTCTTATCACATGGTATCGTCTCTGTACGTGCTTGGATTTCTGATGAGATCTCGGCTCCTTTGCTTGCGCTATTGCCCCATTATTATCGCAGAAGATAGTAATGGGCTCAGCAATGCTAGGTATCACATCCAATTCCTGGATGAAGTTCCTCATCCAAACACCTTCCTTTGCTGCGTCACTCGCGGCAATGTATTCTGCTTCAGTGGTTGAATCCACGGTTGTTTCCTGCTTGGAGCTCTTCCAGCTAACCGCACCACCATTGAGGCAGAAAACATATCCTGATGTCGACTTGAAGTCGTCTACATCACATTGGAAGCTTGAGTCTGTATAGCCTTCCAATTTCAATTCTCCTCCACCGTATACCAAGAACAATTCCTTAGTCCTTCTCAGGTACTTCAGAATTGCCTTTACGGCTATCCAGTGCTGCTCACCTGGATCAGACTGGTAGCGACTTGTAACGCTTAGAGCGTACGCTACGTCTGGTCTTGTACACAGCATACCATACATTAAGCTTCCTATCGCGGATGCATACGGTACTCGAGACATATTGCTTCTCTCCTCTGGCGTCTTTGGGGCCATAGACTTGGAGAGTGCAATTCCATGTCTCATTGGAAGCAATCCTCTCTTGGATTCTTCCATACTAAATCTTTTCAAGATTTTATCTATGTACTGGGATTGGGAGAGGCCCAGCAGTCCTTTTGATCTATCTCGGTAGATCCTTATACCTAGTACAAAGGATGCTTCTCCCATATCCTTCATTGAGAATTGTGTAGACAACCATGCTTTAGTTTCAGACAATGCTTTTACATTGTTTCCAATGAGAAGAATGTCGTCAACGTAAAGCACCAAAAATTCAACTGTACTCCCACTGATCTTCTTGTACACGCAAGGTTCGAACATGTTCTTGATGAATCCAAAAGTTTGGATTGTCTCATCAAAACGAATGTTCCAACTTCGGGAAGCTTGCTTCAGTCCATAAATGGACCTCTGGAGTTTGCACACCTTGTGTTCATCTCCTTTGGATGCATATCCTTTTGGTTGCTCCATGTAGATCTCCTTATCAATGTCTCCATTGAGAAAGGCAGTCTTTACATCCATCTGCCATATCTCGTAGTTATACCACGCAGCTATGGCCAGCAAGATCCGAATGGATTTGGGCATTGCGACGGGCGAGAAGGTCTCCTCAAAGTCGATACCTGGTATTTGAGTGTATCCTTTTGCCACTAGTCGCGCCTTGTAGGTAATCACCTCTCCGTTCACTCCAAGCTTTCGCTTATAGATCCACTTGCAACCCACGGGAGCCACTCCCACTGGTGGATCTACCAAGGCCCAGACCTTGTTTGAGTGCATGGAGTCCAGTTCGGATTCCATGGCTTCGCGCCACTTTCCCGAGTCTATGTCTAGCATAGCCTCTTCGTAAGTCCTTGGGTCGGTTAGAGACTGTCCAGTCTCATGCAGCAGACCGTAGTACCTCTCGGGTTCTCTACGTTGTCTTTCTGACCTACGAAGTATCGGTGTACTTTCTGGTGCACTTTCATGCTCTTGTTCTCCCACTGCCTGTGGTGACGGGTCAGCTCCATCGACCTCTAAGGCCTTTTCAGCTTCAGTGACCTCATCTAGTTCTACGTTATTTTCTTTCTTATCCACCAAGAAATCCTTCTCCAAGAAGTGAGCGTTCCTCGAGACAAACGTTGTTTGTCTTGTAGGATCGTAGAACTCGTATCCTATTGAGTTTTCCGGATACCCCACGAATTTGCACAAAGTGGATTTAGTTTCCAATTTATCTCCCACTAGCTTTTTAACGTAAGCGGGAGATCCCCATATGCGCATGAATGCGTATGAGGGTGCCTTGCCAAACCATAGTTCGTATGGTGTCTTTTCTACGGATTTCGAAGGTACCATATTCAGTATCTTCGTTGCCGTGAGGAGGGCATGTCCCCAAAATGAAAGAGGTAAGTCAGTGGCACTCATCATGGATCGAACCATGTCCATCAAGGTTCGATTCCTTCTCTCTGCTACTCCATTTAACTGGGGTGTTGCAGGAGGAGTCCACTGCGATAGTATTCCATGCTCTACAAGATAATTCAGAAATTCGTTACTAAGAAATTCTCCACCTCGGTCAGAACGAAGAGCCTTTATCGTATGACCAAGTTGATTCTCTACTTCTATCTTGAATTCTTTGAATCGCTCAAAGGCTTCAGACTTGTGTTTCAACAAGAACACATATCCATAACGACTAAAGTCGTCAGTGAAAGTGATGAAGTAGTCATAGCCACCTCGGGCGCTTTTTCTTAGTGGTCCACATACGTCAGTATGTATTAAGTCCAATGTTTGCTTGGCTCGCTCAGGGTTTCCCTTAAACGGCAACTTAGCCATTTTACCCTTTAAACATGGTTCACATATCGGCATTTCATCAATGCGATTGATTTCAATCGCGCCTGATGATGCTAACTTTTGAATCCTTGACTTAGATATATGTCCAAGTCTAGCGTGCCATAATTGGGCAGATATTTCATTATCTTGTTTCCTTTTGTTTTGTTGTACATGCATCACTAACTTAGGTGGTTCAATGGTATATAGTCCATCTTTTAATGTACCAGTGAAAAACACATTATCATTCATAAATAATGAAAAGGAACCTTTATTAATAGTAAAATTAAAACCTTCATTATCCAAAACAGGAATTGAAATAATGTTTTTCACCAAACCAGGTACATAAAGAACGTTCCTAAGGACTAATTTATTACCACCTAAATCTAACTCCACTTCGCCTATGGCCTCGGCAGCAGCTCTAGCTCCATTGCCAAATCTCAGGATCCAATCCCCTGGCCTAAGTGGCCTTGTTGCTCCCATCACCTGTAAATCATTACAAAGATAAGAACCACAAGCAGTGTCTAGCACCCATGATGCACAGTTAATTGATAAATTAACTTCAACAAGGAATATACCTTTCGAGCTCTCCAAGAACTCTTTGCAGTTCCTCTTCCAGTGTCCAGGTTTCTTGCAGTAGAAACATTTCTGTTCACCAGACGAAGCTTTACGCTTCTTTCCCTTCCCTATGGGCCCAGATGGTGCTTTGCCTTTGCTTGAAGAAGCATTTCCTTTCCCCTTCCCTTTCTTTGTCCTTTTGGACTTGGATTGGGTTGAGGTAGCAACCATCACTGGCTTCTCTCTTTTCATGGAAGCCTCGGCAGTGGCGAGCATATTAGCCAATTCGTGAAGTTCAACATTCATCTTGTGCATGTTGTAGTTCACTACGAATTGCTCGAATGATCTTGGCAATGACTGGAGGATTATATCCTGGCAGTAGGTCTTGTCCATCTTTACGTCAAGATGACTAAGCTTTTCAATTAGCCCAATCATCTTGATGCAGTGAGATCGAACATCAGCACCTTCAGCCATCCTCGTTTGTTGCAAAGCCTTAGCAGTTTCATACCGCTCGTATCTACTTTGCACCCCAAATAAACCATTCAGGTGCGTGTAGATTTCAAAAGAAGACTTCATATGCTCGTGCTGCTTTTGAAGCTCATTCGTCATGGATGCCAACATGAGACAACGTGACTGCAAGTCATCGTCAAGCCATAAATCCACGGCTTCTTTCTCAGTATCATCGGCATCCTTAGCAAGTTCGGGAGGGGGCCCATCAAGGACAAAACCTCGCTTTTCAGAAGCGAGAATGATCTTAAGGTTCCTGACCCAGTCATGGAAGTTTGGTCCAGTCAATTTGTTATGTTCAAGTATGATGGAAATCGGATTCTTAGACATTATATCTACAAAACGACGATAGAAGAAATAAATACGCGAAAGATTAATTTAAAATGCACAATTCACAAACATGGATTTTATTTGCAAATTACTCCCACTATTTTAATCAAAATCTTATGCCCCCACATAAGTTTCGGGAATTTAAAATATCCTAGCGGGCTTAAGGCCCAAATGCAATCTCCTAGTACCCACGACTCGTTGGCCATACTATTTGATTCACTTGGTGGTCGACTATGTCAACGGTTAACCATCGCAGCTAACCCTTAAGTTCATTTAGCCTCGTTTTTCGATATGGACCCACGACTCGTGAGACATCCATATTTACTAGCGTTAAATCATGTCCAATACTCGTGAAGAGAAATAGTTCAATTCTAGACGCCCCACGACTCGTGAGACAGCGCCTAAAACCTTGCTATCCCCTCCCTTGGCACTAAACTCGTGCATCGAGGCAATAGACATATTATCTTCCTATAGCTCGACCCACGACTCGTGAGACATCGAGATATATTCGTACAATATGCCCAAGACCTAGTAATTGGATAGGCTCGGACCATAGATACTATTCATATGCGCCCGTTATTCGATTTAATATTCTAATTGAATTTTAAGTTCAATTGGAGGTTTCTAAGTGTGCGAGGTCTCATCAGATTATGCTTATCTTGTTTACGTTTTCTATCCTAAGCATGCATCTCATACATCAAAGAATAATTTGCGAAAAAGTAAACATTCATCACCTAGCAAGATATGATTGGTCGATTGCCCATCCTATGCGATCCATCACGAGCCATGTGATGAATCAATTGGTCAGTCTAGGGTGAAAATTAAATGTCCTAACTATTACAATTTTTAAACCCATACATCATGGGCCTTCTTGTAATATCCAGCTTGATTGGGCCTCCATGTAATGAATTGGGCCTCCATGTCCTCCAAGGTAAATGGGACTCCATGTGGATCTCCAAGTCTTCATGAGGTCTTCTCGGCTCCAAGCCTAATCTAAGCCTAGCTTACATAATTTAAATGGTCCTATTCTATTACATTTGTTTGCGCAAGCAAGGGCACCAATCAGGCCCATTTAATTACAACCCAAAATTAAATAAACCAAAAACAACACAGGGCTTAAGGGCAAAATCGACCAATCCACATATTCACTCAAGAACATGCATAAATTCACATAAGGGCAATCATGTAAATTTACCGGCTTCATTAATTTTAATTCGCAAAAATTCATCCAAGTTAATTAATTTTGAATTAACAATTAACCTCTAAGATTAATTAGCTCTTACTTGAGCTCTAAGTAATCTACAATTCTTATCTTGATTAAATTGGTTAATTAAGGTAATCTAAATCTCTAAGATTCTTACCTTATCCAAAACTCTAAGTTTCCCAAAATTCCCAAATCTCCAAGATTCTCAAGATAATCCTATTTTGACTAGATTAGTTAATTAAGGTAGTGTTTAAGTTTAACAAAGTAACTACCTTATCCAAAAACTCCAAGTTTCCTAATCTTCCAAAATTCTCCAAGATTTTCAGGACTTTCAAAATAGGCAGAATTAGAGTCCAACCAGAAATCAACCAGACGAGGCCAATCACGGACTGCCACGTAGGACAGCCCACGCGCGACCACCAAGGCGGCGCGTGAACTGCCTGCGGCAGCAGCCGCTGCACGCGGCTGCGTGCGGCAGCGAGCAGCCGCGCACAGCAGCACGTAAACAGCAGCCCGAAGGCTGTTGCTGCGCGCAGCGTGTGCGGCTAGCGTGCTGCCAGCACGCTGCCGTTGGCAGCAGCTTGCGGTGGCCGCCTAGCCGCGGTGCGCTGCCGCGCACCGCCGCGTGCCACCGCGAGTCGGATCCAATAAAAAAAAATTTTTTTGTTTCTTCGATTACTTATGATTTAATTAAACAAACCCAGTCAATTAAATCTCAATCCAAAAATAAAACCAACGTGATAAAAATTTTCGAATCCAAAATCAAACATTAACTCTAAGTTAATTAAACATACGTCCTATAACATGCAAAGTTAAAGAACTAGCCACATAAATCAAACATATGATTTAATAAACACAGAATTTGCAAATTCATATATATACAAAGCCTAGAGTTGGCTCTGATACCACTGTTGGGATTCGGTAAGAAAAACAGCCCTAGGCACAGCGGAATATAAAAAATATTTCTAGGGCCTCTTAAAGAATCTTGCCAGGATATTCTCTAGTTGCATATATATGAATATAAATAAATGACAGTATAAGTTTTCTCGTTTATACCTGTCTCCTTGCAAATCCTTGTTGGCTAAAACGAACTCTGAACTCTCCTCCACAGAAATCGATCCAAGCTCTGCAGTAGCGCCCCACGTGTTGCGCCTCTACGGATTGATACACCACAATATCACGAAAATTAATATACCTAATCGACTAGAACATAGGCTATATTAATATCTAGGTTTTAGGAACGATTTGGGAACAAAAATCGAAGACGAAAAATTCTTCCTAACACTGGAAGGGTTCGGCCGATTTGGTGGGAGAGGGAGAGAGAATTTTTGCTCTTTTCAATTTTTCTTGTAGAGTTGTATGTGAGATATGAGACCTAGTCTCTTATTTATAGATATCTCCCATACCCTAATCCTTCTAGGATTAGGATACTAATTCTCCTACATGGGTCATGGCCCTTTTAATTAGAAGACTAAGTCTTCTAATTAATTCATGGCCCACTTTAATTAATTTTTTAGGACTTTATTTAATCTCCCAATTAAATAGCCCAATTAATTAAATCATCTCCCAATTAATTAATTAAACTTCAAGTCCAATTAATTAATTATTCCATTAATCAATTAAATCCTAATTAATTAATTTACTCATAAATTAAATTCCAATTTAATTTATAATCTTGATCCAATTCCAATTGGATCCAATTTCGTTCCACATGGGTCGACCCAGTCGACCCACCCAATTAATCGACCTAGTCGATTTTGACCCAGTCGACCCAGTCGACTGGTTCGTTCCTACTTCCTCGCTTTCGCTTCATGTGTATTGTGTATGCCCCCGTAGGTTCACCACATAATTGGCCGCGGGTTGTAATTAAATATTATTTAATTACTCGAGCAATTAATACTCTAAATTAATCGAACACTCTGTCAATCAATCATTCCAAAATTAGCACCCCTGCTAATTTGGGAATTCTCCCACACTCCACGGTCGATGTCCAGTCACAAGCCCATGGAGCCCAATCACTGGTGAATTAATTCAGTGAACCTTTTTATCATTTACAATTTCCATATACGACATAATCTCTCCATTGATCAATCTCCCAGTCGAGACTTAAGGGTATGGTCTTTCATCGGATTCCCTTATCTTTTGTCTTGACCTTATGTTCTCTGATCTCGAAATAAATTCTCTCTGACTTGTTCTTTATGAGCTACTTACATAAAGTCGTCAGTTACCTTGGCCAAGGATTTCATCAGAATTAATTTCTCACAGAAATCCATAGGAGAATTTCTCGACCTATCAAGTCGAGTCAATGGATCCTTTGTTGATGATATGAATCTGCATACGAGTTCCTCTATACCCAACATGAGTCCACAGAGACTTTCTGGCGATCCCCAGTCAGTCGGAACTCATATCAAAGTATAGACGTTCTCGTACCAGATAAACCCTATCATCTCAAGTTGTTAGGGATCGTTCCTCGTATACTATTGTAAATTGGAATAACTTCAACCCCGATATGCGACTACCGCTTCCATGGTGAGTTATTTCCTAATTGGGGTATTCAGTGCGCTTGCCATCCCAGCAAGCCACCCACTTATGTGTATCGACTATCCCAGTCACGCTCGTGGACCCCAGCGTCCTCCAGTTCATCGGAGTATACACAATAGTGAGAGTCTAACCGAATCCAACGATGTCCTATCTCGATTGGATTCTGCGACTCTTGAATATATTCTAGATCACGGCCTTAGAGATCAGTCCACGGGTTGTCCCATAGCCCTGTGATCTAAGGACTTCTATCCTTATGCGTAGACAAATATTACATAAGATAAAGTTGACCATTTAATAAAAGTGCATTTATTAATCTAAATTGAATAGTTCCTCATTAATTACAATTAATGCTAGCCATACAGCTGGCTTGCAGGACACTATTTCTATCACATTTTGCCACTCTTAGATCAGGAGGGAGAACTTGTCTTGCTTTCGTAGACTCTCCTATTCTGATTCCTCCAGCTCTTCTTGGTCCGTAAGCATCCTGCTTACTTAGTTCAAGAGCTCTAGCCACATCAGCCTCTTCCAAAGCTTTCAGCTCAGCTTCAGTCAGCTGTTTCCTTTTGATTTCTTTTTTAGCCTCCAACTTACTCAGTTCCACTGCTCTATCAAAGTCTTCTTGAGCTTTCTTAGCTGCTAGTTCTTCCTCCCTTCTTTTCTTCTCAGCAGCAGAAACTCTGACTTTATTGATTCTCTTTCTTTTCTGCTTAACAGCAGTAGGTGCAGCAGCAGTTGGTTCGGGTGAAGCAGTTGAGATTGGAACAGCTGATTTTGCTTCGATTATCTGCACTTCAGGATCATCTTGAGGTTGTTGAGTAGTTGTTGCAGTAGCTGACTCCTTAACAGTAGTTTCTTTCTCAACTTCAGCAGGCCTCTCTGCTGATGAAGGACTTTCTCTGACTAGGTCCACAGATAATTCAGTGGGAGATGACACAAAGGTCATCCTCTTTCTAACAGTGCTTCTTTTCCTTCCCACTTGCTCTTGAGCAGGTTTAGATGTTGTTGTGTCCTCAGTTGACTCCTTGTTCTTTTCGCAACATTCTCAGCAGGCTTATTCTCAGAGATGGTTCTGGAAGGTGAACCAGGAGACATATCTTGTATCTCTTTTGTTATCTGATCAATGAAAGCATCAGCAACAACTTCCTTATCTATTCTGGCTTTAACAGCTGGCTCAGCTGTTTGAACAGATACCTTTCTCTTTTTACTGGGAGCCTTCTTCTTTGGTTCAGCCTTTCTCTTCGTGATTCCTTTCATAGGTTGATAGTAAAGCATAGCCTTTGAGTTGTGGACAGGCTTCCCATTTGTCAGTCCATATCCAAGATTAGAGAACAGGTGACTCGGGAATATCCTGTGATGGGTATTCCCTTTCTTGTGATGATTTGCCAGAATGTACAATACAAAAACAGCCCAGTTCACTTCAAAGTTGTAGTGAACAACAATCATAGCATAGAATCTCTTCATAGGGTATGCTGTCCAGCGAAAAGGTGTAGTTTTCGATTATTTTGGCAACCATATCAGCCATCCGCTGATATTCATCTTTCAACTGTCTCTTCTTGATGTTCCCAGACAGAATTTCCCTTCATTAGCACATATGCTCCAGAATTCTTGCTCCTTTGGTTCAGCAAGAGTTGTGATGTCTGTTCTTCCCTTCAAAGACAGACCACACTTCTCATTCAGCAGCTTCGAGTGATACATATATCCACTCCTCCAACCGTCGCCTTAATCTCCATTTTGTTGAAATCAGGCTCGTCTTTAGATCCATAAAATTCTATAACTGGGTCCTTGAAGACCATTTCTTCATGAGCCTCCATGAAATCAACCAGCGAGGCAGCCTTGAATTTCTCCAGAATTGCGTTCATCAAATCCGTTCCAGTTTTGTGATATGTCTCGTAAACAAGATACATACCTTCAGCTTTAGCTTCCTGCGATTGTGTACTCATGATGACTGGTCTGAAAGAGGTTAGTAGAACGAGAATAGATTTGCAGAAGTATGAGCAAAAACTCTTGAATGCCTTAGAAATTTTTTAGGGTGCGTAAAAGATCAGTGAGCTGATCAGATCTGAATTTAAAGAGGTGAGAGTGCGTCGGTTTCCGTGTTTCACGCGAACCGTTAGATCACATAACTGTCAGCATTGATCGTGGGGCGAGATACGCGCGATTAAAAATTCAAAAGCATTTAATGACTGGCGGGAATGCGAACCGCTTCAATCGACTTGTAAAAGCGTGTTTTCTAATATAGTGTTTTTAATAACAGCACTTTATACAATTAATCAGATGTGTGAACTGATACTTATCTGATCAGACGTGTATTCTGAAAATATGTATTACTAGTGAAAGCCAATAACTAGTAATCTTCCTCTGCTGTTTGTCAATCCAGCAAGATATTTTAGTCTTCAATCTTCATGAATTAAGAACTTTCCGATGACAACTTAACTTCAACTAATTGTCATCAACAAATTTCATCTTTTAATCAGAAGTACCGCTAGTCTTACACGTTCCCCCTGATTTTAAGAATCCATAAGTTAACTAGTCTGTTGAGAGTTAACCTTGAAGACGATAAGATGAGTAAGCTGATAAACTTCAGTCTTCTGATGTATGCATCTAAATTTAGTAGACCTAGTTCAGCTCTTAGAGTTGAAAACCTTGCATCACTTAGTGGTTTAGTGAATATGTCAGCAATCTGATTGTCAGTATGAACATACTCTATTATAACATTTTCCTTTTCCACATGATCTCTGATAAAATGATGTTTGATCTCAATATGCTTAGTTCTTGAATGGCTTGTAGTGTTCTGAGTAAGAGATATTGCACTTGTATTATCACAGTAGATTGGAATTCCACTGATCTTGATGTTGAAATCTTCTAGTTGATGCTTTAACCAAAGTATTTGTGCACAGCATGCTCCAACAGCTATGTACTCAGCTTCAGCAGTAGATAAGGATACTGAAGTCTGTTTCATACTTATCCATGAGATCAGACGACTACCTAAAAATTGACAGGCGCCAGTTGTACTCTTCCTATCAATCTTGCAGCCAGCAATGTCAGAATATAAATATCCTATCAGCTCAAATCCAGATTCTCTAGGGTACCATAATCCCAGTTCTTGAGTGCCTTTAAGGTATCTGAGTATCCTCTTGGCAGCCAGGAGATGAGACTCCTTAGGATTTGATTGATATCTTGCACAAACCCCAACAGAGTACATGATATCAGGTTTGCTAGCTGTTAGATATAACAGTGACCCTATAATGCCTCTGCACTTGGTTATATCTACTGATTTGCCATCTTCATCTTTATCCAAACGAAGTCCAGTATACATTGGAACAATAACAGTAGAGCTAGTTCCAATACCAAATTTCTTGAACAGATCTTTTGTGTACTTAGCTTGGTTGATGAATATTGCATCAGGCAACTGTCTTACTTGCAAACCAAGAAAATAATTAAGTTCGCCCATCATGCTCATTTCAAACTTGTTCTGCATCAGCTTGGAGAACCTGTCACACATCTGTAGGTTAGTTGAACCGAAAATAATATCGTCTACATATATTTGCAGAAGTAATAGATGATTCTCCCATTCAACAGTAAACAAGGTCTTGTCTTCTTTACCTTTTCTAAATCCTTTGATTAACAGAAAATCTGATAAAGTATCATACCATGCTCTTGGAGCCTGTTTCATAGCTTTCTTCAGACGATACACCTTGTCTTCTTCTTTGTATGATTCAAATCCAGGTGGTTGTTCAACGTACACTTCTTCTTGTAATTCTCCATTGAGAAAAGCAGACTTCACATTCATCTGATAGACTGTGAAATTCGTATGAGCAGCATAGGCGAGAAACAGTCTGATTGCTTCTAGTCTTGCTACTGGTGCAAAAGTTTCATCAAAGTCAATGTCTTCTTCTTGGCAGTAACCCTTGGCCACTAATCTTGCTTTGTTTCTGGTGACAACACCATCTTCATTTATTTTGTTCCTGAATACCCACTTAGTGCCAATTACCCTTTGATGACTTGGTCTAGGAACTAAGTACCAGACTTCATTCCTTTCAAATTGACTTAGCTCTTCTTGCATAGCTTCAATCCCATTTGAATCACTATGAGTTTCCTCAATCTGTTTAGGCTCTACTTGGGATAGGAAGCTGACAAACATTGCATCATTTGCAGCAGCTCTTCTTGTCTTTACTCTATCCAAAGGATCAACAATCACTAATTCAGGTGGGTGATTCTTGAGCCATCTGAGATCAGGTTGCAAATCTGAATGTTGTCCTCTGTTTTGATCTTGCAACACTGCTGTTGGAGTTTCAGTAGTAGTCTGTTGAACATTAATTTTCTGTTGAACAGTCTCTGGTCTGTCAGCTGTTTGCAACTCGTCTGTTAGACAATCAGCAGGGTTATTTTGAACAGCATTAGAGTTAGCAGCTGAGTTGAGATCAGGTAGTATGATGGGTACATATTCTTTATTTCTTTCAGGACTCAATTTCTGAAAATCAGTAGAAAGACTTGGATTAGTACTTTGATTCTTTTCAGAAGATTGATTTGGTTCATCAAATACTTCATGAATAGATTCTTCTACTGGTAAAGTTCTTTTGTTGAAAACTCTATAAGCTTTACTAACAGTAGAGTATCCTAGAAAAACAGCTTCATCAGCATTTTTTGCAAAGGCAGTAAGATGATTCTTCCCATTGTTTAATACAAAGCATTTACAACAAAAAATTCTAAAGTAATGAATGTTTGGCTTCATGTTGTTCCAAACTTCATATGGAGTCTTCTTTTGGTGTTTGTTGATCATGCATCTGTTTTGGGTAAAGCATGCTGTATTTGTGGCTTCTGCCCAGAATCTTTGGGGCAACTTTTTTTCAGCTATCATAGTTCGGGTAGCTTCTTATAGAGTTCTGTTTCTCCTTTCAGCAACTCCATTTTGTTAAGGGGTTCTGGCAGCAAAGTATTCATGGTTGATGCCTCGGATGTTACAGTACTCTTCAACAGTTGAGTTTGTAAATTCAGCCCCTCTATCTGATCTAATCTTCAATATCTTCATGTTCTTCTCATTCTGGATCAGCTCCATCAGATTTGTAAGATACTCCTTGGTCTCACTTTTCTTCTTCATGAATATCACCCAAGTGTATCCGGAGAAATCATCCACAACATCTAGGCAGTACTTCTTTCCGACATTGCTGATTGGATCAATGGGTCCAAATAAGTCCATATGTAGTAGCTCCAAAATCCTTCCAGAAGATTGGTGCTTCTTGCTCTTGAAAGATGACTTAATTTGTTTACCCTTCTGACAGGCGTCACAGAGCTTATCTTTGCTCATGACTGTTTAGGTAATTCCTTCTACCAGATCATTCTTGATTAGTCTGTTTATGGTCTTGAAATTCACATGGTTCATTCTTTTGTGCCATAGCCAACTAACTTCACTTGGTGTAGATGCCACCAAACAAATGTTTGAATTCTTGTCAACAGAATTCCAGTCGACTATGTAGACATTTCCTTGTCGTCTTCCAGATAAGATGACCATCTTTGTACCAATCTATTCAACGTAGCACTCACCTGATGAGAAAATAACTGAAAATCCCTTGTCACAAAATTGACTTATGCTCAGCAAATTGTATTTGAGGCCTTTTACATAAGAGACGTCAGATATCTCAATGTTGCCTTTGATTAACTTCCACTTGCTACAATCTTCACTTCTTTGTTGTCTCCAAAAGTTACTTTAGGACCATCCACAGCAACAGCATCAGTCAGCTCATGTATGCTTCCACACATGTGTCTTGAACATCCACTCTCCAAGTACCAGATTTTCTCTACTCTACTCCTACTCCTAATCCTAACCTACAAAACAAAATAAAATTGTTTTAGGTACCCTTATTGAGAAGGTCTTGGAGGATTAGTTCCACCCTTGACAACCCAAGATGTTGAAGTCTTAGGCTTCTGAGTTTTGACAGGAGCATGAACATGTTTATCTTCATCATATCCATCAGATTTGTTATGTTGATAATCAGTATGATAAGGATGATGTTCATAAGCAGAATAAGATGCATGATAAGCAGGGTATGCATGCATTGGATGAGCAAAGTAAGGTACATAGTAAGTTGGAAATTGAGGTGCATGATACATAGGAGGATATGCAGTAGGTTGTACATAATATGACTTATTTCCATACCAAGCATTTTGATTCTTCTTGTTTTTATGCTTCTTTGTCTTACTCTTTACTTGCTCATTAACAGACGACTTAGTTTTAATACTAGTATGATTGGTTTTACTAGTTTCAGCAGACTTCCTAGGACTCTGCTGTTTAGTCTTACCAGTCCGTTTTTCTAAACTAGGCTCTTTGCTCTTTTTAGCCTTAGGAGCTTTCTTCTCCTTTAATTCTTTCTCAGGTGAAGCCGGTTTAGTTGTCTGAACATACAGTATCAGCTGATATGAATTTTTCAGTATGATTCAGTTCTAACTTGTCCTGTTCTTAAGGTAGTTCCTGTTTACTAGACATATGAGTAGATGCAACAGAAGACTTGTCATGAGACTCAATAATCTTTTCAAGTTCCATGATTTTACCCTTATAGACTTCACATTCAGCTTTCAGAGACTCATTTTCTTGCTCAAGCAGTTTGTATTCAGCTGATTCTTTTGGGTTTTTAGCCCTAAATTTCAGTGAACTGTTTTGGTCTCTTAACAATATCATCTCTTCCTTAAGCTTAGCAAATGCGTCAGCAATACTTGCATTATTAACCATCATTTGCTCAAATGAAATAAACAATTCATTTTCAAGAGGAGTTACCTCATCCTCAGAGTCATCAGATTCCTTAGCCATCAGGCAGATAAGAGCAGGGTTCTCATCTTCAGTAGACTCTTCTTCAGAAGTGTCTGAGTCTGAATCAGACGAGTAGATAGCAGCCAGCTTCTTTGCTTCAGCTATCAGCACATTGCCTTTCTGATACTTTCTTTCCTTTCTGATTCTCTTTTTTCTTCAGTGTACTTCTCAGCTTTAGGATATGGACAGTCTCTGATGAAAGGTCCCAATTTCCTGCAGTTGTAACACATTAGTTTGGATTTATAAGCATCCTTATCTTGAGAAGAAGAAGTAGGGTTAGAAGTAGAAGCATTGTTGCATTTGTTCTTCATTTTTCTTTTATAGAACTTCTTGAAGTTGTTCATCAGCAATGCAACGTCTCCAGCAGTGTACTCCTTTTGTTGAGTATTGTGGCTTCATCAGATGAGTCCACTTCTTTGTTTTTGTTTGTTGTTCTTCTAGGATTTTCAGCAGCAACCAGGGCAGCTGTGGGGCCTGAAGTTGAGGTTTCTTCAATATCCATTCTTGGCAGTTTATACTCGTATGCCTTGAGTACTAAGAACAGCTCGGTAGGAGAGATCTTTCCCAAATCTCTTGATTCTTCCATGGATGTCACCTTCATGTTGAACTTTGGAGGCAGAGCTTTTAGCACTCTGACAGTTATCTCCTTGTCAGTGAAGGTTTTCCCAAGTTTGAGAACTTCATTCAACGTCCTTGTAAACCTTGTATCCATCTGATCAATGGTTTACGCAGACTTCATCTTGAAGTTGTCTAGTTTTTCCAGAGCAACACTCATCTTATGCTCTTTTATGGCGTCGTTTCCTTCGCTCATGTCACAAACCTTGTCCCACATTTCTTTTGCAGTATTACAATGCTTGACTTTATCAAATATGTCGTTGTCCAGGGCTTTGGTCATGATGAAACGGCCAACATTATCAAGATTGAACAGTTTGATTTCTTCAGCTGTCATGTCTTGTAAATCTTTATCCACCACTATATCAACTTCATCAACCTTTTTAGTCTTGGTGAATTAGAATGAACCCTTGATAATGCATGTATACATGTTGTCATTATAAGCAGCTAAGAAGATCTCCATCCTGATCTTCCAGTCCTCGAAACTCATACCGCCAATGTGGGGGAACATGACTGATACAATCCATTTTCAAAAAGTTTTTGATTTTCAAAAATATGCTCTTTTGAAAAAGTTTAAAAACCTTTGAAAAACACTTGGATCAAGCTCGTTGATCAGGCAGCTGATTCTAATGAGCCACCCGCTCTGATACCACTTGTTGGTCCCAAGTGGTCAGATGAGGTCTAGAGGGGGGGGGTGAATAGACCTCTGAAAATTTTTAGACTTTTAAAAACTTTCATGTCGTCTATCAGTAAACTAAGTTGTTATAGAACGGTAGACTGACTGATCTGTTCATGAACAAATCTTGAGCAGCAGAGTTGACCACTTTTCTTATAGTCACTTAGCTGATTTCAGCAAAACTCAGTTTAAAACAGAATACTTGCAGCGGATATTTTTAAGTGCTTTTCACAAGTAGACTAAGTCTTTTGAAAGATTTTATCTCCAATTTTAACAAACTCCTTTTTAAAATCTTTTCAACAGTTTTCTAAAGTGTTTTATGCAAGTTTGAAAATATGCAGGAATTAAATGCAAGTTAAAACACAAAGAATTTTTATAGTGGCTATATGGATAAAAATCCTTCAGTCCACTCTTCCAAGTCACTTAGATCTTGGGTTATACTATAAACACAAAGTTTACAATATAATCTATTTACGCCAAACAACAAATGTAAAGGCCGTAAGCTCACAATAGGAAATCACAAAGAAGTCATATCCTCTGAGTCTCACTTAGATGGATCTACACTTCTCACAACACTCTAATTACAGTTTTCACTCGGAAAAATGATTTAACTTGAACTTCAACTTGGTTCTGTCAACAAATGACTTCGCCAGACGAGTGAGTTGTTCTTGAGACTTAGAGAGATTTTGCTTCGGAAATTTTCTCAGAGTTGTGTTGTTCTCTTCTCTCTCAAGCTCGCGAACTATTTATACTCCAGATTTGAAAAGTGTCCTTTGAAGAAAGACAAGATTTAAATACCTCGAATACTGGTCCTTAATTTCTGCGAACGGCTCTCTGTACTGCTACAGTACTGTCAACGGTACTTTCTGTCAGCAGCATTAAATGCACCGAGCTGATACGAGGTTCTTCTTCAATCATTTGTTATAAATACCCTCCTTCTTCAGCATTTATTACTCCAAGTACATTTATTACCGTTGACGAGACTTCCTGATCGTCTTCACTTGGCTGATAAGAATCACTCGTCTGATGATGTATTGAGCTGATCCCAAACTTGAACAAATCTTATTTGAGTCGGCTAATTTTCACCAAACTGAGTTCTTCCTTCATCAGCAGATCAGTAGTCTTCTAGACCAAGCTAAATTTTGACTTGACTGATTTATCTTTGAGGTTGATCAAAATTCTTCTAAAGGATTTTACTAAGCATTCCTTACTTAGCTGATTAAGATGTTTTGGAAATCATCAAAACCTCCCTTTAATTTTTAACTTCCTTTGTCTTCTAATCTTCATCTTCATCCAACATTAGGGATAAACATGCAAAATATGTTTAAAAATTCATAAGGACTTCAGGTATTACAATACATGTTTAAAAGGGACTAAAATAAACCATTATAATGTGTTAATAAAGTGGCATTTATAATGTGAGGTAAATGGATAAAAATGCCGTCCATATAATGTGCGTGTTTTGCACATGAGTCCGTTTCTGCCGTATAATAACCAAAAAATGAAGTGATGAAATACTATTGATAAGAGGGATGCATCTATACGACAAAAAGTAAAAAAATGAATATGCAAAAGTCCATTTATAAGAGGACAAAAGTGTATTCACTCTATGCTATATGATTTAACTTTCGTGGTAAATTACAGCTAGCTATTCAACTAGCTCGAGATTGCTGATGTCATTTTTGGATGGTTAGGGTTGGATCCTGACCCAAAATATCAATTCACTATCAACCTGAATTTTTCAAACTACATGTTAACATGTTCTAAAAGGCAATCATGAGTGTGTGTGCTGTGAGAACTATTCAATGTCAACAAGCCTTGGCCCCCCAAAGAATCTTGATATTTTTTTATTCTTTCTTCCTATCACTAAATCTATTATAGTCCAAGAAATATAAAGAAAAAGAAAAAGTTATTACTACAAAATGTATGTTGAGCCACATATGTAGTCACTGACCCAATATTAAGTTGTCTTCTTTTTAAGTCCTTCGGCCCTTATAAATTTTCATTTTTTTTATAATTGCTCTGTAAACTTTAATTAGGAATCAATTTGCTTTCTTTACCAATTAAACCTAATCAGTTCAATTAAAGCCCACTTAAATTTAGTATAAAAGAAAAAAAAGATACATAAAACAATTTCATGGACATCATCACATCAAAGATACATATGTACGAAACATTTGTGAGTCTCGTATTCTTATATATCTATATCTATCTACATCTATATCTATATTATATTATATAAATAAAAGTACGAGTTCAGAAAATATAATTTCTTGAATTTTTTGTGAAGACTAATATACTCCTACTTAAATTTTATTATTAATAGTAAAATAGAAAATAACTTGAAGAATCATACTTCTACATAAACACTACTACTTGAAAGATACTTGAAAGATATATCTTAAGGGATCATTTCCCCATCAAAATTTCAAAGTCCATATCCAACATAAAAACCTTTTAGTATATTTAATCAACAATTGAAAAATGATCCGACAAAACAAAATCAGCAATAATCTAACGACAAAACAAAGTCATCAATAATCTACAATTTAATAATAGTTTAGGAGATTAACAAAAAAAGTTAACAATGGTGATGCATCAGCTATTACATACAAAGTCAGGTTTGTTATTACATATAATAAAGTCAAGTTTTGGATCAAATGAAAAGAAAGTATGCTAGCCAAAATCCTCTAGAGAAAAAAAAATATATTGAGAAAAAGTTAAGAGATCTAAGATTACCAGGAACAATCAACAGACGATTAATGAACAAAATAAAAAATATTACGAAACTATTCAGAAAATCATTCAAGGTTTATTTCATAATCTATGAATGTTGTGAATACTTTTTTGTGTTGTGTTTATATTAGTCTTATTTTCTTGAATGTGGTAGATGGTCAAGTTAAAAAATTGAAAATCGATCAATGCAAGATTTATCTAAAGAAAGATGGGCTAGGATTGAGTGACAATAAAGCGACACTTATTCAAAGGAGTAAAGAGCACATCGAGTGTCCAACATCTGTCCAAAGAGAATGGCTTCTTAGAGCTCAAATGATCCATATGAGTCAAATGGTTAGTACAAAAAATTAAGTTTGTGTTCTTAAGTTCTAAGATATCTACTAAAAGCTTATTATTAATTTATCATTAGATAAAATTAAGAGGACGACATTGAGATCATTTTATAATGAATTTTTTGTGAAGACTAATATACCCTTACTTAAATTTTAGGAGTATTATAAATGACAAAATAGGAAAATATTTGAAGAAGCATACTTCTATATAAACACTACCACTTGAAAAAATATAGCTTACAAATCATGTGAAATCAATGAAATATGAGATTATTACATGGAGTAAATTGCCCTTTAAACATATCATGGAAATTAATTAGTTACTTACTCAAACGTAGGGGTGTAAACGAGCCGAGTAGTATAGAACGACACGTTGTTCAAGCTTGGTTTGAATTTTATCGAGCTTGGAATTTTATGTTTGAGCTTGGTTTGATTTCTTAACGAACCGAGCTCAAACGAGCTTTTATCGAACGAGCTCGAGCCGAGTATCGAGTAGCTTGATATTTTACATGTGTTTTTTCAATTTTTAGCTTATCGAGTCGAGCTCGAGCCGAGCTTTAAAAGTTATCGAACGAGAAATCTTGTTCAAGCTTGTTTGATTTATTTGACGAACCGAGCTCAAACGAGCTTTTATCGAACGAACTCGAGCCGAGTATCGAGTAGCTTGGTTTGATTTTCAGCCCTACTCAAACGAATATGTGGTTCAAAAATTCAAATAGCCTAGATTTGTTTTTATTATTCAATATTTATATACTCTTATTTTCCAAACCCGAGTAAGTGCAACCTAAATATATCGTATTAAAAAAAAACCCTGAATTTACCCATTGTTTCATCCACAAAGAACTCAAACAAAATGATCTTTTCCTTTTTTGTTAAAAAGGAAAAATTACTCCTCTCATTATCACAAAATTAGCATACAATGCTATTTCTGGATGTGAACATTTAATCGGATTGAATTCAAAAGATCCCAATTTGATTGACGAACAAGGAGAAAATGTAAGATACTATCCTATGTTATTTAAAACCTGCATAAAACTATTTTGTGAATTTTTTTACACCGAATATTCTTATATTTTTAAAAATTCTGCTTAAAAAATCTAATTTATATTAGTTTTAAATAAGTGCTTTTTAAATGAAAATTACTATAATTGAATGAACTAAATAATTTTGTTATGATCTTATTTTAGAAAAGAATTTACCAGATCTTAAGAATAAATTAGTCATCATTTTATATTTGATTACAATATTTTAAAGTCATCATTTTTTTGATGAAATAATAATTTTAATAATAATAAAATTGAAAATTAGTCATTAATTTATGCTATTTTGCGACATGAAAAAGCTAATTTTTACTATAATTTATAAAATTTACTAATGAAATTAACTAAACACGCACAACTTATGTGTTAAAGAAAAAATGCTTATGACTAATTAGCTAAATATGTAATTTTTCTTTGGATAGAGAAGCAAAATGTAAATAAAATCCATGAATAACCTCGATTATAAATATTAGTAAAGTTGGTGAAAACACATGTGAAACCGGTAAAACAAAAATTGTCAAATTCGTGAAAAAATGAAGAAATTAGTGATACTCGAATTTTCATGGAGTTCTTTTCATTGAAATAGGTGAAATCAATTAATGAAAATTGATTAAATCGATGAAAGTCGATTAAAACATGTAAAAATGATAAAAATTTGTGTGAAATTAGTGAACACTGATAAAGTTGGTGAAAAATGAGTGAACCTGGTAAAAATGTACCTATAAAATCGATAAAATACATATGGAATCGAATAACTTTGGATGAATTCGTGAAAAACGGATGAAGTCGTTAAAAATGGGTGAAATCAATGAATCGGGGAACAAAGGTAAAGTCGGTGAAAACATGTGAAATCAATTAAATATGAGGTGAAATTGGTGAATAAACATGTAAATTAGTGGAAAAACGAGTGAAAACTGTAAAAAGAAAAAAATAGAGTTTAACCAACAAAAACAGTGTGAAACCGATAGAAAATGGTTTAAATCAGAAAAAATAAAAGAAATTGACGAAAAATAGAAAAATAATGGAAGTATGTTAATTTCAATAAAAGAACGGGCAAATTGGAGAAAAAAATATCTTAAACCTATGCAAAATGAATATAATCGGTAAAAAGATGGGATAAACATGTGAACAAGTGGGTTAACTAATGGACTGAATAGGTGAACAATCTCTTAGGGGGTTTTTGGCAATTTAACTCCATGTGATATGTCTAATGGATAATTTACCTCCCTGTGAAATAAAAATAGGCAATTTAGCTCCACGTGAAATGAAATAATGAACAATTTACCTCCTTGTGATATAAAAATAGGCAATTTATCTCCCTGTGAAATAAAATAATAAGCAATTTACCTCTCTGTGATATGAATTAATAAGCAATTTAGAGGGAGGCAATGTGCTTCTTTTATAAAAAATATAGAGAGGTATTTTGACCTTTTTTTTATCACATGGAGTTAAATTGCCTATGTTGGATATCACAGAGATGGGTTTTGCCCTTTTATTTATCATAGATAGTTAAATTGTCTAACTAAAAAACACATGGATTTAATTTGTTATTCACTCTTTCTTAGGTATGTAAACAAGGTTACTTAGATCCTATCCCAGTAGATTTCATCCATTGGGATTGGATGTCCTACACATAGGTATGATAGGACAAAAAATTGTATTATTTCAAATTAAAAAAAATAAATAGTTCTCTTAAAATAGTGATTTTTAAATGAAAACTACTATAATGAATTTAACTAAATAATTTTGTTATGATCTAATTTTAAAAAAAAAAACTACAAGATCTTATGAACAATGAATCATCAATTATATTTATTTATAATAATTTAAAATCATCATTTTATTAATTAAATTGAATATTAGTAGTCATTAACTATTTTCTGACATGATAAAGTTAATTTTGCTTCATTCATAAAAATTATTTATAAAATTAACTAGACATGTACAACGTACGTGCACTTTTCTAGTAACTAAAAATGTACACGTGCGTTGCAGTGATTAACTAAGTCTCTACATTAATTGCGTCATAATATATATATAAAGATTTTTCATCATTATACTATCATCTTAATGACATACAACATGATTTGTTGACTAAATCACCCAATTATGATGTTGTTATCAAGAAATTAAAGTTGAGATCATAAATGCCTATAACAAAAACTTAAAAATAAAAAACGAACTTTAATTATTAAGTATTCGTAACCTAAAACTGCATGTCTACACACATATTATTATAAACCTATCATTTGAACGAATGGACAACATTAATTTTTTTTTTATTTCGTGTCCTTGACTTTCCATCTAAACCATTTTCACAGGTTTAACTCATTTTTTTAATTTATCCAGTTCACCAGTTTTATCGGCATACATGTATTTTACCGAGTTCATCTATTTTCAATTACATGCATAATCTATTTATAATCAATTTGATCCGTTGTCACCAATTTTACTCAATTTTACCGAGTGGACCTATTTTATCGATTGAACCAGCTTTTACAATGATTTTATATTTCTTTTGTTATTTTAACATGTTCTTTCATCGATTTCATCCGCTCTAACACTGAACTTGCCATTTACGTTTTGAAATATTAACCCGTTGTTTCACCGATTGCACCCATTTTTGTGATTTATCTTATTTTTTAATCAGTTCACTCATTCTCTACCGATTTAACCTATTTTCTCACCTTTTCCACCTTTTTTTGTGTATTTAGTTCTTTTTTTGTTCTTGTTCTTTGTTAGATGAAGATGAAGATGAAGTGCAAAGAAGATAAGAAGATAAGGGAAGGTTTTGATGATTTCCAAAACGTCAAAATCAGCTAAGTATGGAAAGCTTAGGTCCCTTAGAAGAATTTTGAACAAGTGAAGAAGACAGCAGAAGAGTTCAAGATTCGAAGCCCAGAAGACTACTGATCTCACGCTGAAACAGCAATCAGAAGGGTAGATCATCAGCTGACTCAAATCAGATTAGTTCAGTATTTGATCAGCAGAGTATCTATCAGCAGAGTTGCATCGATCAGCAGAGTAGAAGAGATCAAGAGATTAGTCCAACGGTAATAAATGCACTTGGAGTAATAAATGCTGCAAGAGAAGGGTAGTAATGACAAATGATTGAAGAATATTCTCGGATCAGCATGGTGCATTTAATGCAGCTACATGAAAGTACAACGGAAAAAGTACTGTAGCAGGAAGCCGTTCTGAATTTGGGCTAAGGCTATGGATTTGAAGTTTGATTTGCTTCAACGGTCATATTTTCAAATTCAAGTATAAATAGAGTTGATTTCGAAGAGAGAGCAACACAACAACAATTCTGAGATTTCGTTTTTGAAGCAGAAAATTTTCTAAGTCTCAAGAAGCTCGAACAGCTCACTTGTCTGGTGGAAGTCATCTGTTGACAGAAACCCAGTTGAAGAAAATAGAAAAATACATTCTGGTGATTTTGTATTTAGCTGAGTGTTGTGCGAAGCTTAAATCCGTCTTTGTGAGTGATTTAACTTCAGAGAATAGGTATTCTTTGTGACTTCCTATTGCGAGCTTATAGCCTTTTCATTTGTTGTCTAGGTATAAGTGGAGAAATATTGTAAACTGTGTTTTTATAGTATAACCCAGAATCTAAGTGATCTGGAAGAGTGAACTAAAGGATTTAAATCCATATAACCACTATAAAAATTCTTTGTGTTAATTTGTTTTTAAGTTTTCTTGCATATTTTGAAATTGCATAAGTTTACACTTTGAATTGTTAAAAGATTTTAAAAGGAGTTTTAAAAACTGGGGATAAAATCTTTTTAATGACTTATTCTACTTGTGAAAAACACTTTCAATCATCCGCTGCAAGTAAACTCTTGAAAAACTGATTTTGCTGTAATCAGCTAAGTTGTTATAAGACAAGTGGTCACTCTGCTGTTCATTTACGATCAGCAAAGTAAGCTTACTGTTCTTCATAAGCTTAGTCTGCTGACAGACGACTGAAAAAGTTTTTTTAAGTCTAAAAATTTTCAGAGGTCTATTCACCCCCCCCCCTCTAGACCTCATCTGACCACTTGGGACCAACATTCTTTATCGACCATTTTTTATCCTGTGCTTATCCGATATTAATCATTTTTATCAACTTACTCGACTTTTGCCGGTTTACCCCGTTGTTTTATCGATTGCAACATTTTTTGTTGCTTTAACTCATTTTTCGTCCATCTAAACCATTTTACCATATCTATCATATATTTTTTAAATCGAATTTTACTCGTTTTCAAGCTTTTAACCACTTCTATGCTTTTATTTTTTTTGGCTTAAACCTGCTTTTACACTAAGTTTACCATTTTTTATTTTATTTTAACATGTTCTTTCATCGATTTCATTTGTTTTTACATTGAGTTTACCATTTGTTTTTATATTGTTTTAATCCGTTCTTTCACCGATTTCACCAATATTTGTGGTTTATTACATTCATTAATCAATTCACTCATTCCCTTTGGTATAACCCAATTTTAGTTGATTTTACTTATTTTTAGCCGATTTATCCTATTTTCTCGACTATTTCACCTTTTGTTTGGATCAATTTAACTCGTTTTGTTGTTCTTATTCTTTATATATCAATTCGACTAGTTTTGTTATCCTATGTTTAACCAATGACATTCAATTTTGTGCTGAGTTACCTCATTATTTTATCGATTGTACCATTTTTTGTTGTTTTAACTCATTTTTATTCTATCTAACCCATTTTCCCATTTTTTAATCGAATTTAACCCGTTATCACCAGTTTTAACCATTTATTTGTTTTGACTTTTTTTTTAACTTAAACCAATTATAAGTTTTTCAGTTAACAAAATAATACTCTATTTTATTCATATAGCACAATTTTTTTATGTTCTTTAATAATTGATTATTTCTTAAGAATTGTCCAAAGAAATATTGATTGCACCTGCTTTTAGAGTTTACCATTTTTAGTCAATTTTCACATTTGTTAATCAATTATCTCATTCTCTCCGGTTTAACCCAATATTAGTCTGATTTTACTTCCTATTTTCTCACATATTTCACTTTTTTTTTTTACAGTTAACTCATTTTTGTTTTTATTCTTTTATCGATTTGATCCATTTTTTTATATTGTGTTTAGCCATGTCATTCATTTTTTACCGGTGCTACCCATTTTTTGTCAGTTAACCTTGTAATTTTATCAATTGCACCATTTTTTTGTTGCTTTAACTCGCTTTTCATTCTATATAACCCATTTTTTCATTGATTTTATCAATTTTTTATCATATATTTTTAATCAATTTTTACTTGTTTTTGCCGATTTCCACAATTTCTATGTTTTGACTTTTTTTTGGCGTAAATCAATTAATAATACATTTTTTAGTTAACTAAATAGTGGCATAATCATTTTTGAGGCTCTTTAATTTTTTTGATGTTCTTTAATAAGTGATAACTTTTTAAGAACTTTTCAAATAGATTTTTGAAAAAATATAGAGTAATAATTTTTAAATTTTTTTTATCATTAAATTTTAACAAGTTGTAAAAATTTAAAAGATAATTATAATGTTGATGTGGGAGAGACTCCTTGTCTAATTATACTTCTAGGATTCTTTTTATTTACCTTTTCAGCATAGAATTAAATATCATAAAATAATTTAAATAGGGTATATTAGTCTTCACAAAAAAGGGAAGAAATTCCTTGGACAACTCGTACTTTTATTAATTATATTTATATATTTATCTTATAGGATTCTTTTCTTTTAGAATTCTTTTCTTTTAGAATTCTTTTCTTTTACCATTTTAGCATATTAATTATATTTATAGGATTCTTTTCTTTTACCTTTTTAGTATAAAATTAAATATCACAAAATAATTTAAATAGGGTAATCTTAATCTTCACAAAATTGGAAAGAAATTTCCTTGAACAATTTGTACACTAATATATAGATATAGATATTAGTTAAGTAAATAATTACTATTATATAAATATTATGTGATATGTCAAATCAATATTATTTTGTCATTGAATGAAAATAATTTTAAATTCTGAACATAATTTTACAGAACAAAGAAAAAATCCTAACTCTTTCTTCTCCACAAAATGACAGGGTAAATGCAAAATTATTCCCCGTGTTAGATTAATTGCAATTATCCTGTAAAATTTTTATTGTGCCAAACTTTCTTGTGCTTTTAAAAACATTGTAAAAAAATCCAATTTATAAAAAATATGTCGTTTTGGATCGACATATTTCAAGAAATCATTTTTAAAATACTTCATGTTGGTCCCTACAACTTCAGGTGATATATTTTTAAAATTATTTGTTGAAATATGTCGATAAAAAAGACCTATTTTTTACAAATTGGGTATTTTTTACAGGATTTTTAAAAATGCTAGGATGTTTGGCTTAATAAAAATTTCGCAATGTAATTTCTTGCTGGTTTGGCATAACACAAGAAAGTATCTTAAATTTTCCCCCAAACGACGTATATGTTGTTTAAGTATTTGTGCCCACTTGCAAATCACATATATTTTTTCTCACGTTCTTGTGGCCATTGGTTTCCTAGATAATTTATTCTTATGCAAATAAAATATATTAAATGTTATTATCAATTAGTTTCAACGATGGTTAAAATCACCCCCTCTCCCCTCTCGACATTCTGATCATCATAGGTCCGTTCCTATCAACAAGGCCATATTATTTTTGTACTTAAAGTTAATTTCGTCGAGTAAGAGGTTTCCTTTAACGTATGGCTATAGACGAATGAAATATAAAACATTTCTTGAATTTTGTCTAACTATCAAAAGTTTCACTGTGTTAATTTTACTAGCAAAAACTTCCTTGTGTTTATTTTTTTATTAAAACCCTCAAACTAAAATAACAATTATAACCCCATCGAAGTATGTAAAACTCCCCTCTTAACCTAAAAAAATATCCTTGAGTACTCCTCGTTAACTTTGAAAATGCAATATATACCTCCCCCCCCCCTCCGACCCTCTCTATTTACTTAAAATATTGACAAAAACCTACTTATGATTTATACAATGTTTCAAATCGGTTTTTTTACTAATTGAAAAAAAAAAGAACACATGGGGCTTTGCTAATAAAAATAACATTGTCTAATTTTTATAGTTAGACAAAGCACAAGGTTGTTTTTGCATTTAGCTCTGCCATCCAGCGAGTAATTAAGTTCATTAAATTTTGAATGAGGAATTAGCTAGCTACAACTTGTCGACAGTGTAATGGGCCATGCAATACAAAGTCATCTATCCTGCATTGCCTCTTGTATATGTTCCAAGAGTACAACTTAATTTCCGGTCTTAAAACAATTTCAAACAAATAGCGAAATACTTATCCTTTGGGTTATTGAATGGATTCCTTCTATTTTGTTAATATATCTTTCCACGAATATGTCCATTAAGAATCTCCATTGGCTAATTAAAACTACGAAGAATGTCAACTCTTATAACCTATAAAACAACACAATTCCAACCAAGATTCCAGCACATATACAACTACACTTTAGAATCTTCCTTCTTAGTTTATTTATCTTGGAATCTTTCAGTAACTGAAACTGAAAGATGGCTGGTATTACGACAAATGAGACGCCGGCGAAGTTCGATTTGCCAGTTGACACGGAGCACAAGGCGACAAAATTCAAGCTCTTTTCATTTGCAAAACCTCACATGAGAACCTTTCATCTCTCCTGGATTTCTTTTTTTACTTGTTTTGTCTCCACATTCGCTGCTGCACCACTTGTTCCGATCATTCGGGACAATTTGAATCTAACCAAGGGAGATATTGGTAATGCCGGGGTCGCTTCAGTGTCCGGAAGTATTTTATCCAGGCTGGTGATGGGTGCAGTGTGTGATCTGTTGGGTCCGCGCTACGGTTGTGCGTTTCTAGTCATGCTATCTGCCCCAACCGTGTTTTGTATGTCATTTGTGTCATCGGCCGGTGGATATGTGGCCGTGCGTTTCATGATTGGATTCTCTTTGGCTACATTCGTGTCGTGCCAGTACTGGATGAGCACTATGTTCAACAGCCAAATTATTGGCACGGTAAATGGCACGGCTGCCGGATGGGGTAATATGGGAGGAGGTGCGACTCAATTGATAATGCCTATACTTTACGACATAATTAGAAGATCTGGAACCACACCTTTCACCGCCTGGAGGATGGCATTTTTCATTCCGGGATGGCTTCATACTATCATGGGTATTTTGGTCATGACACTTGGTCAAGATTTACCTGACGGAAACCTTAGTGCACTACAGAAGAAAGGAACGGTTGCAAAAGACAAATTTGGAAAGGTATGTTAGATACTGATTTTGAATTTAATTTGACAATTTTTCTTTTTGACATGAACTAATTAATTCACTAAATATGTACTTATTTGTGTTTATATTATATTCAGGTTTTATGGTATGCTGTTACAAATTACAGAACCTGGATTTTTGTCCTCCTCTATGGGTACTCTATGGGAGTTGAATTGTCTACTGATAACGTTATTGCAGAGTACTTTTATGACAGGTCCATTTTATTTCCAATTTCTCTATATAATCTTTATATATAAAACGTTTATACTTTTATTTTTATTTTTGCTCTTATTTCTTTTTGAGATATCCCCAAATAACAGTCTCTTTTAATATGAAATTAGATATCTCAAAAATATCGTTTCACATAAAGTTTTAAAGATTTTGACATCACTAATTTCTCAAAAATTTCACTTTCTTCGACTTTTACCTAAAACTCAAGGGAGAAGAAAAAAATGGACGGAAGGAGTATATGAATATGTTGTATTGATATATATGTTTAATTTAATGATTACAGATTCGATCTAAAGCTTCACACTGCCGGAACCATAGCAGCCTCCTTCGGCATGGCTAATCTTCTTGCTCGCCCTTTTGGAGGATTTGCTTCAGATTATTCAGCTAAGTATTTCGGTATGAGGGGTAGGTTGTGGACACTTTGGATATTGCAAACAATGGGAGGAGCTTTCTGTCTTCTTCTCGGAAAGGCCGATAAACTTCCTATTGCCATAGCCCACATGATTATCTTCTCGATTGGAGCTCAGGCCGCATGTGGTGCAACTTTTGGTATCATCCCATTTGTTTCTAGAAGATCTCTTGGCGTAATATCAGGTATGAGTGGTGCAGGAGGAAACTTTGGTTCCGGCTTAACTCAACTCCTATTTTTCACGAGTTCTAAGTACTCAACTTCAACGGGGCTCGAGTACATGGGGATAATGATCATGGCGTGCACTCTTCCAGTGGCATTAGTTCACTTTCCACAATGGGGAAGCATGTTTTTTCCGGCGTCTAAAAAAGCAACTGAAGAAGATTACTACAGTTCTGAGTACAATGAGGAAGAAAAAAGTAGGAATATGCACGCGAACAGTCTCTTATTTGCAAAAAATTGCAAGAATGAAGGCGGCAAACGTGTCGCTTCAATGGCAACGCCCCCAAATTCAACCCCAAACCATTTTTAATCCTTAAGTACTAACAGTGTGATATGTTTTTGTGATATTTTTTAATTAAATCATCATCCAGATCTGATTCATTATTCTACATTCGAGTGTCTTGCTACACAACTTTCATCGGTGGTTTCTACTGGATTGAAAATGGAATAAAAGAATGAAGGAACGATCGTTTGTTTACGCTTTTTTTTTTCCTTTTGTTTTCCTTTTTGGTCAATATATGTATTCACTTTTGAATTTTGAGTTCAAATATTAATGTTTTTTGTGTTATTTATTTGATATTGCAATATTTGAATTTCCTTATGAAACACTGCATCAATTGGGCATTCCATATTATGTGTGTAGATTATTTGAGTTTTATTTATGTGTATATACTAATATACCTACATTCATATAGGTTTAAGTAAATGATTTCTGCAGTTATCTGCATATATAAGTTTGATTCTACATAACCTGAACCTAAATCCATATTACCTCACAAATCCCCACTCTTAAACCTGCCACAAGGAAACCAAAACACTACAAGTAAATCTCCTCCACTGTTCACAGTCCCTATCAAACTTGAACATGAGACTGGAAAATTAAATACTGGCCAAGAAAAGAAGAAGAGAGGAAAAGGGAAAGAGAATATGTTTCCTCCTTCCAATTTTATGAAAACCCCCAATCTTCAAAATTTGGTACAGGGAATTAATAAGCTGCAGGGGGATTTGAATAAAAGGAAACGGGTTTCGGACCTTCCAGAGAATCTGTTGGTTACTGACATATTTAAGCAGGATGATGACTCTTCAGTTGATCAATCGAGACCTTCGAAGATAATTCTACGTGCTAACGGAGAGGCGGAGGCTGCCGGGCAGCCCCGCCTAGAAATATGAATTGCTTAGCCTGGAACTGTCAAGGGTTGGGGGGACCTTGACAGTTCAGACGCTCGGATCACACATCCGAGATTTTAACCCTCAATTTATCTTTCTCTCTGAAACCAGATCCAAGGGGAGGAAGATAGATTTTCTAAAAAATAAGTTTGATTTGAATGGTGTTAGTGTTGACTCTAGGGGAAAATCAGGGGGTCTTGCATTATTTTGGAGGAAGGATGCTAATGTGGTGCTTCAAAGTTTTTCTATCAACCACATTGATGTTCATATTTTAGAGGACGATAATCCTACAGGGTGGAGGTTAACGGGTTTTTATGGGGAACCGGATACTTCAAAAAGGAAAAAATCATGGGATCTTTTGAGACGACTGTCGGGTATGAGTAATCTGCCGTGGGTGTGTATCGGTGATTATAATGCTATCTTGACTCATGCTGATAAAGAAGGAAGGAATCTTACTCCGGGATACCAATTACGGGATTTCAGAAATGCATTGTTTGATGCAGGTTTGTCGGATATCGGTTTCTCGGGGTATCGCTTTACTTGGTCAAATGGTTGGGAGTCTCCTCGCACGGTTAATGAACGTCTAGATAGAGCTTGTATCTCTCATTCGTGGCTCCATAAGTTTCCATTTAGCCATGTAAAACATCTCAAGTTTGGGGGTTCCGATCATGCCCCAATTCTCCTCCGTATACTTGACCAAGAGCCGGATAGACATCATAGTAGAGCAAAAAGATTTATGTTTGAATCTGTTTGGACAGAAGCTTCGGAGTGTACTCGGGTGATTGAGAACTCTTGGCATGAGGGGGATTTACAGAACCGTGGGAATAGAATTTGGGAGAAATTAGATCAATGCAAGAAAGAATTAGAAGCTTGGAGTAGTAACTCATTTGGAAACATTCTTATGAGAGCTAAGAAACTTAGAGAAAGAATCCATGTCCTTCAAACAGGGGTGATCACAACTGAGTCCAAAAATCAGAAGCATATGCTCACTATGGAACTTGAAGATATTTTAGATAAGGAGGAAAAGATGTGGCAGCAGCGGGCCAAGGCACATTGGATGCGGGAGGGGGACCGTAATACAAGGTACTTTCATAGTAGGGCCTCGGGTAGAAAGAAAAAAAATAAGATTAAGAATCTGAGGAAGGCCGATGGTTCTTTGTGTAGAACGGATCAGGAGTTGGAATCCGCTATTGTGGAGTATTTCAGGGATATTTTCACTTCGACTCATCCTTCGGAATCGGAAATGGACGTGGCATTAAGTGCTTTGAGAATTAGGGTGAGTTTGGAGGATAATCAGTATCTTCTTCAGCCATTCTCTGCAGATGAGGTACATCGAGCACTTTTTTCTATGTATCCCCTCAAATCCCCGGGCCCTGATGGGTTCCCCCCTCTTTTTTTCCAAAAATATTGGTCTGTTGTAGGTAACGATGTTGTTATTTGGGTGCTCGATTTTCTCAATAATGGCAATTTTGATCCTAATTGTAACATCACTAATATTGCTCTTATCCCTAAATGTGCTGAACCTGAACTCTTATCCCAATTTCGTCCCATTAGTCTTTGTAATGTTGTTTATAAAATTGCCTCTAAGACTATAGCAAATCGTCTCAAACCCATTATGAACTCAATTATTTCCGATTCCCAATCTGCCTTTGTGCCGGGTAGGCAAATTACTGATAATGTGCTTGTAGCTTTTGAAACGACCCACTATATGAAGAACAAAACAAGTGGTAAGGTGGGCCAAATGGCCATTAAGCTGGATCTTAGCAAAGCTTACGATAGAGTAGAGTGGGATTTTTTAAGAACTATTATGATCCGTTTAGGTTTTGATTTGAGATTCGTTAATTTGATTATGACTTGTGTTACATCAGTGACTTATTCTTTTATTCTTAATGGTTCTCAAGTTGGTTTTGTCAAACCGGAAAGGGGTATCCGTCAAGGAGACCCCCTTTCCCCATACTTGTTCTTATTTTGCGCAGAAAGTTTAAGTGCTCTTATCTATCAGGAGGAAAGGAGGGGACATTTACGTGGAGTTGCAGTCAGCCCAAATGCTCCAAGGATATCTCACCTTTTGTTTGCTGATGACACTTTAATTTTATGCCAGGCTACAGCGGAAGCAGCCTATTGTGTACAAAACATTCTTTACTCATATGGACTCGCTTCAGGCCAAGACATTAATTATGAAAAATCTAGTGTGGTATTTACTAAAGATACCCGTGAAGAGGATATTGCTGCTATTTTGGGTTACCTTCCTATTAGAAGAGAACTGAAGCACGGAAAATATTTGGGGCTCCCTCTAGTTGTCGGACGTTCAAAAAGGGAAGTATTTGACTACATTAGAGAAAGAGTTTGGAGTCGTCTTCAAAGCTTGAGAGTTAGATCGCTTTCTAAAGCCGGTAAGGAAGTACTCATCAAATCAGTTATTCAAGCAATCCCCTCATATTTAATGAGTTGCTTCAAACTCCCGGAATACCTTATTAGAGAGATAAACTCGATGATTGCTAACTTCTGGTGGGACGAAAAAGATGCAAAAAAGATACATTGGGTTAATTGGAATTCGTTGTGTTCTAGTAAAAGAGATGGAGGCCTTGGATTTCGAGATTTAAATTCCTTTAACTCGGCTCTTTTGGCAAAACAAGCTTGGCGAATTATCACATGCCCGAATAACCTCTTGAGTAGAGTGCTCAAGTCGAAATATTTTCCGAATTGTGATTTTTTGGAAGCACCTCTGGGGTCGAATCCTTCTCTAACATGGAGAAGCATTTGGGGAACAAAGAAGATTCTTGATTCGGGACTTCGTTGGAGGGTTGGAGATGGAAATTCTATCCGAATTTGGAAAGATAGTTGGCTGCCCCGTCCTCATGCTTTCAAAATCTTCTCACATCCACATCAAGTTGATCTAAACAGTAAGGTAAAAATTCTTTTTGATGAGTCTACTGGGAGCTGGAATAAAGAATTGATTGAGAACCTATATTGGGAATCAGAGGCCAAGAGTATTTTATCTATACCCCTGGGCACTAGACAAGGCAGTGATAAAGTAATATGGCACTTCGATCGCTCTGGTTCTTATACGGTAAAATCAGCTTATCGTTTGATTCGGGAATTAAAGATCTTAGCTTTGGAAGCACATTCTGGTGGTCCAAGTGAGAGAAGTACTCGAGATTGGGGTTGGATTTGGAAGCTCCATGTTCCACCAAAAGTTAAATTGTTCGTATGGAGTTGTTGCTCAAAGGCTCTTCCGGTTCGACAACTTCTCTTGAAAAGACGAGTCCCAACCGAAAACACTTGTCCTCGCTGTGGTTTCGAGACAGAAACAGTCCTCCATTGTCTTCTTTACTGCACTTATGCAAGGCAGGTATGGGCGTTGTCAAATTTTCCGTTTGCGCATTATCACTTGGAGACGGAAGACACGGAAGCTTGGTTTCGTTTCTTATGCTCAAAATCTGATGCGAAGGAGTTAGGATTTGCTGTTATTTTAACTTGGTGGTGGTGGTTTAGTAGAAACAAATGGGTTTGGGAATCAGAGGATATTTCGCCTAATATACTCATAGGATTTGCTAAAGATTTCAGCGAACGTTTCCAATTGGCCTTGCTTTGTAGAACTAATCTTCCAATGGACAGATACGTTCCTCGGTGGTCTCCTCCTCCGGAAGGCTTTGTTAAAGTAAACATGGACGCAGCTATCTCTAAGGATGGTTCTACTATTGGACTCGGTTTTATTGCAAGAGACAGTTCAGGCCATTGCTTGGGATGGAAAGCAATTTCACTACCATTACCGCTGGATCCTGAAGCAGCAGAAGCTACGGCAGCGCTTCGTGCTTTAGAGTTTAGTATTGCATCGGGTTGGAATCACTTGATACTTGAAGGGGATTGCTTGCCGGTGGTCTCAAGGATTCGGAGCCCAGCTTCCTCAATGGGTGTTCTAGGGGCCATCTTTGATGATATTAGAAGAATAGCTTTGGGCTTAGAAGATTTTCATATTCTCCATACAATTAGGGAGAACAACCGAGCTGCACATCACCTTGCTAAACTAGCCTCTCAAGTGTTTCTTTTTACTAGTTCTATTCCTAGTTTCATTCAAGACATTGTTATCTCCGAATATTTTGATCATTAATGGTACTCCCCTGTTTGGTTCTCAAAAAAAAAAAGTTTGATTCTACATAAGAAGCTTGTCACATAAAATATAAACTGTATTTTGATTTGTTAAGTAATGTGATTGGAGCATAGTATGACAAAAATGTAATTTATGTAATACAAGTGTACTTGTTGTTTCATAAGTAAATAAAATCTATTAAATTTGATTAGCGAAATAAGCGTTTATTTAGCGTGACAATATTTGGATTGTCTTGATAAAATGTATTTTGAAGCTAATTTGAATAAAGACATGTAAAGTTGTGTTAGGAATCAGGATTAATCGGGTTAGTAAAGCATTAGATAATATCGCTTTTTTTGCCACTCCTTATGTTTTAATGACACGTAAAAAGCTGGGAAAATGTAAAAAGCGCCATGCATTTTAAAAAATCCTGTAAAAAACACATAATTTGTGAAAAATATGTCGTTTTGAATCGACATATTTCAAGAAATAATTTTAAAAATATATCACTCATGATGTAGTGACTAAATTGAAATATTTTTAAAATTGTTTCATGAAATATGTCATCCAAAACGATCTATTTTTTTTTTTATAACTACCGTGTTTTTTTTATAGGATTTTTGAAAATACAAGAAAGCTTGGCGCAATAAAATTTTTACAAGATATTTTCTTGCAAATTTAACATAACAAATGGATGTATTTTGCATTTACCTCCGTAAAAGGCCTTCTTAAGTACAATGTTTCTTCATTGTAATTTAAAAAGAATTCTTCCTAACTAAATGTTCGTTTTTATCGAAAACTATATCCAAGATCAATGCAAAACCAAAAAAATTATTAAAATAGTCATACAAAAAATAGCAACAATTATCCAACGAAATATGACTATTTTAATAATTCTCCCTGTTAAATGTTTACAAATAAATCATCTTGTACTTTAAGAAATATATGTTGCACAACCTATGCTTACTCAAATACTAAATCGCAGATTTGCAAATCTCAATTGCAATAAACTTGTGGCATAAAATTGTAATCACTAAGGCATCGTTCGGTTGGATATATAAGCCCCAAATTATAAGGTTATTGGGCCTATTATATATAATTGGGGGTTCAGTTTTATGTCGATTGGGGATCACAAATTATAATGTATATTAATATATTATGGTCTATGTCCAGGTGTTAATTCAAGCACTGCTTGTTCATGTGAGGATTAGAAGGTCAATCAAGTTTTTCTTCGTTTTATTTAAGGGATCCTAACCTGTAATCAAAGAAGGTGATGCAGGAGCATCCAAGACAATCTATCTTTTTATTATTTAGTTATTTAATTTCCTTATTTTTTGGTTATTTAGTTTCTATAGGAGTCTAGGAGTTATTCAGTTTCCTTAAGAGTTTTATTTCCTTTCAGTTGTCTAGGATTATAAAAAGAGTTATAATCTTCACTATTTTCAGAGATATTGATGATTATGAGTTTTTGAAAAAGAAGAGATTTGTTCTCTCAAAGGTTCATGGGTGCCTATTTCTCGTGTTCTTGTAGCAAATTTATTTGATGGAACTTGCCTGCAGAAAAATCACTATTCTGCACGGCTTTAGTTGGTATCAGAGCTTCAGAATTTTCCAATGAGGGTTAAGTTAGTTGCGGTCAAACTCAAGGGTATGGCTTCTGCTTGGTGGGAGCAGTTACGCCATTCTCGTGAACGACAAGGCAAGGCTATAATTACTGATTGGGAGATCGAGGTTTTGCCAAGCAAGTCGCAGATTTACCCAACCTCTGGCTAATACTAGATTTCTTTCTTCCTGGGGCAAAATTCTCATCAGCTTAAATGACTGAGTCATGGTGATGTTGAGGAGTCCACACCGTGATCGAAGAGTTCACTCCGAGAAAGTAAAAATTGAGGATTCGCAGAGGCTGTCGAGGATTTAACCAACATCAGACGACGTGGTGGAAACAGCTAAGGCATTCACGGGAGGGACAGGACAGACCCAAGTACAAGGTTTGATTAACCGTCATCGTTAGTTTGTCCTGGTTTTGTGGATCTTGATGACACTGCTGTGAACTCGAGGACGAGTTCTTTCCAACCCTGAGCGACTAATGCAGGAGCATCCAAGACAATCTATCTTTTTATTATTTAGTTATTTAGTTTCCTTATTTTTTTGGTGATTTAGTTTCTATAGGAGTCTATAGGAGTTATTCAGTTTCCTTAAGAGTTTTATTTCCTTTCAGTTGCCTAGGATTAGAGTCTTATAAAAAGAGTTATAATCTTCACTATTTTCAGAGATATTGATGATTATGAGTTTTTGAAAAAGAAGAGATTTGTTCTCTCAAAGGTTCATGGGTGCCTATTTCTCGTGTTCTTGTAGCAAATTTATCTGATGGAACTTGCCTGCAGAATAATCACTATTCTGCCCGACTTCAGAAGGCTACGTTAGGCTAATACCGGTGGTGATCCCCCCCCCCCCCCCGGCGATAACCCTCCAATGCTTAAGTCAATATCGGGATAAAAGAGACGAGATCCAAGTGGGTAGTTATTACTTAGAGTGTACGTACCTATTACTTCATTTAAGAGTGGTATTTATAGATTTAGATTTCAACTACCGGATCAAATCGTGACAAGACACATAAATTTGGATATGGATCCTTATTATTCGATTCGATCCAACCGAAAGTGGGTCAAGAGCATTTTTACCGGACATCGATCGATTTAGACATAAGGATCGACGTGATCGACGTGAGTTACTCGAAAAATACCGTCGTCAATACTAATTTTGTCACGTGTTTTAGATAGTTCTATTTTATAATAATAGTTTGAGTGCCACATCAGGTGACGAAGACTTGGTACATCAAGAGTCCCCCAAGTTCTAGAGTTCGAGTGTAGGTCGAGATCTTGAACTTTTATTGGTAAAAATAATTTTATGTTCGCGCCTACGGGTGGTTTTTAAGCACTTTTTGACTATCTAGGGGTGGGAGGTGAACCATCGCGTCCTTTGAGTGGGCCATTGTGATATTTGCAATGCGGTAGTTTTGTTGTTCTATAAATAGGTCTTCTTAGTGCAGAGAGATTTCACCCTACAGTAAAAAAAAATTTGATCTCGGAGCTTTTAATCGTTTTCATAGTAAGTTGTTGTTATCGATCGAAAGTGTGTCGATAATTCTGTAAGAGATGTCATCGTCTTCTCTCTTGGACCCTTCCGCGGAAGAATTTTCCGGCCTCGATGGTATGGCTATAAATGAAGTCGTTCACTTTGTGGAATCTAACAAATGTGATGAAGAAGCCGATGATGCTGGATCTCGAAAATTTTATACCGAGGACGCGCTAAAACTTATTATGGGTTGACTAATAACAGTTCAACATTGGATTGTTGGGATATTCTATCTAGGGGCTCGATTGTCAATACAACAAAGTGCGGAATTTAAAATTTTTCGAGGTCCCTATATGTCCCATAAATCTTTCTCCACAGTTTATTATACGAAAAGCATGAATCAAACACTTAATTAAACATAGGGGGTTTAATCGCAATTTACCTCACCACGGATTTGTGGTGGTTTCCTCCATGTGTTTGGTTCGATCCACAGCTTGAGTGATCCATGTGTCTCACCTCCAAAGTTAGTCCACACCAATCGGATTGTAGTGACGCCTACAAGTCTTAGGCTCAGAACTGGATCTCGCAGGTTTGTCAGAAAAGGATTTCAGATCTGGACTTAAGATCTTGATCGAGATTAGGAGATACAGATGGAAGAGTCGAATCACAGGACTTGTGTGATCGAGCAGGGTTCGGCCAGGGCAGATCTGGTCGAGTTTTGGTTCGGCCAAGATAAATTTGGGCGACTAGGGTTTGGGGCGAAACTATGAGGGGCGATTTGCAATTAAAGATTCTTGTTCGAAAAATCTGATTTCCTCACTCGGTTTTTCTCTCTCAATTTTCAGCAAAGTATTTTGTTTTCTCTCAAAAGCTTTTTGGGTTGTGAAACTTGTGCAAAGTAAAAACTTTTTATAAAGAGAAGAGGGAAGAGTATTTATAAGAGAAGAATCATTCTCTTGATAGATATCTTATTTCCTCATCTATCAAATCTCCAAATCTTTCATTCCTTATCAACTTACGAATGTGAGATTTGATAGATCTCTTTTAACTTGTTCTCCAAGTAAAAACTCCTTTTCCTTTAATCACTAAAAATCGCCCCTATCCCCTATTTCAAGTTAATTGCAAAATCAACCCATAATTTATTTCTTCTTCCAATTAACTACTTTAATTAATTCCATAATTAATCAGATAATTCTAATTAATTAATTGAACATTAATCAATTAGTTATCTAATTAATATTCTCCAATTGATTAATACCATAATTCAATTACTTTGATTTAACAACTTTAAATCACTTGCTTTCCTTTAAGACAGTCACCGTCCAATTGTATTGTGTGTGACCCTCTGGGTTCACCATCAACTGACAGCAGGCCCACGACTTTCGTGATTTAATTAACGAGCAATGAAATGCTCCGACCAATTAAACAACTTTTAATTGACCACTCCTATAATTAATTTCCCTATTAATTTAGGAGTACCCACACTTCATGGTCGATGTCTAGCCACAATCCCATGAAGCCCAATCAAAGGTGAATTGATTATTGTGAACCTCACCTCTTATAATTGCCATGTACATACGGTCCTTCCACGATGATTTCCCGATCGAGACCTAGGGTGTGTGAATTAATCGACACCTCTAATTATCTCGATGCTGTACTTTCGAATTCTGGATAATAATTCCGGTGTGACTGCTAAATTTGGAAATACTTTCCAAATTCGTCACCAACCATGGCCATGGATTTCTAGGAACGTATTATCGAAGAACATACAGGAAATACTCTCATCTTATCAGGATGAGTCGATAGATCCTTTCTTAGTACTAACCACTCGAGTACAGTCGTGTACGCACCCAACTTAGGCACTTTGTGGCCAGGCTACGTGACCAGTACCTAAATCTAAGTACGCACACTTGTGCACCGAATTCGCCCTAGCACCTCAAGTCTAAGGACTAAATCGTACACTATTATAAGCCTTGAGAAACATCCCATCACCGATATGCGTCATGCGCTTCCACAATGGGTTTCTCTGTTCGGGTCGTTCGATGCATTCAATCCTCCATTGAACCACCTACTCATATGCACTGGCCTCAAATGCCTTGCTCATGAAACGCTACAAATTCACTCCATGTGAATCATGCATACTTGTACAAGTCTTGGCGATTCCTACGATACCCCGTCTCGTTCGGAATCTATGACTTGGAACGGTTTTAAGACCACGACCTTTGAGACTGTTTCATGATTGCACTCAGTACTGAAGTGAATCGTCCCATAGTCTATTGTGACCTTAGGATTTCATCCAATCGCTTAGATAAGTTCGCGAGAGATGAAGTTGGCCATTGTTCAATTTCACGTACTATGAATGAACGGTCGTATTAATTATAAACCATAAGAAAATAGTACTTCAACAAGCTAATTAATATTGGCTTGCTGGGCACTACTCTATGGGTTCACCATTGGATAACTGTTGATAGTTCACCATTCATTGCATGACATGTATATAAAAAATAACCTTCTACCAATTACTCAAGTTGTGAAAAGAAATTTAGTTTGTCCCTTTTACACTTCTTCATTCTCATAACTTTACTCAAGTTGAGACTTCCTCCCCAATTTTCTTTCATAGACTTTCTCCCCAAACTCCGATGAATATGTGAATGAACTCTTCCCCATTGTATTTCCCCAATTTGAGTTCAATTGCTTTCTCTATTATTTGAATTCGATTTTTTTATTTTCTAATAAGTGCAAAACTAGTCCCTGTGATGGAGCTTTGAGTGGTAAGATTTCCCAACAAAAAATCACTATATTTGAGTTCAATTTTTTTATTTGGTAACACAAAAAAAAAAAAAAAAAGCACCGCTCCGACCGTATAGGGTCGTACCACTGCACTCTTCTCCAGCTCCTCCGCCACACTCTCCGCCCGACCGCGCCGCACATATTTATTTCAAGAAGACAGGAAACGACACTATTAATGGACATTTTTGTTCTTATTATCTGAAATGGGGTATGAACACAAAATCTCAGATCCGAAAATTCCAAGAATCCCCCAAATCCGAAATCAATCCATGAATGAACCATGTTTTTCGTATGTGAAAAATTAGCGGCATATGCGGTGGGAGGAAAGATGTGGCATTGAGTGGGTAGGTGGTTGGAGGTTGGGTGAGTTGAGGTGAGGAATGAGGAGGGTTGTTTTTGCAAAAAAGGTCTAATAAATGTTTAAGAAAATACACATTGGTTCAAGTTTTAATATATTCATTTTATTAGCCTTAATTAAATATGAATTAGATCCAATTCAATTATATTTGAGAACATGAGATTGGTTTTAATTTTATAAATTTACATTTTAAATATTTTAAATTATGGTATTATTATACGACAATAAATATATTGTTATTGAATGTAAAATGTGTATACTAGTACAAAAAATAAGAATTTTAGTATTATTAAATCATACTAGAGAACATTTCAATAATATTTCTTTTAATTATTTCTAATTTTTAAATTTAATTATAAAAAAAATTCTAAAAAAAAATTATATTAGTATTATAGATGTGATAAATATGTAACATTTATTTTTTGATATATAAATATCCTAAGGTCAACAATATTGACTTTAGTCAATTAATCGAGTCATTTATCGATTTTATTATGATTAACCTAGTTAAATATTACTCTAAGATCAACATAGTTGACTTTGTCCAATTGATCGAGCCATTTTTTATTTGAATTATGATTTGCCTAGTTATACATTACTCTAAGGTCAATGATTTTGATTTTGGTCAATTAATCGAGTCATTTATTGATTTGATTATGATTAACCTAGTTATACATTACCCTATGGTAAAAAATATTGAGTTTGGTCAATTGATTGAACCATTTGTCGATTTGGATTACAATTAACATAGTTATACATGACCCTAAAGTCAATAATATTGACTTTGGTCAATTAATCGAACAATTTATCGATTTGGATCACGATTAACCTATTAATATATTACCCTTAGGTCAATAATATTGATTTTAGTCAATTAATTGAGTCATTTATCTATTGAATAATGATTCACCGAATTATATACTATCCAAAGGTCAATATTGTTGAATTTTGGTCCATTGATCTAGCTATTTGCCGATTTGATTTACGATTAACCTAAATATACATTTCCCTAAGTCAATATTTTTCTATTTGGATTACAATTAATCTAGTTATACATTACCCTAAGTCGACAATGTTAACTATATATTATAATAGTTGTTTATTTTGTTCATTATATTGTGATAATAATATATACGCAGAGGCCGTTTAGTAGGGCCTAATAGGGGGTATTAGACCCTATTGACAATGGTTAGTATGGGCTAATATGTCGTTTGGTAGCAAAGCCCATATACCGGGTCAAATGGATTGTATCCTTATGACCCGGTATTAAAAGCCATTTATAATCCACCTATGAATGGGTGGATTAGCTAATCTGGGCCAAAGTAGATTAGCTTATTAATTTTACAATGTCAATTATGTCCTCAAATTTAACAAAGAAATATCTATAATGCCCTCAACCGATACTTATTTATTAAAATCAAATTATCAACTCTCCACGCCTTGCAAAAACCTAGTCGCTCTTTGTCACCATTGACAATGATTCGAGCTTACAGTCTAGAAATTCATCATTTTTTCTAAAGTTTTAGTCGTTTGCTTCAATACTAGTAAGTATTTCAACCCTAGTTTTGTGAAATTAAGTGATTTCTAAATTATGTTGAAACAAATTGTTATTAATCAACAATTGGATTCCTAAATGTCACGTTATGAGTTTGTGGATGGGAAATTTTTTTAACATTTTTGAGAAGAAAAGTTTGTGTAGTAAAGCCTAAAATTAATTGAATAACTACAATTGATAAGAACTGAACTTTGGCTGGACAAGAGTTAAGGTTCTGTTTATCAAATTATGGGTTTGAGAAATTAATAGTTTGTATGAATATAATTGTATATATTCTGGGTTTGAGAAATTCATTCCTATTGTTTCGAATTTAATCATTAATTTTTGTGACAGTCTATTGTATGCAAATGGATTTGACGACAAGGATAACAGTTGTAGTCTTGGTCCATCTTATTATTCTTCGTGTGAGAATGTGTGTGATTTTAATGTTATATATTATGGCGAGAAAGCACACTCAACTTAGAATTAGCAGACGGAATCGTGTTAAACGTTATACTATGGTTGGTAGGATACCTAAGCAAGTAGAACATATGAACGACCTGGTAGGTCTTAGTGATGTTGATTGTATTGATAACTTGAGGATGGATAGGAGTACCTTTCAACGTTGTTGTTATTTATTACAACAAGCCGGGGGACTTGAAGATGAAAAATATGTTAATGTTAGTGAACAAGTAGCTATGTTCCTTCACATCCTAGCTCACCACAAAAAAATCTGTATAGTGAAATTTGACTTTAAGAGGTCGGGGCAAACTGTTAGTATATACTTTAATCATACTTTGGATGCTTTGATAAGGACACATGAGATGCTTTTGGCAACTCCTACACATTTGACAGAAGATTGTGATAATGATAGGTGAAAATGGTTTAAGGTAATACTAAATTTTTGTTTTATTAATAAATAACTCAGCCTTGTTAATTTGTGCATAAACATAGGTACCCCTACTCATAGTTTATTAATTTGTAGGGTTGTTTAGGTGCATAGGATGGGACTTACATAAAAGTGAAGGTGCCTGCTTCAGACAAAGGTAGGTATAGGTCTAGAAAGGGGGATATATGCACAAATGTTCTAGGAGTTGTCGATAGAGATATGAGATTCGTGTATATCTTATCTGGGTGGGAGGGGTCTGCTGCTGACAGTCGAGTTCTTAGGGATGCAATCAACAGGCCAACTAGTCTAAGAATTCCTAATGGTAATCTTACACTAACCATCAAACTCGTCAAAACATAAAATATAATTTGAACTTTTATATAAATTTGGTTTATCTTAAAATTCTTCAGGCAATTATTATTTATGTGACAATGGTTTACAAAAGGACACGGATTTCTAACACCTTATCGAGGGAAAAGGTACCACCTTGAAGAGTGGGGTGAAGGAGATCGACAACCACAAGACTATCAAGAGTACTTCAACATGAAACATTCCAAAGCTCAAAATATTATTGAGAGAGCTTTTGGCCATCTTAAAATCGATGGGCAATTCTAAGGAGCAATATATATTACCCCGTGAAGACTCAAAATAGAATTATAATGTCATGTGCCCTCATACACAATTTCATACGTACCAATATGGCGGTTGACCCACTTGACGTACAAGTTCCACCGCCTTTGGAGCCTCATGAAATTGATCTTGAGTTCATAGACACTGTAGAAATGTCAGAAGAATGGGGCAATTACAGAGATAACCTTGCAAATGAAATGTTTAATAGTTATCGGGGAATAATTAGTAACTATAGGATTTTGTGATTACATGTTTCAGGATAATGTTTTACTTAAAATAAATCTCTTTTTTTTCTCTCTATCTTCATTTTTGTTTTTATGCAGAGTTCATTATGATTAATTTTTTTTTATTAAGTTGATCAAATAATGCCAAGTATGGACAATTCTGGGAAAAATTATGAACCCTGGCAGGGAACCTCTCAGCCATCTGGTAAGTCAAGACGGTATTGGACTAAGGACGAAGAGGAGGCGTTGATTGTAGCGGTAAAAGAACTAATCCTCAAATATTGGAAATCTGGGAATGGATGGAAACCCGATTTTTACAAGCAGTGTGAAAACACATATTAAAAAGCGTTTTCCAGGTTCAGACATTAAAGCTGACCCACATGTGAATTCCAAAATTACAATGTGGAAAAGGGAATACATCTTGTTATTGGATTATAATGGTGGTAGTGGAACTGGATTAGACCATGATAATAAACTTGTTATAGATGCTGAGCTTGTTTGGCAAACTTATGTGAATGTATGAATTTTGAAGTACTTGAAAGCATAAAAAGGCTATGTCAAGATGAAGGATTGAAGTAATGAGAATGTAATGTTAATTAATAAATTTTGTTTTAGTCTAGCACAAGATTAATTTTAATATAACCCTTTAATTTTTTCAGTCACATAAAGTGCTTGAAATTGAGAAGCTGCGAGGTAGGTCATTTCCATACTACGATCATTGGTGTCAGATTTTCGATAAGGACCGTGCAACAGGCAAGCATGCTACGACTTCGCGACAGCTGCTAAAGATATTCAGCCTCCCAAAAATGTGAACAATGACAAAGAAAAGGGTAAGGAAACCTCTGAGACACATGCTAAATAAAAATGTCAACAATGACAAAGGAAAGGGTAAGGCAGTTGCCGAGACTCATCCAAATATTGAAGTGATTGAAGAAAGTGATGAAGATATTTTTGTTTCCCTGAGTCCAAACCCCACAAACATTTCAAAGAAACGAAAGTCCATTTGATCCCTGGTTGATGAACCAATAGTGTCATTGATGAGTTCCTTTATGAATGATACTAAGGTTGTGTTGTCTGACTTGACAAAGACTATTGCTGCAATGAGATATGCAAGTCCGGCAACGGTCCAAGTATTTGAAGCACTCGGAAAAATTACAAACTTCTCCGAAGAAAATCAATATTTAATTGCACCCAAGTTGTTAAATAATCCTCAAGCATTGGCGTTATTCTTCTCAATGCCAGATGAGAAAAGGGCAGGTTATGTTGCTATGTTGTTGAGAGGTCTTATTCGGTGATAAAACAATCACGGACTATTTTTGCCAGGAGGAACCATCAAAATCTTTATGTCCTCTATGATTTTATATTTTTCTACGTCGTAGTACTTTTAAACTTTTGGTTTTCTTAACTGCATAAGTTTGTGCAGCGTTTAAACTTGTGGTTTTTGAACTCCGATTTATTTTATTTGTGTTTTGGATATTTTTGGAGATAAATATTATTCTTTTATTAATATGAATGTTTTAAATCATCTATCTAGTTTGTAGTTGGATTGGTAATGTAGTTTTACGTTTTACATGTTTGAAAGCATTTTATTATTTGTTTAATGTGTAGTTGAATTGAAAATTAAGTGTAGCATGTTTTGAATTGGAAATTTAGTTTAGGATGTCATCCCCTAGTTGATTTTGTGGAGACTTTAGCATTAACTAAGAACATTTAGCTAAGTCAGTAATCCTTTTAAGTTCATTTCATTGTTTGATTTGTAGTCCCCTTTAGTTGTAGCTATATAAGTTGTTAGGAAAGGTAATGGTAAGAAGACATATAAATGACAAAGCTACAATACAAATTATATATTTGATTTCTCGATTTGCGTTGTTATCATTGGTTGTAAAAAGTACTCTTCTAAAAACAACAGAATCATCTTGTTTCAAGTACTACTGTCTCTAAGTTGTTGTCAGGCATCTTAACATTTAGAATGGAATTCTCTCTCTAAAAAAAAAGAACATTTTAGATTGGAATCACATGTTAAACATGGTGTTGTAGTGAAGGTCATCGGAAGGACTGTGTCTCGTGGCCAAGTTACTCATGTCAAAGTCAAATATATTGATGAACATAACCGTTTCATTATGAGAAACGTGAAGTTGAAATTTAATTTGATAGTGAAGGGTAAATTGGGTATTGAAGTATTTTTAATATTAGTAAAATGTTTTTGTAAATCCTACCAAACAAGATTAAATGAGATTAGAATAATCTATGTTAGACTAATTCATGATACCAAACGTTAGATTCAATAGCCTTCAATTCCGTCTTCAATCTAATCTGGGACAGGCCTACCAAATGGCCCCTAATATTATACAACATTTAATTTACTCGACTATGTGATTAAATTTTTTTACCATCTTTTATAAATGTCATTAAATTTCAAAACTTAATTGGTGTTTTGTTAGTAAATATCTTCCAATAGTTGAAAAATTCTTCCGAAAATAATTCCTACATACTTTCAAATCTTTTGAAGATATTTTAAGCAAATCTTGTTAAGTAACCTTTTCGGCTTTCATATATATATATATATATATATGTAGTGTGTGCATTCTAATTGATTTAATTTCCTCATTAAAATTAACTGACTTGAATAAAATGAGCAATTGTAGGACCTCAGGCGTAGGGGTGTAAACGAGCCGAGTAGTATCGGACGACACGTTGTTCAAGCTTGGTTTGAATTTTATCGAGCTTGAAATTTTGTGTTTGAGCTTGGTTTGATTTCTTAACGAACCGAGCTCAAACGAGCTTTTATCGAACGAGCTCAGCCGAGTATCGAGTAGCTTGGTATTTTACATGTGGTTTTTTTCAATTTTTAGCTTATCGAGCCAAGCTTCAAAAGTTATCGAACGAGAAATCTTGTTCAAGCTTGTTTGATTAATTTGACGAACCGAGCTCAAGCGAGCTTTTATCGAACGAGCTCGAGCCGAGTATCGAGTAGCTTGATTTGATTTTCAGCCCTACTCAGGCGCTACCACTTGCCCCAAAACCAATTGGTGTTAGAGAATGCGCATACCCTTCCCTTATAGTGCATTCACGCAAGCGCCCACGATATTCGATTGTGGCTCCACCCGCACACTCAGTTTTGGGTGCCACAGGACAATTGTTGTCCCCGCACACTCAGTTTGGGTGCCCAACAATCTCCCCCTCAGCAATTGCTCCTGCTGGGAATCGAACACGTGACCTTGGCTCTGATACCACTTGTAGGACCTCAGACGCTACCACTTGCCCCAAAACCAATTGGTGTTAGGGAATGCGCATACCCTTCCCTTATAGTAAATTCATGCAAGCACCCACGATATTCGATTGTGGCTCCACCTGCACACTCAGTTTTGGGTGCCACAGGACAATTGCTATCCCCCGCACACTCAGTTTAGGTTCCCAACAGCAATTATACCAATTCTTAATATAAATATCATAAATATATTAACAAATTATTTTGTAACCTCATTTAATAAATTAAACATGTACAATTTTCTTTCATTTGCATACTATTTATTTATTAATATTATGCAATTATAATCCTATACTATATTAAAATATTATAATAGTAAACAATTGAAGATTATAGTTTATTATTATAATCAATCTTATGTTCACAAATATTATCGAATTAGATCTAACTTCTATTTAAGTTAAAACTAATAAATGAATATATTAAAATTTGAAAGTAATATATTATATATATAAAAATTTGGATTAAAGTGTATTTTCCTAAACAATTATTTTACCTTATTTGCAAAATAACCCCTATTCTTCTTTACCTCACCCAACCTCCCACCACCACCCACCCCCCACCCCCACCCAATGCCACCTCTTCCCCCCCCACCCCATATGCCGTCGATCTTCAACATACGAAAAACACAAATACTGAAGACTTCTGCAATATTATGTTATATATCTACCTATGCTTTTCAAGCATTTAACCATTTACAAAAGACAACTGCTACTTAGTTAAAATATATGATTTATTTTTGGATTTGAAGGTTTCATAGAATTCTCGGATCTGAGAAATTTCTTGTTCATACCAATTTAAAAAAAGTAGAAAAGAAAACTCTATTAAAATCAAAAAATTCATGCTTTTTTCTCATGTATGCCTAATCTTGAAATCTATTATATAGATTGAGGAAGAAGAAGAAGTGGGTCGGGGAAGAAGAAGAAGTGGGTTGAAAATTCCTCTCTATAGAAGAAAGTGGGTTGGGGAAGAAATGCTTTATTTTATTACAAATTCAGAAAGGTTCAAATTGTAATTTCAGGGCCAATTCAATAAAAGACAACCGACTATCACCCATACAGCCGGTAATAATTATATTAATAAAAAAATTATTTCAATGCATTTTGAATCAAAATTGTCAACAGTTTTTCACAACGTGACTTGTTTTTAGCAATGCCCAACTTATTAGTCATATGTATATCTTTTCCTGATGTTGATATTATGTTCTCTTATTATTCATCAGGCATCAATTAAAAAAGAAAAAAACAAGAATTTAATTGGGCATCACATTATAAAAAATTTGAATGGTCAGTTCTAATTGAGGCATCCCGGACTCACTTGTTGCCTTTTCCATTTCATTTAATTCTTGAACCTATTCCGTTCTTGTTCTGATTTTGAAATGTTTATTTTCTTTTAAATTCGGAAGTTTTCTAAAGGAATAATTTCAAGTTATCCCCTAACCCTTCAATTTTTTTTCCTCTTACATCCTAATCTTTGTGAGTTCTCATTTAACCCCCCAACTATTGAAAATATCCAATATAACTATCTTTAAACGTTCGTCTAGCGAAATCTATTCAAAGATTGAATGACAAAGTACGAAAGGTTCAAATGTTGGGTGGTAAAATAAAAAGCTTTAAAGTCACATCATAATGTTAGACATAATATTCAGTTAGATTCTAGTCTTTTGCATCTTATAGGATTGTCTTTTATATATATTATAGCGGAGGGGGTTAGATGAAAACTCGCAAAAGTTACAGAAAATGGAAAAACGTTGATATAGGGGAAACGTGAAATTTTCCTTCTTTTAAATATGAAGGGTATAAAATACTAGATTTCCATAGCAAATTTTTACTAAATTTCTCTCTTATAAAGAATCGGTTATTGATCACTAATAATCACGATAGAAATCCAAATGTAGCGAGTTTGGCCTAGCAATTGCATAATTACTTATATCATAATTGCTTCTCGTATAATTACTTCTATAAAAATTGCTTTTATAAGAATTGATTTAGCTTTTGGGTACAATTTTTTAGAATTGATTCTTAAAATATAGATTTTCATGAATTTACTAGATTAGCCTTATGTACATGCCAAAGACTATTAATTAAAATGTTCACAAAACACAGGACTATAACAAAAAATAGTAAAATACTAATTGGTAAAGTTTAATGGTCAATGTTGATCTTCAGCAATAAAAAAAAATAAAGGTTATGAAATAATATATATATATATATCACACATCGGCATTTAAATGGTAAATATTCAATTATAAGTAAATATAAAATTATTTTATTGTCTTTGATTAACGAATAAAATAAATTAAGAATATGAAATGTTATATACTTTAGGAAGTTAAAAGTGGAAAATTAAAATTAGCACCAAATGAATGGAGAAATGGATTGACACATCACCAGTAATACTAGCTACGTGTGTTCATATCTTCATGACAAAATTGACATTTCACATATTTATATTGCTGCGTTGAACAAAAGCAACAACTTTGTTACTTCTGTGCACCGCAAGTTTTCGGGTATGATAGAAGCAAAAGCCATTGGGATTTTTTCGGCCAAACACTCATATTCTCACGATTGGTTTCGAAACGTGAAATTTGGGTGTTCAACCGTGAGGCCAAACGGAATGAAAATAACCCAATGACATTTGTCAATAATCATCCGAACCCCACCCACGATACATAACTAATAAAGATTTTCTTACTTCCGAAATTAAAGATTCTTAGACCAAACCTACAAAAATCATTGATAGTCGGCAACAGGAAATTGTGAAAGAAGACAATCTCCGTTGCAACAACAGAAATCCATATTATTGGGAATTTTTATTCCATTTTTCTGCACACCAAATGCTTGATAAATTGCTTCACAGAAAAATTGAAGCATATCAAAACTGAAAAACTATGAATCGGTCATGGAGTTTCATTTCCTATTTCAAGTACTCTTCTTCTTCAATAGCTTCTAATAATATCCTAAAAGTCGGGAACGCTTTGAAGCAAGTGAGGGTATTTACGCCTACCGACATTACTGGATATTCACAGCTTACCCATGATTCAAATCCGTTACACTTCGATCTCCAATGTGCGAAAGACGCTGGTTTCACATCTGTTCCTGTCCCAGGAATGCTTGTTGCTTCCTTGTTTCCTAAAATCATTGCTTCCCATTTTGTAAGTTTGATTCCAATATCCATCCATCATTAATAATTATTAATTAATTAATCGTGTTTTATATATGTATGCAATGTGTATATATGTATAGCCAGGGGCAATTTATGTGAAGCAAACTTTGGAGTTTAGGTCGCCCGTTTTTGTTGGAGATGAGATCGTGAGTGAAGTAGAGGCAACCAGTATTCGACAAATGAAAGAAAAATACATGTAAGTTAAAATTAGAGCTAAATGCAAAAATACTCTTTGTGCTTTGTTTCCTTGGCAAAAAATTATCATGTTATTTTTATTAGCAAAAACTATCTTGTATTCTTTCTTTTATTAGCAAAACACCCAAGTCGAAATTACTTCATAAATTAATGGGTAATTTACGATCGGGTTCTCTGAGGTTTAGTAGTCTTACAAGAAACTCCTTAACGTTTAAAATATTACAATGAGATCCTCTATGGTTTAGACTGTACCAAAACGCTCTTACATGCTTACTGCTTCAACAATTCTTACAAGAACACCCCCTACGACTTCTGAAAATATTTATAAAAAACACTCTGAAAGGGGTGTTCTTGTAATTTTGGGAACCGCGGGGAGTTTTTTATACGTACGATAAACCTTAGAGGGTCTGAGTGTAAATCACCCTAAATTGATAGGGAGGTAGGTGTACACATAGTACGGTATTGTAGTTTTATTAGTTAAATTCATACCATATCAATTGTTGCGGTTTCTAAATATGCAATACCAGACTTTACTTTTGAATATCATATCAATGCACCCGGTGAGGTATGGTACAGTTTTACGATTCTAGAAATATTTTTTTGTGTCATACTATTTTCCTCTTATAGTTGATTGATAGTACAAAGAAAATCTAATGAAATAAATTCGTGATGGTTTTTCTTTTCTTTTTACATAATATTTATAAATGAAAGAGTTATATGAAGTAATATCCTATAATAACTGAGCCTCAAATATAGCTAATTAAAGAAAAAATGACGATAATGTATTTGTCGTTAGTTATTTCTTTAAAGTTATAATTATTTACTAGTTAGTCTTTTATGCCTTCAAATTTTATTTTGGACTTTTTGTAAATGATAATTTAATTTGAACACAATTATTTGTTCTAGTTGAGTATATTTTTTTGAGTTATAGTTACTAATATTAGATTATGTGTCATAATTATAGGTTGAATGATAATAAATCTTAAATATAATTGCGTAAACTAGTAAATAGGTAATTTATTTCTATTTACAGTAAAATACGATTTTCTGCGGTGTCCAATTTTCAAAACTTGTGCAATACCAAAAATTCGCTACGGTTTTCATACATAGCGAAATATTCGGTTTTAAGAAAAAAACTGAACTTTTGTAAAACACGATCTTAAAAACCATGTGGACCCCTATAAGGAGGAGATTTTAAATGAATAGGGAGTTTATTATTATTTTTCAAAGTTAACAGGGTGATAATTATCAATTTTTTAGGTAAATCTCATGATATCACATTTTTTAGAAGAGGTATAATCGTTATTTTCTTGCAAAATGTGTACTCTGGTTTGAGAGGGAGCTTTTTGCTAATAAAATATAGCAAAAGAGGGATTTCTTATAATAAAAATATCACAAGATAATATTTACTTATTAGGCAAAGTATAGAGGTTATTTTTATACTCGTAAAAATTATGCTAAAAGTTATCTTAAGTTTTTATTTTTTCAATATTACAACACTGTGCCTCAACATTTCAGGGTAAAATTTGTGACCACGTGCTTCAAAGATGGTGAAATTGTCGTGATTGGTGGTGAGGCCATTGCAATTTTACCAACACTAGGTATAAAAGAATAGTGACACTTGCATATCCACTTGGAATCTCTTTTTTCTTATGTTATAGTTTTCATAACTGTTGTTAATGCAATATTTCACAGTACTTATAATATCTAATGGCAGTTTGTTTGGTATTTGAGAGAGGTAGGAAAGTGGTAGATGTTTGGAAAATAATTTCGATTTACGTAATGTTGTTTGTTTGAATTTTGGGAAAGTGATTTGTGAAATAATGAAAATGTAGGTTATTTTGGTAGGTTTAGATTGTAGGAAGTTAATTAATTAGGTGTAAGATAGTGTGAGACACTACTAGAATAATCAAGATTTTCAACCGAAAAATCGACCGAACAACCGAACAAAAATCTGTTGAAATTTCACCGAATTACGACCGAAAAAACTCAAGTTGGAAAAAATTCCAACCGATTTTAAATAGTTAGGAATTTTTTTTTTAAAAGAGTATATATTCCAACCAATTATAAAAACCGATTTTATAATCGGTTGGAATATATACTATGTTTTAAAAAAAAAAATTGTTAACAATTCCAATCGGTTTTGAAATCAATTGGAATTTTATTAGATGTTTAAAAACAAAAACGGAAACATAATATTCCAACCGATTTTAAAATCGGTTGGAATTTTAATAGATTTTTTTATACAAAAAGAAAACAATTCCGATTGATTTTTAAATCGGTCGAAATACTATATATAAAAAAAAATTCGGTTAAAATTCTGACCGATTTAGAATCGATCGGAATACTTAATTTAAAAAAGAATAAAAAAATGTCAAACAATTACTTTTTTTTTTTGTGAAAATTACTTTATTTAAAAAAAATCAATCGAAAATAAATCGGTCTCAATCGGAATTTTCAAAAGTTACTTAAATTCACGTGCGCAACTCAAATCAGAAAAGCATATAGATACAAAAACTTCTCTTAAACTCCATCTCCACCTCCATCAAGAACATCTCCCAAACTCCATCTTCTCCTCCTTCAAAAGCCGCTCACCACCACCACCGGATGCACCACCACCTCGCACCAGCCGCTCACCACCACCATCTTCATTTCCACCATCGCGCACCACCACAACCACAGTCGCACACCAACATCTCTCTTTTTCCTCAAGTCTTCTCTTCTACCAAATATAGAGGTATTACTTTTGTTTAATTCATTGTATTACACATATAATACTGTAAATTAGAATGTTGTTTAATTAGTACAAGTAGTTAGGTTTTGTTATTGAATTAGATCTTGATTTAGAGTTTGATTAATAGGGCTTAATTTGGGGATGAAATTGAGAATTAAATTATGGTTCAAATTAGGAATTTAGGGGTTCATTTGAGTATCTTAATTTTGGGAATTTTAGGAAAAATGGACCGAATTTTTTTTCCCAAAATATACCAACCGATTTGAAATCGGATGGAAAATTCCGATCGATTTTCCCGGTCGGAATTCAATTCCAACCCCATTTTTTTTTATTTTTTCGATCATAAGATCGTTCGAAATCACGTTTTTCCAATCGATTTTGGGCAAAATCGGTCGGTCGGAATTTCAATTTTTTCTAGTAGTGAGACTTTATGTCACACCAGTTAGTTATATATAAGTAAATTTGTTGGTGTATATATATTATATGTAATATACGTTGTAAATAATATTTTATAATTAATTATTTAAAATAATTTGTTAAGAAATTAATAGAATAATAAGCAATAACTAAAATATAAGTCTAGAGAAGAAAGTGAAATAGGAAGATAATTTTATTCATTTTTCATATCAAAATTATATTATAATGGCCTCTAATTATATTAGTCAGAATTGTCGAGATACGTTATCAGAGATTATGTACAACTACATCTGAAGATTAAATGATGCTAAGTGCTCCTCGGGATCTTCAGTACCAAAATATTTAGGCAGCTGAGTCGGTAATCTTTTGTCCGAGGGAAGTCTTCCAAAGAAGATTTCATCGCAGAAAGGAGATTTCCTCAAACAGGAGTTCAACACAAGTGTCTCATTTTTATTTTCTTGCCGATCCAGCTTTTGGTGGAGCGACCTTACTTCGGAAGCCAGCTTGTTGACTTCCCTTACCGACTGTTCTCTCAATTCGTCTCTTTCGAAATGCCTTTCTTGGTCCCGATGAGCTCTGCTATTGGCCTCATTTATTTCGACTCTAATCTGATCTTTAGTATCTTCATACTCTTTTTGTTCTGAATTTGCTCCATCAGATTTGTAAGATGCTCCTTGGTTTCAAATTTTTTCTTCATGAAAATCACCCAAGTGTATCTTGAATAATCATCCACAACAGCTAGGCAGTATTTCTTTCCACCATTGCTGAATGGATCAATGGGTCCAAATAAGTCCATGTGTAGCAGCTCCAAAATCCTTCCAGATGATTGGTGCTTCTTGCTTTTGAATGATGACTTGATTTGTTTACCCTTCTGACATGCGTCACAAAGCTTATCTTTGCTCATGACTGTCTTTGGAATTCCTTCTACCAAATCATTCTTGATAAGTCTGTTGATGGTCTTGAAATTCACATGATTCATCCTTTTGTGCCACAGCCAACTGACTTCACTTGGTGTTGATGCTACCAAACAAATACTTGAATTCTTGTCAACAGAATTCCAGTCCACTGTGTAGACATTCCCTTGTCGTCTTCCAGATAAAATAACCTTCTTTGTACCAATCTGCTCAACGTAGCACTTATCTGTTGAGAAGATGACTGAATATCATTTGTCACAAAATTGACTTATGCTCAGCAAATTGTATTTGAGGCCTTTAACATAAGAGACGTCAGATATCTCAATGTTGCCTTTGATCAGCTTTCCACTTGCTACAATCTTGCCTTCCTTGCTGTCTCCAAAACTGACTTTTGGACCATCCACAACAACAGCATCAGGCAGCTCATGTATGCTTCCACACGTGTCTTGAACAACCACTGTCCAAGTACAAAATCTTCTCTACTTTTCTCCTACTCCTAATCCTAACCTACAAAACAAAATAAAATTGTTTTAGGTACCCTTATTGAGAGGGTCCTGAAGGATTAGTTCCACCTTTGATAACCCAAGATGTTGAAGTTTTAGGCTTCTTAGGCTTCTGATTTTCAGCAGGAGTATGAACAATTTTGCCTTTATCACGTTTATCAGATTTGTCATATTGTTGATAATCAATATGATAAGGATAATGTTCATAAGCAGAATAAGATGCATGATAAGCAGGATATGCATGCATTGGATGAGCAGGATATGGTGCATAGTAAGTTGAAAATTGAGGTGCATGATACATAGGAGGATATGCAGCAGGTTGCACATAATAAGACTCATTTCCATACCAAGCATTTTGATTTTTCTTGTTTTTATGCTTCTTTGGTTTACTAGATGCTTGCTCATTAACATACGACTTAGTTTTATCACTAGTCTGATTGGTTTTAACTTTATCAGAAGACTTCTTAGGATTCTCCTGCTTAGGCTTACCAGTCTGTTTTCCTACACTACGCTTTTCGTCTCCTTTAATACTTTCTCAGGTGAAGCAGATTTAGTAGTCTGAACATACAAAATGACCTTACCGTTGTCAGTTGATACAAATTTTTCAGTATGATTCAGTTCTAACTTATCATGTTCTAAAGGTGTCTTCTGTTTACTAGAGATAAGAGTGGATGCAACAGATGACTTTTCATCAGACTCAATTGACTTTTCAAGTTCCATGATTTTTCCTTTAAGGACTTCACATTCAGATTTCAGAGATTCATTTTTTTGTTCAAGCAGTTTATATTCAGCTGATTCTTTAGGCTTTTCAGCTTTGAGTTTCAGTGAAATGTTTTGCTCTCTTAGCAATATCATCTCTTCCTTAAGCTTACTAAATGCTTCAGCAATAGTAGTATTGTTAAGCATCATTTGTTCAAATGAATTAAACAATTCAATATCAAGAGGAGTTACCTCATCATCCTGAGAGCTATCAGATTCCTTAGCCATCAGGCAGAGAAGAGCATGACTCTCTTCATTAGAGGACTCTTCATCAGACGTGTCTAAATCCGAATCTGATGAGTAGATAGCAGCTAGCTTTTCCGCTTCTGCTACCAACACCTTGCCTTTCTGATGCTTTCTTTCCTTTCTGATTCTCAAGAGGAGTTACCTCATCATCCTCAGAGCTATCAGATTCCTTAGCCATCAGGCAGAGAAGAGCAGGACTCTCTTCATTAGAGGACTCTTCATCAGACGTGTCTAAATCCGAATCTGATGAGTAGATAGCAGCTAGCTTTTCCGCTTCTGCTACCAACACCTTGCCTTTCTGATTCTCTTTTCTTCTTCTGTATACTTCTCAGCTTTAGAATATGGGTAGTCTCTGATGAAATGACCCAATTTCCTGCAGTTATAGCACATCATTTTAGATTTATAAGAATCTTTGTCATGAGAAGTAGAAGTAGGGTTAAGAGTAGAAGCATTGTTGTATTTGTTCTTCATTTTTCTTTTATAGAACTTCTTGAAGTTGTTCATCAGCAATGCAATGTCTCCAGCAGTGTACTCCTTTTTGTTGAGTATTGTGGCTTCATCAGATGAGTCCACATTTTTACTTTTGTAGGCTGGTCTTCTGGGATTTTCAGCAGCAACCAGGGCAGCTGTGGGACTTGAAGTTGAGGTTTTTTCAACACCCATTCTTGGCAGTTTATACTCGTATGCCTTGAGTACTGAGAACAGCTCGGTGAGTGAGATTTTTCCTAAATCTCTTGACTCTTCCATGGCTGTCACCTTCATGTTGAACTTTGGAGGTAGAGCCTTCAGCACTCTGACGATTATCTCCTTGTCTGTGAAGGTTTTTTCAAGCTTCAGAACTTCATTCAGTGTCCTTGTGAACCTTGTATCCATCTGATCAATGGTTTCCGCAAACTTCATCTTGAAGATGTCCAGTTTTTCCAGAGCAACACTCAGCTGATGCTCTTTGATGGCGTCGTTTCCTTCGCTCATATCACGAACCTTATCCCATATTTCTTTGGCAGTCTTGCAATGCTTGACTTTGTCAAATCTGTCGTTGTCAAGGGGCATTGGTCATGATGAATCGCCCAACTTTGTCCAGGTTGAACAACTTTATTTCTTCGGCTGTCATCTCGTGTAAATCTTTTTCCACCTTTACATCGACTTCATCAACTTTGATGGTCTTGGTGAATTTGAATGGACCTTTGATGATACATGTATACATGTTATCATTGTAGGCAGCTAAAAAGATCTCTATTCTGATCTTCCAGTCTTCGAAGCTCATACCAGCTATGTGGGGAACATGGCTGATACAATCCATTTTTCAAAAATTTTAATTTTTCAAAAAGATGCTCTTTTGAAAAGTTTGAAAAACCTTTGAAAAACATTCGGATCAAGCTTGTTGATCAGGCAGCTGATTCTAATGAACCACCTGCTCTGATACCACTTGTTGGTCCCAAATGGTCAGATGAGGTCTAGAGAGGGGGGGGGTGAATAGACCTCTGACAATTTTAAACAAAATCTTAACTTTAAAACTGTTGCTTAAAAGTAAGCAGACTAAGCTGTTACAGAACAGTAAGCTTACAATGCTGATCGCGAACAAATCTTTGTACAGCTTTGTTGACTACTAGTCTGATAGTACTTAGCTGATTTTAGTCAAAATCAGTTTTAATACCAGAGTACTTGCACCGGATTTTTAAAATGTTTTTCACAAGTATACTCAGTAGTTTGAAAAGTTTTATCCCCAGATTTATAAACTTCTTTAAATCTTTTTCAAACAGTTTTATCAAGTGTTTTATGCAATCGAAATTATGCAAGTAAAATGCAGAATAAAAACACAAGGATTTTTATAATGGTTATATGGATGTAAATATCCTTTAATCTACTCTTCCAAGTCACAAAGATCTTTGGTTATACTAAAAACATACAGTAAGCAGTATACTCTGCTTGTGCTTTACAACAAATGATAAGCCACAAGTTCGAAATAGGAAATCACAAAGAAATTCCTACTCTCCGAAGTAATATCACTCACAAAGATGGATATCTACTCCTCACAACACTCTCTTTTACAGATTCACTCAGAAAATGTATATTCTTTGAACTTCAATGGCTTTTGCAACAAATGATTTCAGCAGACGAGTGAGCTGCTCTTGAGCTTTAAGACTTAGAAAAATTTTGCTTTGAATTCAATCTCTCAGATGTTGTGTTGTTTCTCATTTCTCTTCGTCTCTCTCAGCTATTTATAGTCACTCTTTGAATTATGTCCGTTGAAGTGAGACAAAATTCAAATCTCTTGATTTCTGGTCCTTAATTTCCGCGAACGGCTCTCTGCACAGTGACAGTACTGCAGACTGTACTTTATGTCAGGCAACATTAAATGCACCGAGCTGATACGAGTTATTTCTTCAATCATTTGCCATTAGTAACCTCGGACTTCAGTATTTATTACTCCAGTGGCATTTATTACGGTTGGGACGACTTCTTGATCTTTCCACTTGGCTGATGAGAGTACAAGTCTGATGATGAACAAAGCTGATCTCAAACTTGAACAAATCTGATTTGAGTCGGCTGATTTACACCAGTCTGATTTCTTCTCTTCAACAAATCAGTATTCTTCTGGACCTTGAATATTTGACCCGTCTGATATGTCTTCTTACTTGGTCAAAATTCTTCTAAGGGATTACAACTAAGTTTTCTTTACTTAGCTGATATGAAGTTTTGGAAATCATCAAAACCTCCCTTAACTAATTCAAATTCAGTGCACTCCATCTTCATCTTTATCCAACAATTTCCCCCTTTTTGATAATGACAAAACTTCAGCTTGATACCTGTTTACCTATACTAAAGTTTTGATCCTCAAAATTTTCTGAGATAGAAAAAATATGTTGGAAACAGAACTTGAACTTTTATTGATGATATTGAAATTCATTATAAGTACAAGTCTGATCAGATAAGATGTCTGATAGAAAATAAAGAAAACTGATTACAAGGATTTATCTATTTTAATCATCAGCTTCTTCACTTCCTCCTTCAAGCTCTTCATAATACTCATATGAAGACTCTTCATCATCATCTTCTTCGTCACCTTCTTCATCATTATCATCATCTAAGAGCAGATTGGACTTGGCAGCTTCCATCTTTTCTTTGATTTTTTGATCTCTTTGAAGCTCTTCCATCTTTCTCTTTGTTCTCTCATCATTTTTGTACTTGGTGTATGGCTCTGTTTGTTCTTCAGAAGATTCCTTGGATGATGCCTTTTCTTCATCAGTCTTGGCTTTTTCCTTGGGTTCTTCATCAGACTTCTCTTTGCCATCAACCGTTCCAACTGCATCAGATTCCTTGGTTTCAGCAGCAGCATCAGACTCCTTGATTTCAGCAGCAGCAACTTCCTCAGCTTTTTCTTCAAGTACTTGACCGTTATCAGCAGCAGCTTGAAGAGTTGGCTCTTCCCTTTTCTCTTCCCCCTTTTTGTCATCATCAGGGTTGATAGGAGGTTTGAGTGCAACAGGCTGAATCTTCAGGGCAGCACACAAGGCGTTAATGTTCTGATTTACCAAATCATAGCTTGCAGTGAGAGGATTGAGAGTTGTGGTGATGATATCATTCTGATCATTCAGACAGTTAACATTGAGTTGCATAGTGGCAAGTTCCTCGTGAATAACATCTCCAGCTACATGAACATCTTTCAATAATGCCACATTTGTTGCTTTCTCCTCTTCGCTGACTTTGATGAATGTTTCTATTAGACGAGCAATATTGTCTTCACTCCTTTTCAGAGCAGTATGAAGATGATTCATGTCAGCTTTGACATCTTCAATGTTTCGGTTCATGTCCAAGACACTTTGTGTCATCCTTAGAGTATTATCCTCAGGTAGAGGAAAGTTGTTAAAAGCATCCTATACTATTCTTGCAGTGGATTTCTGCATTTGCTCAAGTTGCAGCTTGTTGGATTCTTCCAGGTCTTGTTGCATTTTCTCCAGCTTTAATCTGTTCCTTTCTTCCATTTCTTTTAAGTTGTTCTCTAGCAACATCTCGAAGGCTTCCATCAGTGATGAGTGCATATCAGCTGATGAAGTAGAAAGATTAGCAGTCTGGTCAGTTTCAGTCTCCTGGTGGACAGGTGCATCTAGAAGATCAGTCTCTTTTTCAGCAGATGACTCCTTAGCTTTCCACTCAATTGCTAAGGGTTTTTCAGCAGTACCAGGTCGATCAGTGACGTCTTCAAAAATCTTATCAATGATCTTGCCATCATCAGTGAAGACTGTTGTCTGACGAATCTGTCTTACAACAGGCAGACGAATAGGAGCTTGTTTCTTCACCTTAGGCAGTCCCTGATAGTCTTTCAGTTGTTTGCCAAAAGTAATCTGTTGAACACCAGGCATGGAAGGTAGATTACTTGGCGAGCCTTGTTCGTATCTTGACCTTTCAGCCCAATTCTCCAAGGCTTTCAGAACAGCAATTTGCACAGCTCTTTTTACAGGATCATCATGCTTTCGTTTCTTGGCTGGCAAAGAGTTAGAGATAATCTTTGCTTGTTCAGTAGCAAACTCTTGTGCATACTTATGCATTCTGTCTCTAACAAAGTCTGGATCCAATGTTTTGGTGATGGAAGTAGTCTGAAACCAGTCAAGGACCCACTTCTCCTCACTAGCAAACTCTCCCCAGCTTTGGATTTCTTCAACATATTTGTTCACTCTATATTCTCTTCATTTGATGTATTTCTTCTTTTCATGAGTGAACAATGTCTTGAGCATCACCTTCTTGTCAACGTAAGCTAGTGCCTTTTCAAACCTGTTGAAAACAGAAGAGTCTGAGTTAATAATTTCGAAAGCTCTTCTTACTTCAAACTTCTTCTTTGGTTGAACCATGCCAGCAGGCATCTTCTTCTTGGCCTGGAAAGATTCACCAATCTTTATGCCTTCAGAGACAACATGACCATGAGCATCAGTTTTGCTGATTTCAATAACCAGAGCTACTTCAGCATCCTCAGCAGCTTTCCGTTCTGCCTCAGACATCTTTCTTCTCTGTTCTTCCTTTTCAGCTTCCTTCTTACTGAGCTCAAGAACTTTTTGTTCTTCTTGGTCATCTCTTTTTCTCTGCTCTGTCTCTTCTCTCTTTTTCTTATCAGCAGCTGATACTTTCTTCCTTTTAATAATTATTTTCCTTTTTCGTTTGCTCTTATCAGCAGGGGCAGGTTCTGGAGCAAGTCCAGCAGATGCAAGTGGTGCAGCTGTTATTGGATTGATGATCTGCACTTCAGGATCATCAAGGGGTTGAGCAACCCCAGCTGTTGGTGTTGTTGAAGTAGTCTGTTCTTCAGCAAGTTTCTCATCAGCAGACTTTTCTTCAACACCAGCAGGCCTCTCTGCTGATGGAGGGCTTTCTCGAACCAAGGGTGACAGTTCAGTAGGAGAATCAATAAAAGTCATTCTCTTCCTTATTGTCTTCCTTGCTCTTCCTCCTTGGACAGGTTTGGAAGCACCTGTATCTCGGAGTTGACTTCGCGTCCTGCGAGCAACATTTTCATTAGGTTTAGCAGAAACTGTTCTTGAATGTGAACCAGGAGACATGTTCTCTATCTCCTTCGTTGTCTGATTTATGATATCATCAGCAACGATCTTCTCAGCAGGTTCTTCTGTTCTGGTTTCAACAGCTGGCTGGGCTGTTTGAACAGAAGCCTTAGACCTTTTCTTTGGAACCACCTCCTTTGGCTCATCAGCCTTCTTCTTTTTCTCAACAGCAGGCTGAATTGTTTTCTTCTGCTTTTTGGCAGGAACCTTTTCCTTAGGTTCCTCCTCTTCTTCTTCTTCAATTTTTCTCTTCATAACAGGCACATATCTGGTCATTGCCTTGGCGTTATGGATTTCCTTTCCATTTGTCATTGTACAGCCCATATTTGAAAACAGATAACTCAGGATAATCCTGTGGTTTGTCTGCTTTCCCATCTTTTCATGGAAGTGTGCAAAGATGTACCAGATAACAACTGACCAATTTACCTCTAAGCCATAGTAAATTGCTAGCATGATACAGTACCTCTTCATGGTTACTGCATCCAAACAGAATGTGCAGTTCTCTTTCAGCTTAGAGACCATATCAGCCATGCGCTGATATTCATCATTTAGATGTTTCTTCTTGATGTTTCCAGTCAGCATTTCTCCTTCTTTGGCACAGATTGCCCGGAAATCTCGAAGCTTCTCCTCCGCCAAAATAACAACATCATGTCGTCCTTGATTTGATAAACCAAATTTCTCGTGCAACAGAGCAGGAGTAATGGTGATGGCATTTCCTCCTACAGTTGTTGTGATTTCCAGCTTATCAAAGTCAACCGCAGCAGTTTTGTAGTACTCCAAGACTTGATCTGTCCAAATTATTTCTTCGTGAGATTCCATGAAGTTTACCAGTGATGCGGCCTTGAATTTTTCCAGTAATTACTTCATCACATCGGTACTTGACTGGTGATATGCATCATAGACCAGGTACATTCCTTCGGCCTTAGCTTCTTGAGCAGAACCCATTTTGATTCTGTAGAAAGTTAGTGAAACAGAGAGAATTTCACAGAAAATAGTAGGCAAAATTTCTCACAAGTGCTCTTAAATGTGTTTGAGTGCGTAAAGAATTACAAGTCTGATCAGATCTGGATTTATAGAGTTAGGGTTTCTCGATTTCCTGATACACGCTAACCGTTAGATACGTTTGTGTCAGTTCTGAGCGTATGGACGTCAGTTACGCGATTCAAAATTCAAAAAGCATTAAATGACAGGCGGGAATGCGAACCGCCATAGTATACTTGTAAAAGCGTATTTTGAATAAAACGTTTGTAAAACAGTAAGCTTTTACACAGCTGATCAGACGAGTAAACTAAAGTACTTATCTGATGGGACTACCGTCCTGATGATGGATTGTTATCAGTGAAAGCCAATAACTGATAACCTTCCTCGGCTGTTTGTCAATCCAGCTAGGTGAATAATCTTCAATCTTCAAGACTTTAATCTTCTGATGAAAGCATAACTTCAACTAACTTTCATCAACAAATTTCATCTTTTAATCAGAAGTACCGCTAGTCTTACACGTTCCCCCTGACTTTAAGAATCCATAAGTTAACTAGTCTGTTGAGAGTTAATCCTTGAAGATAATATGATGTGTAAGTAGATGAAATTCAGTCTTCTGTTGAGTTCCCCCTCAGCTTATGCATCTAGTTTTAGTAGACATAGTTCAGCTCTTAGAGTTGAAAACCTTGTCTCACTTAGAGGTTTTGTGAAGATGTCAGCAATCTGATTTTCAGTAAAAACATATTCTATCATGACATTTTCTTTCTCCACATGATCTCTGATGAAGTGATGTTTGATCTCAAGATGTTTAGTCCTTGAATGACTTGTAGTGTTTTGAGTAAGACTGATTGCACTTGTATATTGTCACAGTAGATAGGTATTCCACTGATTTTGATGTTGTAATCTTCTAGTTGATGCTTCAACCATGTGCACAGCAAGCTCCAGCAGCTATGTATTCAGCTTCAGCAGTAGATATGGATACTGAAGTCTGCTTTTTACTCATCCAAGAGATCAGACGACTTCCTAAAAACTGACAAGCACCTGTTGTGCTTTTCCTGTCAATCTTACATCCAGCAAGGTCAGAATCTGAATATCCAATAAGCTCAAATCCAGATTCTCTAGGGTACCACAATCCCAAATCTTCAGTGCTTTTAAGATATTTGAGTATTCTTTTGGCAGTTAAGAGATGAGATTCCTTAGGATTTGATTGATATATCGCACAAACCCCAACAGAGTACATGATATCAGGTCTGCTAGCTGTTAAGTATAACAGTGACCTAATAATTCCTCTGTACTTGGTTATGTCTACTGATTTGCCATCCTCATCTTTACCCAAACGAAGACTAGTAGACATTGGAATATTAGCAGTAGAGCTAGTTTCCATACCAAATTTCTTGAACAGATCCATTGTGTATTTTGCTTGGCTGATGAATATTCCATCAGGCAACTGTCTTACTTGCAAGCCAAGAAAATAGTTAAGCTCTCCCATCATGCTCATTTCAAACTTGTTCTGCATCAGCTTTGAGAACTTATCACACATCTGTTGATTTGTTGAACCGAAAATGATATCGTCCACATATATTTGCACAAGCAATATATGATTTTCCCATTCAATAGTGAACAAGGTCTTGTCTACCTTACCTTAGTGAAATCCTTTAATTAAAAGAAAATCAGATAGGGTATCATACCATGCTCTTGGAGCCTGTTTCAGTCCATATAGGGCTTTCTTCAGACGATACACCTTGTCTTCTTCTTGATAAGCTTCAAATCCAGGTGGTTGTTCAACATATACTTCTTCTTGCAATTCTCCATTGAGAAAAGCTGATTTCACATCCATTTGATAGACTGTGAAATTCTTATGAGCAGCATAGGCAAGAAATAGTCTGATTGCCTCTAGTCTTGCTACTGGTGCAAAAGTTTCATCAAAGTCAATACCTTCTTCTTGGCAATAACCTTTGGCAAGTAATCTTGCTTTATTTCTGCTGACAACAATATCTTCATTCATTTTATTCCTGAATACCCATTTAGTGCCAATTACTCATTGATGACTTGGTCTAGGAACTAAGTACCAGATTTCATTCCTTTCAAATTGATTTAGCTCTTCTTGCATAGCTTCAATCCAGTTTGAATCGTTAAGAGCTTCTTCAATTTGTTAAGGCTCAATTTGAGATAGAAAGTTGACAAACATTGCTTCACTTGCAGCAGCTCTCCTTGTCTTTACTCTATCCAAAGGATCACCAATCACCAGCTCTGGTGGGTGATTCTTGAGCCATCTAAGATCAGGTTGCAAATCATAATGTTGTCCTCTGGTTTGATCTTGCAACACTACTGTTGGAGTTCCAGTAGTAGTCTGTTGAACAGCAGTTGTCTGTTGAACAGTCTCTGGTATGTTAGCTGTTTGTAACTCTTCTGTTTGACAATCAGCATTGTGATTTTGAACAGCACTTGAGTTAGCAACTGAGTTGAGATCAGGTAGTATGATGGGTACATATTCTTCATTCTTTTCAACACTCAATTTCTGAAAATCAGTAGACAGATTTTGATCAGTACTTTGATTCTTTTCAGAAGATTGATTAGGTTCATCAAATACTACATGAATGGATTCTTGTACAAGTAAAGTTCTTTTGTTAAAGACTCTATAAGCTTTACTAACATTAGAATATCCTACAAATACTGCTTCATCACCTTTTCTGCAAAAGCAGTATGGTGATTTTTCCTATTATTTAAAACAAAGCATTACAACCAAAAATTCTAAAGTAATGAATGTTTGGCTTCCTGTTATTCCAAACTTCATATGGAGTCTTGTTTTGGCACTTATTGATCATGCATCTGTTTTGGGTAAAGAATGCTGTATTTGTTGCTTCTGCCCAAAATCTTTGAGGCAGCTTAGCTTCAGTTATCATGGTTCTGGTAGCTTCTTTCAGAGTTCTGTTTCTCCTTTCAGCAACTCCGTTCTGCTGAAAGGTTCTGGCAGCAGAGTATTCATGGCTGATTCCTCTGGTATTACAAGACTCTTCAACAGTAGAGTTTGTAAATTCAGTCCCTCTATCTGATCTGATCTTTAGTATCTTCATACTCTTTTTGTTCTGAATTTGCTCCATCATATTTGTAAGATGCTCCTTGGTTTCACTTTTCTTCTTCATGAAAATCACCCAAGTGTATCTTGAATAATAATCCACAACAGCTAGGCAGTATTTCTTTCCACCATTGCTGATTGGATCAATTGGTCCAAATAAGTCCATGTGTAGCAGCTCCAAAATCCTTCCAGATGACTTGATTTGTTTACCCTTCTGACATGCGTCACAAAGCTTATCTTTGCTCATGACTGTCTTTGGAATTCCTTCTACCAAATCATTCTTGATAAGTCTGTTGATGGTCTTGAAATTCACATGATTCATCCTTTTGTGCCACAGCCAACTGACTTCACTTGGTGTTGATGCCACCAAACAAATACTTGAATTCTTGTCAACATAATTCCAGTCCACTGTGTAGACATTCCCTTGTCGTCTTCCAGATAAAATAACCTTCTTTGTACCAATCTGTTCAACGTAGCACTTATCTGTTGAGAAGATGACTGAATATCCTTTGTCACAAAATTGACTCATGCTCAACAAATTGTATTTAAGGCCTTTAACATAAGAGACGTCAGATATCTCAATATTGCCTTTGATCAGCTTTCCACTTGCTATAATCTTGCCTTCCTTGCTGTCTCCAAAAGTGACTTTTGGACCATCCACAGAAACAACATCAGTCAGCTCATGTATGCTTCCACACATGTGTCTTTAACAACCACTGTCCAAATACCAAATCTTCTCTACTTTACTCCTACTCCTAATCCTAACCTATAAAAAAAAATTGTTTTAGGTACCCTTATTGAGAGGGTCCTGAAGGATTAGTTCCTCGTTTGATAACCCAAGATGTTGAAGTCTTAGGCTTCTTAGGCTTCTGATTTTCAGCGATCGGGGCTTCACAGTTGATTACAAGCTTGGAGTATTTGTGAGTTATAAGTAGTCTTCTACGTAATCACACAAGTTCAGCTGCTTGGTTGATTAATATACTATTTTCCAGTTTTATAATTACTTGAATTGAGCTGCTTACTTGAATGGTTGTAATTTTACAAGACACTAGAGGATCGAGAGCTAAAGAGTAAAACTTTTTAGTATAACTCTATGCTCGGAAAAATAGTATAAGAGTAAAATCTGTTGATATAACTCTGTGATCGAAATCAGGCAAGAACTTTTGTTCGTCCTGAGGATAGAAAATAAAGAGTTGAGTAAAATCGATTCGCTCGATAAACACTTCTCGATCTCCATAATGACGATTAAATAGGTTAAAGCCAATAATTGGTAAAAAAAACCTAATTACTAAAGAGTGGAGTAAAATCGATTCGCTCGATAAACACTCCTCGATCTCCATAACAACGATTAAATAGGTTAAACCCAATAATTGGTAAAAGACCTAATTACTAAAGAGTTGAGTAAAATCGATTCGCTCGATAAACATTCCTCGTTTTCCATAACAACGATTAAATAGGTTTAAGCCAATAATTGGTAAAAAAACCTAAGTACTAAAGAGTTGAGTAAAATCGATTCGCTCGATAAACACTCCTCGATCTCCATAACAACGATTAAATAGGTTTAAGCCAATAATTGGTAAAAAAACCTAATTACTAAAGAGTTGAGTAAAATCGATTCGCTCGATAAAGACTCCTCGATCTCCATAAAGACGATTAAATAGGTTAAAACCAATAATTGGTAAAAAAACCTAAGTACTAAAGAGTTGAGTAAAACTGATTCGCTCGATAAACACTCCTCGATATCCATAACGACGATTGAATAGGTTAAAGCCAATAATTGGTAAAAAAAACCTAATTACTAAAGAGTTGAGTAAAATCGATTCGCTCGATAAACACTCCTCGATCTCCATAACAACGATTAAATAGGTTTACGCCAATAATTGGTAAAAAAACCAAATTACTAAAGAGTTGAGTAAAATCGATTCGCTCGATAAACACGCCTCGATCTCCATAAAGACGATTAAATAGGTTAAAGCCAATAATTGGTAAAAAACCTAAGTACTAAAGAGTTGAGTAAAATCGATTCGCTCGATAAACACTCCTCGATCTCCATAACGACGATTAAATAGGTTTAAGCCAATAATTGGTAAAAAAATCTAATTACTAAAGAGTTGAGTAAAATCGATTCGCTCGATAAACACTCATCGATCTCCATAAAGACGATTAAACTGGTTAAAACCAATAATTGGTAAACAACCTAAGTCAAAGAATTGAGTTAAATCGAATTATTCTATAAACGCTCTTCTATCTCCAGAAAACGAATTACTGGTTAAAACAAATAATTGGTAAACAACCCAAGTCAAAGAATTGAGTAAAATCGACTTATTCGATAAACGCTCTTCTATCTCCAGAAAACGACTTACTGGTTAAAACCAATAATTGGTAAACAACCTAAATCAAAGAATTGAGTAAAATCGACTTATTTGATAAACGCTCTTCTATCTCCAGAAAACGACTTACTGGTTAAAACCAATAATTGGTAAACAACCTAAGTCAAAGAATTGAGTAAAATCGACTTTTCGATGAACGCTTTTCTATCTCCAGAAAACGACTTACAGGTTAAATCCAATAATTGGTAAACAACCTAAGTCTAAAACTGAGTAAAAAACCGACCCGCTCGTTAAACACCCACCGATCTCCGAAAAAGAAGACTTACGGATTAAAGCCAATAATTGGTAAACAACCTAAGTCTAAAACTGAGTAAAAATTGACCCGATTGATGAACACTCGTCGATCTCCAAAAAGTAGGCTTACGGGTTAAATCCAATAATTGGTAAATAACCTAAGTCTTAAATTGAGTAAAAATCGACCCGATCGATAAACACTCATCGATCTCCGAAAAACACTCATCGATCTCCGAAAAACGACTGGACAAACAAGTTTAAAGTCAATTATTGGTGAACAACCTACTTATTACATCGATTAAAATCGACCTGATCGATAAAACACTCAGCGATCTCCAAAATTAAATAAATTAAAGAGTAAAACCATTGATTTGGTATAAACTCTTATATTAAAAAAAAATTGAGTAAAACCATTAATTTGGTATAAGCTCTTGAATAAAAAATAAAGAGTAAAACCATTAATTTGGTATAAACTCTTAAATAAAAAATAAAGAGTAAAACCATCAATTTGGTATAAACTCTTAAATCAAAAATAAAGAGTAAAACCATTAATTTGGAATAAACTCTTAAACCAAAAATAAAGAGTAAAACCATTAATTTGGTATAAACTCTTAGATAAAAAATAAAGAGTAAAACCATTTAATTCGGTATAAACTTTTAGTAAAACCATTAATTTGGTATAAACTCTTAAAAGAAAAATGAGTAAAACCATTAATATGGTATAAACTCTTAAATCGAAAATAATGAGTAAATCATTAAACTCTTGATCGAAAAATATTGAGTAAAACCATTAATTTGGTAAAACTGATAGAAATAGTGTCCTGCAAGCCAGCTGTATGGTTAGCATTAATTGTAATTAATGAGGAACTATTCAATTTTGATTAATAAATGCACTTTTATTAAATGGTCAACTTTATCTTATGTAATATTTGTCTACGCATAAGGATAGAAGTCCTTAGATCACAGGGCTATGGGACAACCCGTGGACTGATCTCCAAGGCCGTGATCTAGAATATATTCAAGAGTCGTAGAATCCAATCGAGATAGGACATCGTTGGATTCGGTTAGACTCTCACTATTGTGTATACTCCGATGAACTGGAGGACGCTGGGGTCCACGAGCGTGACTGGGATAGTCGATACACATAAGTGGGTGGCTTGCTGGGATGGCAAGCGCACTGAATACCCCAATTAGGAAATAACTCACCATGGAAGCGGTAGTCGCATATCGGGGTTGAAGTTATTTCAATTTACAATAGTATACGAGGAACGATCCCTAACAACTTGAGATGATAGGGTTTATCTGGTGCGAGAACGTCTATGCTTTGATGTGAGTTCCGACTGACTGGGGATCGCCAGAAAGTCTCTGTGGACTCATGTTGGGCATAGAGGAACTCGTATGCAGATTCATATCATCAACAAAGGATCCATTGACTCGACTTGATAGGTCGAGAAATTCTCCTATGGATTTCTGTGAGAAATTAATTCTGATGAAATCCTTGGCCAAGGTAACTGACGACTTTATGTAAGTAGCTCATAAAGAACAAGTCAAAGAGAATTTATTTCGAGATCAGAGAACATAAGGTCAAGACAAAAGATAAGGGAATCCGATGAAAGACCATACCCTTAAGTCTCGACTGGGAGATTGATCGATGGAGAGATTGTGTCGTATATGGAAATTGTAAATGATTAAAAGGTTCACTGAATTAATTCACCAGTGATTGGGCTCCATGGGCTTGTGACTGGACATCGACCGTGGAGTGTGGGAGAATTCCCAAATTAGCAGGGGTGCTAATTTTGGAATGATTGATCGACAGAGTGTTCGATTAATTTAGAGTATTAATTGCTCGAGTAATTAAATAATATTTAATTACAACCCGCGGCCAATTATATGGTGAACCTACGGGGGCATACACAATACACATGAAGCGAAAGCGAGGAAGTAGGAACGAACCAGTTGACTGGGTCGACTGGGTCAAAATCGACTGGGTCGATTAAATGGGTGGGTCGACTGGGTCGACCCATATGGAACGAAGATGGATCCAATTGGAATTGGATCAAGATTATAAATTAAATTGGAATTTAATTTATGAGTAAATTAATTAATTATGATTTAATTAATTAATGGAATAATTAATTTAATTAGACTTGGAGTTTAATTAATTAATTGGGAGATGATTTAATTAATTTGGCTATTTAATTGGGAGATTAAATAAAGCCCTGAAAGATTAATTAATATGGGCCATGAATTAATTAGAAGACTTAGTCTTCTAATTAAAGAGGGCCATGGCCCATGTAGGATAATTAGTATCCTAATCCTAGGAGGATTAGGTTTTATGAGATATCTATAAATAAGAGACTAGGTCTCATATCTCACACACAACTCCACAAGAAAAATCAAGAAGAGCAAAATTCTTTCCCTCTCCCTCCCTGGATCGGCCGAACTCACTTCCACTTTAGGAAGAATTTTCGTCTTCGATTCTTCGTTCTAAAGTTGTTCTAAAACCTAGATATTAATATACCCTATGTTCTAGTTGATTAGGATATATTAATTTTCGTGATATTGTGGTGTATCAACTCGTAGAGGCGCAACACGTGGGGCGCTAAACAAAGGTGTGGGTCGATCTTACCGAGGCAGAATTCAGAGTTCGTCTTGCTAGCCGAGGATTTGCAAGGAGACAGGTATAAACGAGAAAACTTATACTGTCGTTTAATTATATTCATATATATACAACCAGAGAATATCCTGGCAAGATTCTTTAAGAGGCCCTAGAAATTTTTTTATATTCCGCTGTGCCTAAGATTCTTCGGGCAGTCTGCCGCGTGCTTGCAACGCGCAGCAGCACGCTGCTGCGCGCTGTTTACGCTCGGCAGCAGCCGCTGCGTACGGCGCACGCGCGGCCTTCGTGGCCGCGTGTGTGCTGCCACGTGGCGGTGTCCTATTCGTCACTACTTGGCTGAATTTTGGTTGATCTCAAACATGCCTATTTTGAAAATTCTGGAAATTTAGAATTTTGGGAAGATTAGGAAACTTGGAGTTTTGGGATAAGGTAGTTATCTTGTTAGAATTAAACACTACCTTAATTAAACTAATCTAAACAAAATAGGATTATCTTGAGAATCTTGGAGATTTGGGAATATTGGGAAACTTAGAGTTTTGGATAAGGTAAGAATCTTAGAGATTTAGATTACCTTAATTAACCAATCTTAATCAAGATAGGATTTGTAGATTACTTGGAGCTCAAGTAAGAGCTAATTAATCTTAGAGGTTAATTGTTAATTCAAAATTAATTAACTTGGATAAATTTTATGAATTAAAATTAAAGGAGCCGGTAAATTTACATTTTTGCCCTTATGTGAATTTATGCATGTTCTTGAGTGAATATGTGGATTGGTCGATTTTGCCCTTAAGCCCTGTGTTGTTTTTGGTTTATTTAATTTTGGGTTGTAATTAAATGGGCCTGATTGGTGCCCTTGCTTGCGCAAACAAATGTAATAGAATAGGACCATTTAAATTATGTAAGCTAGGCTTAGATTAGGTTTGGAGCCGAGAAGACCTCATGAAGACTTGAAGATCCACATGGAGGCCCATTTACCTTGGAGGACATGGAGGCCCAATTCATTACATGGAGGCCCAATCAAGCTGGATATTACAAGAAGGCCCATGATGTATGGGTTTAAAAATTGTAATAGTTAGGACATTTAATTTTCACCCTAGACTGACCAATTGATTCATCACGTGGCTCGTGATGGATCGCATAGGATGGGCAATCGACCAATCATATCTTGCTAGGTGATGAATGTTTACTTTTTCGCAAATTATTCTTTGATGTATGAGATGCATGCTTAGGATAGAAAACGTAAACAAGATAAGCATAATCTGATGAGACCTCGCACACTTAGAAACCTCCAATTGAACTTAAAATTCAATTAGAATATTAAATCGAATAACGGGCGCATATGAATAGTGTCTATGGTCCGAGCCTATCCAATTACTAGGTCTTAGGCATATTGTACGAATATATCTCGATGTCTCACGAGTCGTGGGTCGAGCTATAGGAAGATAATATGTCTATTGCCTCGATGCACGAGTTTAGTGCCAAGGGAGGGGATAGCAAGGTTTTAGGCGCTGTCTCACGAGTCGTGGGGCGTCTAGGATTGAACTATTTCTCTTCACGAGTATTGGACATGATTTAACGCTAGTAAGTATGGATGTCTCACGAGTCGTGGGTCCATATCGAAAAACGAGGCTAAATGAACTTAAGGGTTAGCTGCGATGGTTAACCGTTGACATAGTCGACCACCAAGTGGATCAAATAGTATGGCCAACGAGTCGTGGGTACTAGGAGATTGCATTTGGGCCTTAAGCCCGCTAGGATATTTTAAATTCCCGAAACTTATGTGGGGGCATAAGATTTTGATTAAAATAGTGGGAGTAATTTGCAAATAAAATCCATGTTTGTGAATTGTGCATTTTAAGTTAATCTTTCGCGTATTTATTTCTTCTATCGTCGTTTTATAGATATGATGTCAAAAGAGCTTAGAGCACTTAGAGATTTATCCATCACATCACTTGAACGTAATATTTTAACTGGACCCAACTTGCATTTCTGGACGCATCATTTGAATGGATTATTTGAAGCTGAAAACATATCCTATGTTTTGTCTGTGCCACCACCCATTACTATTTCACATGACGTTCCTGATGAGCTCCGTAAAAGCATCACCAAATGGAAACTGGATGATGGCTTAGCTCGTGAATACATGTTGGAATATATGTCACTTGATCTGCGTTTGCAACATGAGCATATGGCATCCGCAAAAGAGATTCTCTCAAATCTCAAATTCCTTTATGGGATTAGAGATGGTCGTCGCAGATTCGCGATCACGAGGGAACTCTTGCAAGCAAGAAAGAGAAGGGAAACTCCTGTCGGAATCCACGTACTCAAGATGATTCGACTTCTTTCTGAACTCGATGATATGGGTGTCGTGATGGACAATGATTTCCGAGTAGATCTCATTCTACAATCTCTTCCAAGATCATATGACAGATTTATCGCGGACTTGAATCTCCAGAGGCGAGAGATTACTGTACATGTCCTGCGACAAATGCTCGAGGAACACGAAGCTTCTTTTGGAAAGAAAGCGAGGGTTGGCGAAAGGACTGGGCGGCGTTCAAAACCAAAGCAAATGGAAACCAGAGCTCCTTACTGCACAAGGTCAAGGGAAAGGATTAAATTCGAACCTATGGAGAGTTCGAACAGGTATATTCCTTGTTGAAGTTAATTTTACAATTAACTGTGCATTTTTGGTGTTAGACACTGACTGGAGTTCTCATCCTTGTATGTGATGGGAGCATTAAGGAAACTGGAGCCTGAGGATTGGATCCTTGAATAAAGGCAATGGAGCTGGAGCTGCTACCAAGGCCGTAGGCAAAAGTAGATTTAGGTGGTTTGATAAAGTCATTAGGAAACTTTCATTTATGTACCTAGTTTTTTAATGAAAAACCTTTTTATTCATGTTAATGAATAATGTTGATTTTAAATAAAAGCTCCTGTTTTTGTTTTTCATTTGGTACATTAAATTATTGACTTTACATTATAAAACCACCTAAGTTAGTCATGCACGTACAACAAAACAAAAGGAAACAAGATAATGAAATATCTGCCCAATTATGGCACGCTAGACTTGGACATATATCTAAGTCAAGGATTCAAAAGTTAGCATCATCTGGCGCGATTGAAATCAATCGCATTAATGAAATGCCAACATGTGAACCATGTTTAAAGGGTAAAATGGCTAAGTTGCCGTTTAAGGGAAACCCTGAGCGAGCCAAGCAAACATTGGACTTAATACATACTGACGTATGTGGACTACTAAGAAAAAGCGCCCGAGGTGGCTATGACTACTTCATCACTTTCACTGACGACTTTAGTCGTTATGGATATGTGTTCTTGTTGAAACACAAGTCTGAAGCCTTTGAGCGATTCAAAGAATTCAAGATGGAAGTAGAGAATCAACTTGGTCATACGATAAAGGCTCTTCGTTCTGACCGAGGTGGAGAATTTCTTAGTAACGAATTTCTGAATTATCTTGTAGAGCATGGAATACTATCGCAGTGGACTCCTCCTGCAACACCCCAGTTAAATGGAGTAGCAGAGAGAAGGAATCGAACCTTGATGGACATGGTTCGATCCATGATGAGTGCCACTGACTTACCTCTTTCATTTTGGGGACATGCCCTCCTCACGGCAACGAAGATACTGAATATGGTACCTTCAAAATCCGTAGAAAAAGACACCATACGAACTATGGTTTGGCAAGGCACCCTCATACGCATTCATGCGCATATGGGGATCTCCCGCTTACGTTAAAAAGCTAGTGGGAGATAAATTGGAAACTAAATCCACTTTGTGCAAATTCGTGGGGTATCCGGAAAACTCAATAGGATACGAGTTCTACGATCCTACAAGACAAACAACGTTTGTCTCGAGGAACGCTCACTTCTTGGAGAAGGATTTCTTGATGGACAAGAAAGAAAATAACGTAGAACTAGATGAGGTCACTGAAGCTGAAAAGGCCTTAGAGGTCGATCAAGCTGACCCGTCACCACAGGCAGTGGGAGAACAAGAGCATGAAAGTGCACCAGAAAGTACACCGATACTTCGTAGGTCAGAAAGACAACGTAGAGAACCCGAGAGGTACTACGGTCTGCTGCATGAGACTGGACAGTCTCTAACCGACCCAAGGACTTACGAAGAGGCTATGCTAGACATAGACTCGGGAAAGTGGCGCGAAGCCATGGAATCCGAACTGGACTCCATGCACTCAAACAAGGTCTGGGCCTTGGTAGATCCACCAGTGGGAGTGGCTCCCGTGGGTTGCAAGTGGATCTATAAGCGAAAGCTTGGAGTGAACGGAGAGGTGATTACCTACAAGGCGCGACTAGTGGCAAAAGGATACACTCAAAGACCAGGTATCGACTTTGAGGAGACCTTCTCGCCCGTCGCAATGCCCAAATCCATTCGGATCTTGCTGGCCATAGCTGCGTGGTATAACTACGACATATGGCAGATGGATGTAAAGACTGCCTTTCTCAATGGAGACATTGATAAGGAGATCTACATGGAGCAACCAAAAGGATATGCATCCAAAGGAGATGAACACAAGGTGTGCAAACTCCAGAGGTCCATTTATGGACTGAAGCAAGCTTCCCGAAGTTGGAACATTCGTTTTGATGAGACAATCCAAACTTTTGGATTCATCAAGAACATGTTCGAACCTTGCGTGTACAAAAAGATCAGTGGGAGTACAGTTGAATTTTTGGTGCTTTACGTTGACGACATTCTTCTCATTGGAAACAATGTAAAAGCATTGTCTGAAACTAAAGCATGGTTGTCTACACAATTCTCAATAAAGGATATGGGAGAAGCATCCTTTGTACTAGGTATAAGTGTTGGGATTCGGTAAGAAAAACAGCCCTAGGCACAGCGGAATATAAAAATTTTCTAGGGCCTCTTAAAGAATCTTGCCAGGATATTCTCTAGTTGTATATATATGAATATAATTAAATAGATAGTATAAGTTTTCTCGTTTATACCTATCTCCTTGCAAATCCTCGGCTAGCAATATGAGCTCTGAATTCTGACCCCGGTTGATCGACCCACACCTTTTGGTAGCGCCCCACGTGTTGCGCCTCTACGAGTTGATACACCACAATATCACGAAAATTAATATACCTAATCGACTAGAACATAGGCTATATTAATATCTAGGTTTTAGAACAACTTTGGAACGAAAAATCGAAGTCGAAAAATTCTTCCTAACACTGGAAGGGTTCGGCCGATTTGGTGGGAGAGGGAGAGAGAATTTTTGCTCTTGCAATTTTTCTTGTGGAGTTATGTGAAAAATAACTAGAAGAAAGCTATTTATAGTTTTCTTTCTATCCTAGTCCTATTAGGACTAGGTCTTCTTTCTCCTACATGGGCCATGGCCTTCTTTAATTAGAAGACTAAGTCTTCTAATTAATTCATGGCCCATATTAATTAATCTTTCAGGGCTTTATTTAATCTCCCAATTAAATAGCCCAATTAATTAAATCATCTCCCAATTAATTAATTAAACTCCAAGTCTAATTAAATTAATTATTCCATTAATTAATTAAATCCTAATTAATTAATTTACTCATAAATTAAATTCCAATTTAATTTATAATCTTGATCCACTTCCAATTGGATCCATTTTCGTTCCATATGGGTCGACCCAGTCGACCCACCCATTTAATCGACCCAGTCGATTTTGACCCAGTCGACTGGTTCGTTCCTGTTTTCTCGCTTTCGCTACTTGTGTATTGTGTATGCCCCCGTAGGTTCACCACATAATTGGCCGTGGGTTGTAATTAAATATTATTTAATTACTTGAGCAATTAATGCTCTAAATTAATCGAACACTCTGTCGATCAATCATTCCAAAATCAGCACCCCTGCTAATTTGGGAATTCTCCCACACTCCACGGTCGATGTCCAGTCACAAGCCCATGGAGCCCAATCACTGGTGAATTAATTCAGTGAACCTTTTATCATTTACAATTTCCATATACGACAAAATCTCTCCATCAATCAATCTCCCAGTCGAGACTTAAGGGTATGGTCTTTTCATCGGATTCCCTTATCTTTTGTCTTGACCTTATGTTCTCTGATCTCGAAATAAATTCTTTCTGACTTGTTCTTTATGAGCTACTTACATAAAGTCGTCAGTTACCTTGGCCAAGGATTTCATCAGAATTAATTTCTCACAGAAATCCATAGGAGAATTTCTCGACCTATCAAGTCGAGTCAATGGATCCTTTGTTGATGATATGAATCTGCATACGAGTTCCTCTATACCCAACATGAGTCCACAGAGACTTTCTGGTGATCCCCAGTCAGTCGGAACTCATATCAAAGTATAGACGTTCTCGTACCAGATAAACCCTATCATCTCAAGTAGTTAGGGATCGTTCCTCGTATACTATTGTAAATTGGAATAACTTCAACCCCGATATGCGACTACCGCTTCCATGGTGAGTTATTTCCTAATTGGGGTATTCAGTGCGCTTGCCATCCCAGCAAGCCACCCACTTATGTGTATCGACTATCCCAGTCACGCTCGTGGACCCCAGCGTCCTCCAGTTCATCGGAGTATACACAATAGTGAGAGTCTAACCGAATCCAACGATGTCCTATCTCGATTGGATTCTACGACTCTTGAATATATTCTAGATCACGGCCTTAGAGATCAGTCCACGGGTTGTCCCATAGCCCTGTGATCTAAGGACTTCTATCCTTATGCGTAGACAAATATTACATAAGATAAAGATGACCATTTAATAAAGGTGCATTTATTAATCTAAATTGAATAGTTCCTCATTAATTACAATTAATGCTAGCCATACAGCTGGCTTGCAGGACACTATTTCTATCAATCTCCCACTTGTCCTAAAGCCAGTCTTTTATGTTCTTGAGTCCCATCTTATGCAGATGTTTCTCAAATGCCTTTTGAGGCAGAGGCTTCGTTAGCGGGTCCGCCGTATTATCTTCCGAGTCGACACGTTCCATCTTAATGTCTCCTCTACCAATGATATCTCTTATCACATTGTATCGTCTCTGCACGTGCTTGGATTTCTGATGAGATCTCGGCTCCTTTGCTTGCGCTATTGCCCCATTATTATCGCAGAAGATAGTAATGGGCTCAGCAATGCTAGGTATCACATCCAGTTCTGGATGAAGTTCCTCATCCAAACACCTTCCTTTGCTGCGTCACTCGCGGCAATGTATTCTGCTTCAGTGGTTGAATCCGCGGTTGTTTCCTGCTTGGAGCTCTTCCAGCTAACCGCACCACCATTGAGGCAGAAAACGTATCCTGATGTCGACTTGAAGTCGTCTACATCACATTGGAAGCTCGAGTCTGTATAGCCTTCCAATTTCAATTCTCCTCCACCGTATACCAAGAACAATTCCTTAGTCCTTCTCAGGTACTTCAGAATTGCCTTTACGGCTATCCAGTGCTGCTCACCTGGATCAGACTGGTAGCGACTTGTAACGCTTAAAGCGTACGCTACGTCTGGTCTTGTACATAGCATACCATACATTATGCTTCCTATCGCGGATGCATATGGTACTCGAGACATATTGCTTCTCTCTTCAGGCGTCTTGGGGGCCATAGACTTGGAGAGTGCAATTCCATGTCTCATTGGAAGCAATCCTCTCTTGGATTCTTCCATACTAAATCTTTTCAAGATTTTATCTATGTACTGGGATTGGGAGAGGCCCAGCAGTCCTTTTGATCTATCTCGGTAGATCCTTATACCTAGTACAAAGGATGCTTCTCCCATATCCTTCATTGAGAATTGTGTAGATAACCATGCTTTAGTTTCAGACAATGCTTTTACATTGTTTCCAATGAGAAGAATGTCGTCAACGTAAAGCACCAAAAATTCAACTGTACTCCCACTGATCTTCTTGTACACGCAAGGTTCGAACATGTTCTTGATGAATCCAAAAGTTTGGATTGTCTCATCAAAACGAATGTTCCAACTTCGGGAAGCTTGCTTTAGTCCATAAATGGACCTCTGGAGTTTGCACACCTTGTGTTCATCTCCTTTGGATGTATATCCTTTTGGTTGCTCCATGTAGATCTCCTTATCAATGTCTCCATTGAGAAAGGCAGTCTTTACATCCATCTGCCATATCTCGTAGTTATACCACGCAGCTATGGCCAGCAAGATCCGAATGGATTTGGACATTGCGACGGGCGAGAAGGTCTCCTCAAAGTCGATACCTGGTCTTTGAGTGTATCCTTTTGCCACTAGTCGCGCCTTGTAGGTAATCACCTCTCCGTTCACTCCAAGCTTTCGCTTATAGATCCACTTGCAACCCACGGGAGCCACTCCCACTGGTGGATCTACCAAGGCCCAGACCTTGTTTGAGTGCATGGAGTCCAGTTCGGATTCCATGGCTTCGCGCCACTTTCCCGAGTCTATGTCTAGCATAGCCTCTTCGTAAGTCCTTGGGTCGGTTAGAGACTGTCCAGTCTCATGCAGCAGACCGTAGTACCTCTCAGGTTCTCTACGTTGTCTTTCTGACCTACGAAGTATCGGTGTACTTTCTGGTGCACCTTCATGCTCTTGTTCTCCCACTGCCTGTGGTGACGGGTCAGCTCGATCGACCTCTAAGGTCTTTTCAGCTTCAGTGACCTCATCTAGTTCTACGTTATTTTCTTTCTTGTCCACCAAGAAATCCTTCTCTAAGAAGTGAGCGTTCCTTGAGACAAACGTTGTTTGTCTTGTAGGATCGTAGAACTCGTATCCTATTGAGTTTTCCGGATACCCCACGAATTTGCACAAAGTGGATTTAGTTTCCAATTTATCTCCCACTAGATTTTTTTTAACGTAAGCGGGAGATCCCCATATGCGCATGAATGCGTATGAGGGTGCCTTGCCAAACCATAGTTCGTATGGTGTCTTTTCTACGGATTTCGAAGGTACCATATTCAGTATCTTCGTTGCCGTGAGGAGGGCATGTCCCCAAAATGAAAGAGGTAAGTCAGTGGCACTCATCATGGATCGAACCATGTCCATCAATGTTCGATTCCTTCTCTCTGCTACTCCATTTAACTGGGGTGTTGCAGGAGGAGTCCACTGCGATAGTATTCCATGCTCTACAAGATAATTCAGAAATTCGTTACTAAGAAATTCTCCACCTCGGTCAGAACGAAGAGCCTTTATCGTATGACCAAGTTGATTCTCTACTTCCATCTTGAATTCTTTGAATCGCTCAAAGGCTTCAGACTTGTGTTTCAACAAGAACACATACCCATAACGACTAAAGTCGTCAGTGAAAATGATGAAGTAGTCATAGCCTCCTCGGGCGCTTTTTCTTAGTGGTCCACATACGTCAGTATGTATCAAGTCCAATGTTTGCTTGGCTCGCTCAGGGTTTCCCTTAAACGGCAACTTAGCCATTTTACCCTTTAAACATGGTTCACATGTTGGCATTTCATCAATGCGATTGATTTCAATCGCGCCAGATGATGCTAACTTTTGAATCCTTGACTTAGATATATGTCCAAGTCTAGCGTGCCATAATTGGGCAGATATTTCATTATCTTGTTTCCTTTTGTTTTGTTGTACGTGCATGACTAACTTAGGTGGTTTCATAATGTAAAGTCAATAATTTAATGTACCAAATGAAAAAACAAAAACAGGAGCTTTTATTAAAATCAACATTATTTAATAACATGAATAAAAAGTATTTCATTAATAACTAGGTACATAAATGAAAGTTTCCTAATGACTTTATCAAACCACCTAAATCTACTTTTGCCTACGGCCTTGGTAGCAGCTCCAGCTCCATTGCCTTATTCAAGGATCCAATCCTCAGGCTCCAGTTTCTTTAATGCTCCCATCACCTACAAGGATGAGAACTCCAGTCAGTGTCTAACACCAAAAATGCACAGTTAATTGAAAAATTAACTTCAACAAGGAATATACCTGTTCGAACTCTCCATAGGTTCGAATTTAATCCTTTCCTTTGACCTTGTGCAGTAAGGAGCTCTGGTTTCCATTTGTCTTGGTTTTGAACGCCGCCCAGTCTTTTCGCCAACCCTTGCTTTCTTTCCAAAAGAAGCTTCGTGTTCCTCGAGCATTTGTCGCAGGACATGCACAGTGATCTCTCGCCTCTGGAGATTCAAGTCCGCGATAAATCGGTCATATGATCTAGGAAGAGATTGTAGAATAATATCCACTCGGAAATCATTGTCCATCACGACACCCATATCATCGAGTTCAGAAAGAAGTCGAATCATCTTGTGTACGTGGATTCCGACAGGAGTTTCCCTTCTCTTTCTTGCTTGCAAGAGTTCCCTCGTGATCGCGAATCTACGACGACCATCTCTAATCCCATAAAGGAATTTGAGATTCGAGAGAATCTCTTTCGCGGATGCCATATGCTCATGTTGCAAACGCAGATCAAGTGACATATATTCCAACATGTATTCACGAGCTAAGCCATCATCCAGTTTCCACTTGGTGATGCTTTTACGGAGCTCATCAGGAACGTCATGTGAAATAGTAATGGGTGGTGGCACAGACAAAACATAAGATATGTTTTCAGCTTCAAATAATCCATTCAAATGATGCGTCCAGAAATGCAAGTTGGGTCCAGTTAAAATATTACGTTCAAGTGTTGAGATGGATAAATCTCTAAGTGCTCTAAGCTCTTTTGACATCATATCTATAAAATGACGATAGAAGAAATAAATACGCGAAAGATTAATTTAAAAATGCACAATTCACAAACATGGATTTCATTTTCAAATTACTCCCACTATTTTAATCAAAATCTTATGCCCCCACATAAGTTTCGGGAATTTAAAATATCCTAGCGGGCTTAAGGCCCAAATGCAATCTCCTAGTACCCACGACTCGTTGGCCATACTATTTGATCCACTTGGTGGTCGACTATGTCAACGGTTAACCATCGCAGCTAACCCTTAAGTTCATTTAGCCTCGTTTTTCAATATGGACCCACGACTCGTGAGACATCCATACTTACTAGCGTTAAATCATGTCCAATACTCGTGAAGAGAAATAGTTCAATCCTAGACGCCCCACGACTCGTGAGACAGCGCCTAAAACCTTGCTATCCCCTCCCTTGGCACTTAACTCGTGCATCGAGGCAATAGACATATTATCTTCCTATAGCTCGACCCACGACTCGTGAGACATCGAGATATATTCGTACAATATGCCTAAGACCTAGTAATTGGATAGGCTCGGACCATAGACACTATTCATATGCGCCCGTTATTCGATTTAATATTCTAATTGAATTTTAAGTTCAATTGGAGGTTTCTAAGTGTGCGAGGTCTCATCAGATTATGCTTATCTTGTTTACGTTTTCTATCCTAAGCATGCATCTCATACATCAAAGAATAATGTGCGAAAAAGTAAACATTCATCACCTAGCAAGATATGATTGGTCGATTGCCCATCCTATGCGATCCATCACGAGCCACGTGATGAATCAATTGGTCAGTCTAGGGTGAAAATTAAATGTCCTAACTATTACAATTTTTAAACCCATACATCATGGGCCTTCTTGTAATATCCAGCTTGATTGGGCCTCCATGTAATGAATTGGGCCTCCATGTCCTCCAAGGTAAATGGGCCTCCATGTGGATCTCCAAGTCTTCATGAGGTCTTCTCGGCTCCAAGCCTAATCTAAGCCTAGCTTACATAATTTAAATGGTCCTATTCTATTACATTTGTTTGCGCAAGCAAGGACACCAATCAGGCCCATTTAATTACAACCCATAAAATAAATAAACCAAAACTACACAGGGCTTAAGGGCAAAATCGACCAATCCACATATTCACTCAAGAACATGCATAAATTCACATAAGGGCAAAAATGTAAATTTACCGGCTCCTTTAATTTTAATTCATAAAATTTATCCAAGTTAATTAATTTTGAATTAACAATTAACCTCTAAGATTAATTAGCTCTTACTTGAGCTTCAAGTAATCTACAAATCCTATCTTGATTAAGATTGGTTAATTAAGGTAATCTAAATCTCTAAGATTCTTACCTTATCCAAAACTCTAAGTTTCCCAATATTCCCAAATCTCCAAGATTCTCAAGATAATCCTATTTTGTTTAGATTAGTTTAATTAAGGTAGTGTTTAATTCTAACAAGATAACTACCTTATCCCAAAACTCCAAGTTTCCTAATCTTCCCAAAATTCTAAATTTCCAGAATTTTCAAAATAGGCAGAATTAGAGTCCAACCCAAACATGACCAGTCGAAGCTAATCAGGAGCTGCCACGCGGACAACCCACGCGCGATCCCGCAGGGGCGCGTGAGCTCCCACGGGCAACAGCCGCGGCGCGTGACAGCGCGCGGCAGCAGGCTGCCGCGCACAGCCACGCGCAGACAACAGCCCGCGGGCTGCTGCTGTGCGCAGCGTGCGCGGACAGCATGCTGTCCGCATGCTGCCGCATGCCGCGGCTTGCGGTGGCCGCCCAGCCGCGGTGCGCTGCCGCGCACCGCCGCGTGCCACCGCAGGGTTGGATCTAAAAATATTTTTTTTTTTGTTTTTGATTACTTTTATGATTTAATTAAAACAGTCCCAATTAAATCTCAATCCAAAATTAAAATAACATGATAAAAATACGAATCTAAAATTTCCCATTAACTCTAAGTTAACAATAAAGTCCTAAAACATTCATAGTTAAAGAACTAGCCACATAAATCAAACATATGATTTAATAAACACAGAATTTGCAAATTCATATATATACAAAGCCTAGAGTTGGCTCTGATACCACTGTTGGGATTCGGTAAGAAAAACAGCCCTAGGCACAGCGGAATATAAAAATTTTCTAGGGCCTCTTAAAGAATCTTGCCAGGATATTCTCTAGTTGTATATATATGAATATAATTAAATAGATAGTATAAGTTTTCTCGTTTATACCTATCTCCTTGCAAATCCTCGGCTAGCAATATGAGCTCTGAATTCTGACCCCGGTTGATCGACCCACACCTTTTGGTAGCGCCCCACGTGTTGCGCCTCTACGAGTTGATACACCACAATATCACGAAAATTAATATACCTAATCGACTAGAACATAGGCTATATTAATATCTAGGTTTTAGAACAACTTTGGAACGAAAAATCGAAGTCGAAAAATTCTTCCTAACACTGGAAGGGTTCGGCCGATTTGGTGGGAGAGGGAGAGAGAATTTTTGCTCTTGCAATTTTTCTTGTGGAGTTATGTGAAAAATAACTAGAAGAAAGCTATTTATAGTTTTCTTTCTATCCTAGTCCTATTAGGACTAGGTCTTCTTTCTCCTACATGGGCCATGGCCTTCTTTAATTAGAAGACTAAGTCTTCTAATTAATTCATGGCCCATATTAATTAATCTTTCAGGGCTTTATTTAATCTCCCAATTAAATAGCCCAATTAATTAAATCATCTCCCAATTAATTAATTAAACTCCAAGTCTAATTAAATTAATTATTCCATTAATTAATTAAATCCTAATTAATTAATTTACTCATAAATTAAATTCCAATTTAATTTATAATCTTGATCCACTTCCAATTGGATCCATTTTCGTTCCATATGGGTCGACCCAGTCGACCCACCCATTTAATCGACCCAGTCGATTTTGACCCAGTCGACCCAGTCGACTGGTTCGTTCCTGTTTCCTCGCTTTCGCTACTTGTGTATTGTGTATGCCCCCGTAGGTTCACCACATAATTGGCCGTGGGTTGTAATTAAATATTATTTAATTACTTGAGCAATTAATGCTCTAAATTAATCGAACACTCTGTCGATCAATCATTCCAAAATCAGCACCCCTGCTAATTTGGGAATTCTCCCACACTCCACGGTCGATGTCCAGTCACAAGCCCATGGAGCCCAATCACTGGTGAATTAATTCAGTGAACCTTTTATCATTTACAATTTCCATATACGACAAAATCTCTCCATCAATCAATCTCCCAGTCGAGATTTAAGGGTATGGTCTTTTCATCGGATTCCCTTATCTTTTGTCTTGACCTTATGTTCTCTGATCTCGAAATAAATTCTTTCTGACTTGTTCTTTATGAGCTACTTACATAAAGTCGTCAGTTACCTTGGCCAAGGATTTCATCAGAATTAATTTCTCACAGAAATCCATAGGAGAATTTCTCGACCTATCAAGTCGAGTCAATGGATCCTTTGTTGATGATATGAATCTGCATACGAGTTCCTCTATACCCAACATGAGTCCACAGAGACTTTCTGGTGATCCCCAGTCAGTCGGAACTCATATCAAAGTATAGACGTTCTCGTACCAGATAAACCCTATCATCTCAAGTAGTTAGGGATCGTTCCTCGTATACTATTGTAAATTGGAATAACTTCAACCCCGATATGCGACTACCGCTTCCATGGTGAGTTATTTCCTAATTGGGGTATTCAGTGCGCTTGCCATCCCAGCAAGCCACCCACTTATGTGTATCGACTATCCCAGTCACGCTCGTGGACCCCAGCGTCCTCCAGTTCATCGGAGTATACACAATAGTGAGAGTCTAACCGAATCCAACGATGTCCTATCTCGATTGGATTCTACGACTCTTGAATATATTCTAGATCACGGCCTTAGAGATCAGTCCACGGGTTGTCCCATAGCCCTGTGATCTAAGGACTTCTATCCTTATGCGTAGACAAATATTACATAAGATAAAGATGACCATTTAATAAAGGTGCATTTATTAATCTAAATTGAATAGTTCCTCATTAATTACAATTAATGCTAGCCATACAGCTGGCTTGCAGGACACTATTTCTATCAATAAGGATCTACCGAGATAGATCAAAAGGACTGCTGGGCCTCTCCCAATCCCAGTACATAGACAAAATCTTGAAAAGATTTAGTATGGAAGAATCCAAGAGAGGATTGCTTCCAATGAGACATGGAATTGCACTCTCCAAGTCTATGGCCCCAAAGACGCCAGAGGAGAGAAGCAATATGTCTCGAATACCGTATGCATCCGCGATAGGAAGCATAATGTATGGTATGCTGTGTACGAGACCAGACGTAGCGTACGCTCTAAGCGTTACAAGTCGCTACCAGTCTGACCCAGGTGAGCAGCACTGGATAGCCGTAAAGGCAATTCTGAAGTACCTGAGAAGGACTAAGGAATTGTTCTTGGTATACGGTGGAGGAGAATTGAAATTGGAAGGCTATACAGACTCAAGCTTCCAATGTGATGTAGACGACTTCAAGTCGACATCAGGATATGTTTTCTGCCTCAATGGTGGTGCGGTTAGCTGGAAGAGCTCCAAGCAGGAAACAACCGCGGATTCAACCACTGAAGCAGAATACATTGCCGCGAGTGACGCAGCAAAGGAAGGTGTTTGGATGAGGAACTTCATCCAGGAACTGGATGTGATACCTAGCATTGTTGAGCCCATTACTATCTTCTGCGATAATAATGGGGCAATAGCGCAAGCAAAGGAGCCGAGATCTCATCAGAAATCCAAGCACGTACAGAGACGATACCATGTGATAAGAGATATCATTGGTAGAGGAGACATTAAGATGGAACGTGTCGACTCGGAAGATAATACGGCGGACCCGCTAACGAAGCCTCTGCCTCAAAAGGCATTTGAGAAACATCTGCATAAGATGGGACTCAAGAACATAAAAGACTGGCTTTAGGACAAGTGGGAGATTGATAGAAATAGTGTCCTGCAAGCCAGCTGTATGGTTAGCATTAATTGTAATTAATGAGGAACTATTCAATTTTGATTAATAAATGCACTTTTATTAAATGGTCAACTTTATCTTATGTAATATTTGTCTACGCATAAGGATAGTAGTCCTTAGATCACAGGGCTATGGGACAACCCGTGGACTGATCTCCAAGGCCGTGATCTAGAATATATTCAAGAGTCGTAGAATCCAATCGAGATAGGACATCATTGGATTCGGTTAGACTCTCACTATTGTGTATACTCCGATGAACTGGAGGACGCTGGGGTCCACGAGCGTGACTGGGATAGTCGATACACATAAGTGGGTGGCTTGCTGGGATGGCAAGCGCACTGAATACCCCAATTAGGAAATAACTCACCATGGAAGCGGTAGTCGCATATCGGGGTTGAAGTTATTTCAATTTACAATAGTATACGAGGAACGATCCCTAACAACTTGAGATGATAGGGTTTATCTGGTGCGAGAACGTCTATGCTTTGATGTGAGTTCCGACTGACTGAGGATCGCCAGAAAGTCTCTGTGGACTCATGTTGGGTATAGAGGAACTCGTATGCAGATTCATATCATCAACAAAGGATCCATTGACTCGACTTGATAGGTCGAGAAATTCTCCTATGGATTTCTGTGAGAAATTAATTCTGATGAAATCCTTGGCCAAGGTAACTGACGACTTTATGTAAGTAGCTCATAAAGAACAAGTCAAAGAGAATTTATTTCGAGATCAGAGAACATAAGGTCAAGACAAAAGATAAGGGAATCCGATGAAAGACCATACCCTTAAGTCTCGACTGGGAGATTGATCGATGGAGAGATTGTGTCGTATATGGAAATTGTAAATGATTAAAAGGTTCACTGAATTAATTCACCAGTGATTGGGCTCCATGGGCTTGTGACTGGACATCGACCGTGGAGTGTGGGAGAATTCCCAAATTAGCAGGGGTGCTAATTTTGGAATGATTGATCGACAGAGTGTTCGATTAATTTAGAGTATTAATTGCTCGAGTAATTAAATAATATTTAATTACAACCCGCGGCCAATTATGTGGTGAACCTACGGGGGCATACACAATACACATGAAGCGAAAGCGAGGAAGTAGGAACGAACCAGTTGACTGGGTCGACTGGGTCAAAATCGACTGGGTCGATTAAATGGGTAGGTCGACTGGGTCGACCCATATGGAACGAAGATGGATCCAATTGGAATTGGATCAAGATTATAAATTAAATTGGAATTTAATTTATGAGTAAATTAATTAATTATGATTTAATTAATTAATGGAATAATTAATTTAATTAGACTTGGAGTTTAATTAATTAATTGGGAGATGATTTAATTAATTGGGCTATTTAATTGGGAGATTAAATAAAGCCCTGAAAGATTAATTAATATGGGCCATGAATTAATTAGAAGACTTAGTCTTCTAATTAAAGAGGGCCATGGCCCATGTAGGATAATTAGTATCCTAATCCTAGGAGGATTAGGTTTTATGAGATATCTATAAATAAGAGACTAGGTCTCATATCTCACACACAACTCCACAAGAAAAATCAAGAAGAGCAAAATTCTTTCCCTCTCCCTCCCTGGATCGGCCGAACTCACTTCCACTTTAGGAAGAATTTTCGTCTTCGATTCTTCGTTCTAAAGTTGTTCTAAAACCTAGATATTAATATACCCTATGTTCCAGTTGATTAGGATATATTAATTTTCGTGATATTGTGGTGTATCAACTCGTAGAGGCGCAACACGTGGGGCGCTAAACAAAGGTGTGGGTCGATCTTACCGAGGCAGAATTCAGAGTTCGTCTTGCTAGCCGAGGATTTGCAAGGAGACAGGTATAAACGAGAAAACTTATACCGTCGTTTAATTATATTCATATATATACAACCAGAGAATATCCTGGCAAGATTCTTTAAGAGGCCCTAGAAATTTTTTTATATTCCGCTGTGCCTAGGGCTGTTTTTCTTACCGAATCCCAACAAAAACTTCCCCAAGTACATGTTGAGCATAAACCATCAATCGGTAAGGCTCGATCTACAATCTTCGATCTTCGATCTACGATCTACGATGTACAGAAGGTTAAAACATATTATTGGTTTACCATCCAAATACAAAATTAAAAGCTCATACCATGGTTTAAAAGGATCGAAAAATTACTGTATGGGATTTTTAACTGCTCCGATCTCCTTGCTGATTATGGTTATGGAGAATTGCAAATACAACCATTGAAGAAATTATGCTATACTCAGAGATCCATACGACACAATACCCATGCATTGAAAATCCCACAGGGTTTTTCCGAGCTAGGTTTTTAATGAGGCATATCCAAAGCACAAAATAATAAAAGCCCTTCATCTACCATGAGGCAAAATCTACTTCTCCGAGCTTCAGCTTCACTTATGCTCGAGAAGTGGGGGAGTATTGATGGGGGCTATTTTAAACGTAAGGCCGGATCAAACGCTTCGAGCTTGTCCAGGTCGACCCAATCCCTTGAACAAGTCAAAGCTCTTCGGAAGATAGAAAATCAACCCGACCCGCGATTCATGTCCTATCGATCTAGTAGAAGAATCTGAATGCTTATTGGGCCATATAAGTTCCCTAATGCTTGTAGGATACTACTAGGGCTAGGATTATGTTTACTATATAAGTTAGACCTTTCATTATAATAAGGGGGGAACACAAGAATAGGGCTTACGCCTACATACTTTGTACAGAGCATTGTAATATCTTTACTCTAATAAGATAAGCTTTTGCTCTCCATTAATTCTACGTTATTATCATTGTTCATACTTTATTTTTCTTGTATTGCACAATCCTGAGTAACTTAATCTGCCCTCAAATCTAATCTGATAATATTGATTGAACCTAACGAAAAACGGTTAAATCAGTTGGCGCCCACCATGGGGCAAGGTTAATTACTCGATCGAATATGATCAATCCAAGGAAAGATACACGAACTACTAGGAGAACCTTCTACCCATCATGCACGAGCTGATCCCGAATGAATTGGACATTCTAGAATCAATTTCTATAGAAAATTAACATCTGGGAGCTCCAATCCGTCGTATTATTGAATTCCGACAGTTTTTGCTTCATCGTGACATTTGAAATTAGTCATCCCCAATTTGAAATCATGTAATTTCTGCGTCAATTATTGAAATTGGAATTGTCTCCCAATTTGAAGCTGCTTAAAATCAACTGGGGAAGATTCAATTTCACTTTTCTCCCATTAATTTGCCGTTTCCAGATTTCGGGCCTTCAAGAATTTCTTCGGCCTATTGGAATGTCGCGATTGGTGGCTTTTATGGGCACGAACTTGGATAGTTTATATTCCTATTTTATTAAATTTAATTCACCAGCTACTTATTAACCTATTCCGAGATTCGGGCCTTTGATTTATATAAATTTCTGTGCGACGTTCTGCTCGTTTCTTTCTGAATTCAGTAGGAGCCCCTGGTCGGTATTGGCTACGTCTAATTAATCGTAAGCAAGCTTAATTTCTGTTTTCATCCCGAATTTGTTGGAATCCAGCGATCGGGGCCTCACAGCTGATTACAAGCTTGGAGTATTTGTTAGTTATAAGTAGTCTTCTACGTAATCACACAAGTTCAGCTGCTTGGTTGATTAATATACTATTTTCCAGTTGTTACAATTACTTGAATTGAGCTGCTTACTTGAATGGTTGTAATTTTACAAGACACTAGAGGATCGAGAGCTAAAGAGTAAAACTTTTTAGTATAACTCTATGCTCGGAGAAATAGTATAAGAGTAAAATATGTTGATATAACTCTGTGATCGAAATCAGGCAAGAACTTTTGTTCGTCCTGAGGATAGAAAATAAAGAGTTGAGTAAAATCGATTCACTCGATAAACACTCCTCGATCTCCATAACGACGATTAAATAGGTTAAAGCCAATAATTGGTGAAAAACCTAATAACTAAAGAGTTCAGTAAAATCGATTCGCTCGATAAACACTCCTCGATCTCCATAACAACGATTAAATAAGTTAAAGCCATTAATTGGTAAAAAACCTAATTACTAAAGAGTTGAGTAAAATAGATTCGCTCGATAAACACTCCTCGATTTCCATAACAACGATTAAATAGGTTTAAGCCAATAATTGGTAAAAAAAACCTAAGTACTAAAGATTTGAGTAAAATCGATTCGCTCGATAAACACTCCTCAATCTCCATAACAACGATTAAATAGGTTTAAGCCAATAATTGTTAGAAAAACCTAATTACTAAAGAGTTGAGTAAAATCGATTCGCTTGATAAAGACTCCTCGATCTCCATAAAGACGATTAAATAGGTTAAAGTCAATAATTGGTAAAAAAACCTAAGTACGAAAGAGTTGAGTAAAATCGATTCGCTCGATAAACACTCCTCAATCTCCATAACGACGATTGAATAGGTTAAAGCCAATAATTGGTAAAAACCTAATTGCTAAAGAGTTGAGTAAAATCTATTCGCTCGATAAACATTCCTTGATCTCCATAACAACGATTAAATAGGTTTACGCCAATAATTGGTAAAAAAACCTAATTACTAAAGAGTTGAGTAAAATCGATTCGCTCGATAAACACTCCTCGATCTCCATAAAGACGATTAAATAGGTTAAAGCCAATAATTGGTAAAAAAACCTAAGTACTAAAGAGTTGAGTAAAATGGATTCGCTCGATAAACACTCCTCGATCTCCATAACGACGATTAAATAGTTTTAAGCCAATAATTGGTAAAAAAACCTAATTACTAAAGAGTTGAGTAAAATCTATTAGCTCGATAAACACTCCTCGATCTCCATAAAGACGATTAAACTGGTTAAAACCAATAATTGGTAAACAACCTAAGTCAAAGAATTGAGTAAAATCAACTTATTCGATAGACGCTCTTCTATCTCCAGAAAACGACTTACTGGTTAAAACCAATAATTGGTAAACAACCTAAGTCAAAGAATTGAGTAAAATCGACTTATTCGATAAACGCTCTTCTATCTCCAGAAAACGACTTACTAGTTAAAACCAATAATTGGTAAACAACCTAAGTCAAAGAATTGAGTAAAATCGACTTATTCGATAGACGCTCTTCTATCTCAAGAAAACGACTTACTGGTTAAAACCAATAATTGGTAAACAACCTAAGTCAAAGAATTGAGTAAAATCGACTTATTCGATAAACGCTCTTCTATCTCCAGAAAACGACTTACTGGTTAAAACCAATAATTGGTAAACAACCTAAGTCAAAGAATTGAGTAAATCGACTTATTCGATAAACGCTCTTCTATCTCCAGAAAACGACTTACTGGTTAAAACCAATAATTGGTAAACAACCTAAGTCAAAGAATTGAGTAAAATCGACTTATTCGATAAACGCTCTTCTATCTCCAGAAAACGACTTACTGGTTAAAATCAATAATTGGTAAACAACCTAAGTCAAAGAATTGAGTAAAATCGACTTATTCGATAAACGCTCTTCTATCTCCAGAAAACGACTTACTGGTTAAAACCAATAATTGGTAAACAACCTAAGTCAAAGAATTGAGTAAAATCGACTTTTCAATAAACGCTTTTCTATCTCCAGAAAATGACTTACAGGTTAAAACCAATAATTGGTAAACAACCTAAGTCTAAAACTGAGTAAAAAATCGACCCACTCGGTAAACACTCACCGATCTCCGAAAACGAAGACTTATGGATTAAAGCCAATAATTGGTAAACAACCTAAGTCTAAAACTGAGTAAAAATCGGCCCGATCGATGAACACTCGTCGATCTCCTAAAAGTAGGCTTACGGGTTAAAGCCAATAATTTGTAAACAACCTAAGTCTAAAATTGACCCGATCGATAAACACTCATCGATCTCCGAAAAACACTCATCGATCTCCGAAAAACGACTGGACTAACAAGTTCAAAGTCAATTATTGGTGAACAACCTACTTATTACATCGAGTAAAATCGATCTGATCGATAAAACACTCAGCGATCTTCGAAATTAAAGAAATTAAAGAGTAAAACCATTGATTTGGTATAAACTCTTATATAAAAAAAATATGAGTAAAACCATTAATTTGGTATAATCTCTTGAATAAAAAATAAAGAGTAAAACCATTAATTTGGTATAAACTCTTAATAAAAAATAAAGAGTAAAACCATCAATTTTGTATAAACTTTTAAATCAAAAATAAAGAGTAAAACCATTAATTTGGTATAAACTCTTAAACCAAAAATAAAGAGTAAAACCATTAATTTGGTATAAACTCTTAAATCGAAAAGAATGAGTAAATCATTAAACTCTTGATCGAAAAATATTGAGTAAAACCATTAATTTGGTAAAACTCCCCCAAGTACATGTTTAGCATAAACCATCAATCGGTAAGGCTCGATCTACAATCTTCGATCTTCGATCTACGATCTACGATGTACATAATGTCAAAACCGATTATTGGTTTACCATCCAATTACAAAATTAAAAGCTCAGACCATGGTTTAAAAGGATCGAAAAATTACTGTATGGGATTTTTAACTGCTCCGATCTCCTTGCTGGTTATGGTTATGGATTATTGCAAATTCAACCATTGAAGAAATTATGCTATACTCAGAGATCCATACGACACAATACCCATGCATTGACAAACCCTAATATCACGAAGGATATGTACTCTTTTTCCCTTGCTCGATTTTTATCCCACAGGGTTTTTTCGAGCTAGGTTTTTAATGAGGCATATCCGAAGCACAAAATAATAAAAGCCCTTCATCTACCATGAGGCAAAATCTACTTCTCCGAGCTTCAGCTTCACTTATGCTCGAGAAGTGGGGAGTATTGATGGGGGCTATTTTAAACGTAAGGCCGGATCAAACGCTCCGAGCTTGTCCAGGTCGACCCAATCCCTTGAACAAGTCAAAGCTCTTCGGAAGATAGAAAATCAACCCGACCCGCGATTCAAGTCCTATCGATCTAGTAGATGAATCTGAATGTTTATTGGGCCATATAAGTTCCCTAATGCTTTTAGGATACTACTAGGGCTAGGATTATGTTTACTATATAAGTTAGACCCTTCATTATAATAAGGGGGAACACAAGAATAGGGCTTACGCCTACATACTTTATACAGAGCATTGTAATATCTTTACTCTAATAAGATAAGCTTTTGCTCTCCATTAATTCTACGTTATTATCATTGTTCATACTTTATTTTTCTTGTATTGCACCATCCTGAGTAACTTAATCTGCCCTCAAATCTAATCCGCTAATATTGATTGAATCTAACGAAAAACGGTTAAATCAATCAGATTTGTCATATTGTTGATAATCAGTATGATAAGGATAATGTTCATAAGCAGAATAAGATGCATGATAAGCAGGATATGCATGCATTGGATGAGCAGGATATGGTGCATAGTAATTGAGGTGCATGATACATAGGAGGACATGCAGCAGGTTGCACATAATAAGACTCATTTCCATACCAAGCATTTTGATTTTTCTTGTTTTTATGCTTCTTTGGTTTACTAGATGGTTGCTCATTAACAGACGACTTAGTTTTATCACTAGTCTGATTGGTTTTAACTTTATCAGAAGATTTCTTAGGATTCTCCAGTTTAGGCTTACCAGTCTGTTTTCCTACACTAGGCTCTTTGCTCTTTTTAGCCTTATAAGTTTTCGTCTCCTTTAACACTTTCTCAGGTGAAGCAGGTTTAGTAGTCTGAACATACAAAATGACCTTACCGTTGTCAGCTGATACAAATTTTTCAGTATGATTCAGTTCTAACTTATCTTGTTCTAAAGGTGTCTTCTGTTTACTAGAGATAAGAGTGGATTCAACAGATGACTTTTCATGAGACTCAATTGACTTTTCAAGTTCCATGATATTTCCTTTAAGGACTTCACATTCAGCTTTCAGAGATTCATTCTCTTGCTCAAGCAGTTTATATTCAGCTGATTCTTCAGGCTTTTCAGCTTTGAGTTTCAGTGAACTGTTTTGATCTCTTAGCAATATCATCTCTTCCTTAAGCTTACTAAATGCTTCAGAAATAGTAGTATTGTTAAGCATCATTTGTTCAAATGAATTAAACAATTCATTATCAAGAGGAGTTACCTCATCATCCTCAGAGCTATCAGATTCCTTAGCCATCAGGCAGAGAAGAGCAGGACTCTCTTCATCAGAGGACCCTTCATCAGACGTGTCTGAATTCGAATCTGATTAGTATATAGCAGCTAGCTTTTCCGCTTCTGCTACCAGAACCTTGCCTTTCTGATGCTTTCTTTCCTTTCTGATTCTCTTTTCTTCTACTGTATACTTCTCAGCTTTAGGATATGGGCAGTCTCTGATGAAATGACCCAATTTCCTGCAGTTATAGCACATCATTTTAGATTTATAAGAATCTTTGTCATGAGAAGTAGAAGTAGGGTTAGAAGTAGAAGCATTGTTGTATTTGTTCTTCATTTTTCTTTTATAGAACTTCTTGAAGTTGTTCATCAGCAATGCAACGTCTCTAGCTGTGTACTCCTTTTTGTTGAGTGTTGTGGCTTCATCAGATGAGTCCACATCTTTACTTTTGTAGGCTGGTCTTCTGGAATTTTCAGCAGCAACCAGGGCAGCTGTGGGACTTGAAGTTGAGGTTTCTTCAACACCCATTATTGGCAGTTTATATTCGTATGCCTTGAGTACTGAGAACAGCTCGGTAAGTGAGATTTTTCCTAAATCTCTTAACTCTTCCATGGTTATCACCTTCATGTTGAACTTTGGAGGTAGAGCCTTCAGCACTCTGATGGTTATCTCCTTATCTGTGAAGATTTTTCCAAGCTTCAGAACTTCATTCAGCGTCCTTGTGAACCTTGTATCCATCTGATCAATGGTTTTCGCAGACTTCATCTTGAAGTTGTCCAGCTTTTCCAGAGCAACACTCAGCTGATGCTCTTTGATGGCGTCGTTTCCTTCGCTCATATCACGAACCTTATCCCACATTTCTTTGGCAGTCTTACAATGCTTGACTTTGTCAAATCTGTCGTTGTCAAGGGCCTTGGTCATGATGAATCGCCCAACTTTGTCCAGGTTGAACAGCTTTATTTCTTCGGCTGTCATCTCGTGTAAATCTTTTTCCACCGTTATATCGACTTCATCAACTTTGATGGTCTTGGTGAATTTGAATGGACCTTTGATGATACATGTGTACATGTTATCAATGTAGGCAGCTAAAAAGATCTCCATTTTGATCTTCCAGTCTTCGAAGCTCATACCAGCTATGTGGGGAACATGGCTGATACAATCCATTTTTCAAAAATTTTAATTTTTCAAAAAGATGCTCTTTTGAAAAGTTTGAAAAACCTTTGAAAAACACTCGGATCAAGCTCGTTGATCAGGCATCTGATTCTAATGAACCACCTGCTCTGATAACACTTGTTGGTCCCAAGTGGTCAGATGAGGTCCAGAGGGGGGGAGGGGTGAATAGACCTCTGACAATTTTAAACAAAATCTTAACTTTAAAACTGTTGCTCAAAAGTAAGCAGACTAAGCTGTTACAGAACAGTAAGCTTACAAGGCTGATCGCGAACAAATCTTTGAACAGCTTTGTCACAAAGATCTTGGGTTATACTAAAAACACAAAGTAATCAGTATACTCTGCTTGTGCTTTACAACAAATGATAAGCCACAAGTTCGCAATAGGAAATCACAAAGAAATTCCTACTCTCCGAAGTAATATCACTCACAAAGATGGATATCTACTCCTCACAACACTCTCTTTTACAGATTCACTCAGAAAATGTATATTCTTTGAACTTCAACGGCTTCTGTCAACAAATGACTTCAGCAGACGAGTGAGCTGTTCTTGAGCTTTGGGACTTAGAAATTTTTTGCTTCGAATTCAATCTCTCAGATGTTGTGTTGTTTCTCATTTTCTCTTCGTCTCTCTCAGCTATTTATGGTCACTCTTTAAATTATGTCCGTTGAAGTAAGACAAGATTCAAATCTCTTGATTATTGGTCCTTAATTTCCGCGAACGGCTCTCTGCACAATGACAGTACTGCAAACTGTACTTTCTGTCAGGCAGCATTAAATGCACCGAGCTGATACGAGTTATTTCTTCAATCATTTGCCATTAATAACCTCGAACTTTAGCATTTATTACTCCAGTGGCATTTAATACCGTTGGGATGACTTCTGATCTTTCCACTTGGCTGATGAGAGTACAAGTCTGATGATGAACAAAGCTGATCTCAAACTTGAACAAATCTGATTTGAGTCGGCTGATTTACACCAGTCTGATTTCTTCTCTTCAGCAGATCAGTAGTCTTCTGGACATTGAATATTTGACCCGTCTGATATGTCTTCTTACTTGGTCAAAATTCTTCTAAGGGATTACAATTAAGTTGTCTTTACTTAGCTGATATGAAGTTTTGGAAATCATCAAAATCTCCCTTAACTAATTCAAATTCAGTGCACTCCATCTTCATCTTTATCCAACAAATACCGGTGGTGACCCGGTGATAACCAACTGATGCTTAAGTCAGTATCGAGATATGAGATCAAAGTTGATAGTTAATGTGTATAGATTGTGCGTACCTGTTTTCTTTTTTAAGAGTGGTATTTATAGTTATAGATTTTAACTACCGGTTCGGATCATGACAAGATACATAAATTCAGATATGAATCCAAACTATTCGATTCGATCCAACTGGAAGTGGATCACGGGTAATTTTACCAACGTCGATGGGCATGTCGATTTAGATATAGAGATCGTCGTGGATCGCTTGACAAATATCGACGTCGAGGCTACTTTTGCTGCGTGTCCTTGATGGTTCTATATTTATAATATTTGTTTTGAGTGCCACGGTGACGAACACTTGGTATATCATTTTCCTCTCCAATGGAAGCCGAAATTCTTCCCATATTCACATTGTGAATTCCCTTATGAATTTTGCTACATTTCTTTGAATCCCCCATAAAAGAAGATTTACTCCATGACTCGAGCCCTTCCCTACACACATCGAGTTTACTCCAAACATTATTATCTGAATTTAGTGAGCTACCAAGAATCCTTAATAACAGTCGGGAATTATGTGTCATCAAGCCACATCGAATCAAACTGAAATCTTCGTTTTCTATGATTTGGCTGATCCATTTCACGGTCAAGAATCCTAAGTAGTATAGGGCAGTGATCCAAACCTCCAAAACTAATATTTCAAGACCTACATTTTGGATCAAAAATCCTTAATTAACCGTACACGTTTCTTCTTCAAGACCTACATTTTCAGTTTTACATTCAAATAATATTTCTATAATTTTTCTAACACAAAAATCTATAAAACTATAAAGCGAAAATACATCCAAATTGAACTAAATCTCAAGCTTGTTTTGCTACCGAAAATTTGATTCAAAAATGATGTCTTCTCAAAAGTGCACATGGTTTTCAAGTTCACACCATACCGTCTCATACTTTGCTAGATTACCGAATTTTATTATTTTCTCAAAACTGTCTGTTTGTTTGGTGTTTGGGAAAGTAGTTTGGAAGAGTAGTGGAGATTTGTGAAATAATCTCGATTTGTGTAATGTTGTTTGTTTGGGTTTTGAGAGAGTGGTTTGAGAAATAAAGTAGGTGTAGGTTTTTTTTGGAATAGTTAGATTGTAGATGTAAGATATGTAAGACTTTATGCCAAATCATATTTGTTGTGAGATAAATTGTGTAAGAGATAATTTACCCACTTTACTTTATGTCAAATTAGAGTAGAGTTTGTATATGTTTTGTTTAGAGATAAGAAAATTGTTGTTTTTAAAAAATTGAGAGATGAAAAATTTATTTCAAAAAATAAAAAACATGTTTGTTTGGTATTTTTTAAACACGAATTTTTTTGGGAAACACCAAACAAACAGGCTCTTTATAGACGAATTCACCGAATATTTTAGTATGATTCCAATTACTGACTTCTCATATCAAAACAAAATTGTACAGTCCTAAAATTAAAGGTTTAATTACATGAACCTTCCCTGTGGTCTGGCGTACTTCGCGTTCAATCCATCATAATTACAGAGACCTCCTCTGAAGTTTGTAAACTCTTACGAAATCCTAATGGAGACTAATTAAGGTGGACAATATGCGTAAAATTACCCTATTGTCCTCGCCAATTTTAATTACTACGACCTCCCCTGAGATTTGTGAAACCTTATAAAAATTTATATTTGCATACTAGTCTCTAAACTTTAATAAAATACAATTTATAAATGAAAAAGGAAGAAAAAAAAATGAAACAAACCCCACCCCAATTTATATTACACAAAAAAGAAAAAAAAATAGTTTATCAATAATAGTAAAAAATAAGATTTTTTTTTTCATGTTTTATAGTAAAATATTTTTCATTCCTACTGTATTTAAGTATGAAATCCATATATGATTGTAAAATATTAAATACTTGCGAATATATAAGTCTAAAACTAAAATAATTGGGTATCTTATTTCTTTAGAAAACCCCATCAATTAATTTGCAAATACTACATCGATAATTATTTTATTAAAATGGTATTTGAATGAGTATTTTTAAATTTTGTAAATTTTTTTATTGATTTTTGTAGTTAAAATTTTATAAAATGTATATTTCATTTCAGAGTATTTTTATATTATGTTAAAAAAATAATTGATTTTCTTAGTTAAATATTAATGAATTTTTTTAGTACGGGTTAATTATTAATACTTTAGAATTTTTATAGTGCAATTAATTAATGTCCAATTTTTTCCCTCATCAACCATAGCTCTTATTCATTATCCTTGTACTTTAATTTGATTTAAATTATGAAAAAAGATTAAAATTATTAATATTACAGGTTTAATATGAATAATTATGAATATTTTTGGATTTTAATACTGTTCTTTTTATTTATCTTCAAGCTTATTTTTCTTATGATTAACAATAATTTATTCACTTTTCCTTGTACATCAATTTTAAAAACTTTATGAAAAAAGATTGAAATTAATATCTACAAATATAATAATTCAAAGTTTTAAAGTTTCACTAATTTTTATAACATTTACACCCCAAAACAAAGTACATAATTGTATTGAAACTAGAGCTAAAAACGAGCACAAATGAATCGCACAAGCAACAATTCGGACTCAGCTTGAATGTGGAGGTTGAGTGCTTAGGCTCGGCTTGAGCACGAGACCTTTATAAATATTTTGTTCAAGCTCGACTCGAGTCGAAGCAATTAAAAAATCGAGCTACTCAGCTCAACAATCAGTACACTCTTGCAGCCTTACTTTTGTAAGTTTTTATTTAAAATATTTAGGTTACACCATTTGATCAAAAGCAAAAAGTAAGCTTTCTACAGTAAGTTAAATCACTTTAACTCTCCTTAAAATAATGAATTATTGCACTTCATTCTATGTCATTAATTCTAATTTTTTTTATCATTTGAGCTTTCATGAAGTTTCTCCTCCACTTGTTTAGTATTGTTTCTTTTTATTAAAATTCAAGTTTCATCCACTTCTTCCCAATATTATCAAGCACGGCAAAATTTGACCACAGTCATTGATTTGAATTCACAAATAGCAAGGAAATCAAAATGAAATCAAGAAAAGTTTAATAGTGCAAAAACACTTCTGCTCATCTCTGCTGTTCACGAGCTTCACGAGTCGAACAAGCGTATGTTTAAACTCGGCTTGAAATTCCAATCTAGCCTGACTTCTTGTTCAAGCTCGACTTGGCAGCGAATTGGACGAGTTCGGTCGAGCCCTTGTGGAGCCGAGTTCGAAACGAGTACTAGGTAACTCGGTTCGTTTTTCACCCCTAGTTGAAACCTTCATATGAACCAAATATAACAAGGGTATAATTGGCCATAAAAATAGCTACGATAAACTCAAGGATAAAATAAGATTTTCAATAAAATTTGGGTGATAACGTCAGCAAAAACTAACAGTAAACCTACTGATGAATGATTTTTTAAACATCGGGAAAAATCTCTGTAATTATAATTTTTGAGGGATTGAATGTAAAATACATTAAACCATTCGGAAAGATCCCTATAACTATCCCTCAAAGTAAATTACATCTCTTTTTATCCATAAAAGTAAATTCATGACTTCTTATTTTCTAGTGTTTGCAAACGCTAAGTATTTATAATTTACATTTCTAATACATAGTTCATCATATTATTTATTGTTACTTCATTGTCGTTCTCAATTAAAATAAGATATTCGTGATCTTATCACATATTCATCTAAGAACTTTATATACTTATTATTAACAAATACCAAACAATAAGTTACTCATACAATAAAAATTAAAGTTAATATATAATGAATAAATTTTATTTAAATAGGCTGCATTACATTATCAATTTTATGAATATTTTCTTCTTTTTAGTGAGTTATTTAATATAAATAAAATTTAGTAAAATATTATAATATTGTAATTCATCAACTTGTCACCAAAAACAATCTAGCATTTCATAGAAATATGAAATATACCAGAAATTTAAGGCTGGTTTTTGGATTTCCCAAATATTTTTTGGAATTTAAGGCTCGTTGGACATATTATACAACATTTTATACAAAAATCTCTTCCGACGAAGATTCATACAAGGATTTCAATTGAATAACTTAGACTTATTTCGTGAAGTAAATATTCTCGTACAATTTTCAGCAGCAACTACAATCTTGAAATGGTGATATCATTATTAACTAAATTTAACCAAGAAGAAAGCTGGAAAACCCATTAAATTTATTCAATAGCTTTATAATTATATTTCACCGCAAAATTACCAATTTCAAAATGCATCACATTTCCCAAATAACAAGTCTCAAACTCTCAACCTCCTTCCTAACCTGTCACATATAGGCAACAAATTCATCTAAAAGAATTCCTACAACAATGAGTAGTGTAATTTCCAAATCAGACCGAATAACTCCCCACGCCCGATTGAGCAGCTGCACCAGCAGCAGCAGATTTGGGCTTGGGTTTCTCCACGACAATCGCTTGTGTAGTTAGCACCATTCCAGCAACCGAAGCTGCATTTTGCAGTGCACATCGTGTCACCTTAGCTGGATCGATAACTCCAGCTTCTACCAAGTTCTCGTAAACATCAGTCATTGCATTGTAACCAAACTCCCATTCACCTTCCTTAACTTTCTCGACCACCACCTCACCTTCAACACCAGCATTTTGTGCTATTAAAGATGCAGGAGCCACTAGTGCCTGCAAAAATTAAATTTTATTCACATTTAAGCAAGTGAAAGAAAAGAGCTTGCAAAAATATTCCATGCTTCACCTATTTGGCAAAAGCACCCATGTATTGTTATTATTAGCAAAAAATCTTCTTATGTTTTTTTTTTATTAGCAAAAAAACGCCTCAAGAATTCCTTCATAAGTCAATAGGGAGGTTCTTGTGAATTTTTAAGTAAATAGGGATTATTAACAATTTTCAAAATTAACATGGATATTCTTGTCAATATTTTAGGTGCACAAGGGTGTTTTCGCATTTTATGGAGGGTGTATATTTATTACTGCAATATATGTACCCGAGTTGGGGTTTTTTTGTGCTAATAAAAAATAGCACAAGGAGTTTTTGCTAATAAAAATAAAACTGATTCTTATTTTATCAAAATGGAGAAACACTCCCGTGCTTCACCTAATTGGCAAAACCACCCATGTATTATTTTTACTAACTAAAATCGTCCTTTTCTAATAGCAAAAAAACCCTTGTAAGTTAATATTGTCAATTTTTTAAGTACAACGTGGGAGTAATTGCAAATTTTCAAAGTTGAAAGGGAGATTATTGTCAAATATTTAAGTATATAGGAGTGTTTTCATATTTTATGAAGGGGGTATAATAGTCATTTTTTCTGCAAATACGGGAAGGGTTTATTTGCTACTTAAATAACACAGGAAAATTTCTACCAATTACACAAAGCACAAGGGGTATATCTGCATTTCACTCGTGAATAAAACAAAAGAAACATCATATAATTTTACCTTTTGTACTATATCAGCACCTAGTCGCTCGTCCGCGTCCTCAAGCTTTTCTTTGATTGCAGGAACATTAGTCGAGAGATGCACAAATGCAGCACCACCACCAGGTACAATGCCTTCTTCAATGGCAGCAAAAGTTGCATTCTTGGCATCTTCAATACGGAGCTTACGGTCCTCAAGTTCAGTCTCGGTTGCAGCACCGACTTTAATTACAGCAACGCCACCAGACAATTTGGCGATTCTTTCAGCAAGTTTCTCGGAGTCGTAAACTGAATCGGTTTCAGACAATTCCTTTTTGAGTTGGGTAATTCTAGCCTGTAGTTCATCCTTTGAAGCAGCATCAGCAATGACGGTTGTAGAGTCTTTGGTGACTTTTATCTTTCTTGCTATTCCCAACTGGTCCACGTCGGTGTTTTCCACGAGCAATCCCAAATCACTAGCCTGATATTCAGCTCCTACGATTTTGGAATAGAAACATAAAAATATGCACATCTTGATTATGATAATCAAGTGAAATGTAAAAAAAAAGAACTCCTGTACGTTTTTTACTGGCGAACATCCTTGTGTTATTTTTATTGGCAAACAATCCCTTCACCCATGCCAGAGTACATGTTTTGCAGGAAAAATGACAATTGTACCCAACCAAAAAAATGCAAAACACCCTTCTTAACTTAAAAAAAGAATAATAATAACCCGCCTCTTAATTTTGAAAATTGACAATAATCCCAAAAGAATACATATTTTGCAGGAACAGGGGGATTATTGCTAATTTTCAAAGTTAATAGGGGGACTATTGATATTTTTAAGGCCAGGGGTATAATTGTCAACTTACTCTTAAAAACTGACAATATACTCCCTAATGAATTGTGAGGAATTTCAAATGGGATTTTTTGCACGTTATAACACCGGAGTTTTTTGCTAATTAAAATAACACAGGAGTTGTTTTTGCATTTAGCTCTAAATGAAAAATCTGATGATCAAAAACCAGTTGAATACCAACTAAAGCTATAAAATAAATCGAATAATATAATCCTGTTAAAACCATTCTGTATATATACCTACATACAACACACATATAACACCTATATAACCTATATATATGCAGATGTTTCATTTCAATAAATAATTCTCTTACCAGTCAAGATGGCAATATCTTGAAGAAGAGCTTTCCTTCTTTCTCCAAAACCAGGTGCTTTAATGGCAGCAACATTCAATATGCCGCGAAGCTTGTTCACAACAAGTGTAGCCAACGCCTCTCCAGTAACGTCTTCAGCAATGATGAGTAAAGGCGCTCTCAACTGAGTTGTCTTCTCTAGCAATGGAATTATGTCCTTGATTGACGAAATCTTTTGATCCGTAACCAAGACTCTCGCGTTCTCAAATTCAACAATCAATTTTTCGGGATTGGTAACAAATTGTGGGGATATGTAACCTCTATCAATCTCCATTCCTTCTTCAACATCAACGGTGGTCTCAAATGAAGAAGAAGACTCGATAGATAAGACACCATCTGGTCCAACCTTGTCAACTGCATCAGCAATCATTGCCCCAATGGTCTCATCGTTCCCAGCAGAAATCGAGGCAATTGCTGCAACAAATCGAATTGTAAGTAGTAATAAGAGTGAAACACAAAAATACCCCCTGTGCTTTGACTTATTAGCAAAAAAAACCTTGTTTTATGTTTATCATCGAACACCTCCCCTATGCTAATTTTATTAGCGAAATATGATAATTATACGGTGTACCCCCACCGAAAGATGCAAAAGTAACCCTGTTTACTTTAAAAAAACCCCGTTAACTTCAAAAATTGGCAATAACCCCTTGCTCACTAAAAAATTGACAATAACAACCTCCCTACAATTTAAGAAGGAATTTTCAAAATGGGGGTTTTTATTAATTAGACCAAACACAGAGGATGTTTTTGCATTTATCTCTACAAATAACTTCCTTTGAATCGTAGATTTAGCTACAAATGAAAAAAAATTACCTTTGATATCATCTCGACCCTTAATGGGCCTTGCTTTCCTTTCGAGCTCGTCAACCAAGCCACTCACAGTTTTATCAATTCCCTTCTTCAGAGAAACCGGATTTGCACCGGAGGTAACACTAAGAAGGCCAAGTTTGATGATTTCACGGGCAAGAACAGAAGCCGTAGTTGTCCCATCACCAGCAGAATCATTTGTCTTACTAGCAACCTTCAATACAAAATTAAATCTTTAATAACAATAAAAAAATTGCAAGTTTAGGCACATAAACTTAATAAACTGACCTCCCTAATTAGAGCAGCACCAGCATTTTCCATAGCATCAGGCAACTCTATGGCACGTGCAATTGTGACTCCATCGTTTACCACCTTTGGGGCGCCAAACTCATCCAATACAACATTTCTTCCTGCATAAGACCAGGGAAAATAAAACTAAGCACATTAAAAAAGGGTTATTACACTCAGACCCCTAAGGTAAACCGTAATAACAGGGAAAAAAAACCCTGTACTTCTAGAAATTACAAGAGCAACCTTTCAGAATTTAGGGGATGCATATGTTGAAGCTCTAAGGGGTATTTTGGTAAATAGGCTAAGCCAAAAAGGGGGTTCTTGTTATTATCTGAAACATCAGGGGTAGTCCGTGTAATACCATTAAACCTCAGGTTGCTCCAGTCGTAAATCACCCTTAAAAATGCAAAGATAGGGAAAGATGTGGTACTACAGCAGCCTTTGTGTTGACCAGCTTTATTTATTATATAGCCTACCATTGTAAGCCAAAGGGGTCAACTATACATCCAAAATTCCATTAACCGCTTAAAATAATAGGACCACAAACATGTTGCATCTCATATATATAGTCCAAGATGACAAGGTAATATGTGGAAAGTGCAGAATTATACACATTAATATTTGATAAGATAAATCAGCTTAGACAAGCTTATTTGTATTAGTAGTTACTAAGATTAACTTCCAGCTAAATTATGATCAAATAAATAACTTCTTATACAACAATATCACGAAAATGAATACTACATATTCCTACTTAACCATCGAGGTAAACGGTTCAACAGTATTTGGTCCATTTACCAAAGACCTCACTTTTACTCATCCTACTACCTCAGCTTGCCAAAGAGAATATTCAAAAGTGAAGTGCTAATTTTTATTAGAAAAAACCCCTCCAAACCGAAATGAATGATATACCCCGCCAAAAGATGCGAAAACACCCCTGTTTCACTTGAGAAAGTGACAATTAACTCCATGTTAACTTTCAAATTTGGCAATAACCCCCTCTTTCACATAAAAAAATAGACAATAACCTCCTTACCTCCCCATAATTTTGAAGGACTTTCAAATGGGTTGTTTTTGCTATTAAAAAAATAACACTGATCACAGTGATTTTTATTAATAAAAATTACAAGGGGGGTTTTGCCAAGTAGGCGAATAGCAGGGGGTGTTTTTGCATTTAGCTCTAAACAAAAATATTAAATGGCACTATACACCATATAGTTCAAAAGTATTAGATGAAATTATTGCAACTATCAAATAATTACCTCTAGGACCCAATGTGAGACCAACAGCATCGGCAAGCTTATCAATACCATTTTGCATTCCAGACCTCGACTTCTGATCAAATGCAATTTCCTTAGCATTGGCCTTCACAGTGAACCGATTATTTGACTGCTTTTGCCCAAATTTCTGCCCCTGCTGTAATTGATTAACTCTCCTATTATTCAACCCACCCTACCAAAAAAGAAAAAACCCAGAAATGAAATTAGGAAAAATAAACAAGAAATTATCCAAAAACAAAAACAAAAAGGAGCAGAGGGGTTAGTACCTGTTTGGAAGGGGAAGGGAGAATGGAGGCAGTAGAGATAGCGTTAGTTGAAGCCATTTCTTAGACAAAATCGAAGATGGGTTTTGATTTGAGAGGTTTTTCTTGGTGTGGATAAGAAATGAAGAAGAAATGTGGAAAAAGGGGAAATGTGTTCTTGTGAAGGTTTTGGTGAGAGTGAATAATGATGCCTGCATATAGTATTATTATTACTAGGGCTTATAGAGAGTGAGGGTGTTCCAGAATGTTCCCATCATATGAAATTCGAGAACCGTTGAGAATTTAGTATTGTTTGGATCTATTTCTTGTGCTTGTTTGGTTGGTAAAATAAGCATAAAATAAGTTATTGGTGATTTATCTTGTGCTTGGTTGACACTATTTTCAACCGAGTCGACCCAAAATAATCTCACGTAAGTGTTATTAGCAGATAAAGCATTGGACCCCCTAGCCCTGCAATTAAATAGCAATGGATCATGGGATAATTATTTTACAATTTTGTCCCTTATTTTGACTTGAAAACACACAAATTGTTGTGTTTGATTTGAGAAAACACTAACTAATGGGCCCTTTCTTAAGTGTTTTTTTTCTTTTTTTTTTGTTTCCCTAAAAAGAAAATGTTTCCCTCAAAAAAAAAATTAATTTGAGTTCAATTCTTATCCACATGGGGTTTGACCGAACCCAAAGTAACTACATGGAAAGTATAATATACTTATTTTGAGATTGGATGTTACTCCGAGGAAAGTGACCAATCAAAAAGCAAGTGTGCAATACACTTACTTAGTGGTTGGATGGGTTTGGCCAAGCCAGACTTGAGCAAGAATTATCCGCTAACGACATGTTCGTTTGTTTTATGACCCCACCAAAAATGAGTGCTAAATTGCATTTATTTGTGTTTTCGGTTTGTCAGATGAATAATTCATAGAAATGACCTATTAACATGTTGTAATTTTAAAAATGACCCAACCCTATTTTCCCTTTCTTTTTTGTTTTTTTTTTCAAAATCTTATGATTAATACGAGTGAATTTCAAAAATAATCTTTATAAAAGTTTAATTTTTAAAAATAATCCACTTAAAATTTTAATTTAAAAAATGCCCAAATTTCATTAGTTAGTTAAGTATGTTAATTAATTAGTTTTAAGCTTAATTAGTTAATACGAGCAAATTGCAAATGAAACCCCGCAAAATTTTAACATCATTGATTATATCTATGATCGAACAATAGTTTTGAACATGATGAGAGAGTTCACTAGCCAAATAGACATGGTTAGGACGGGATCAGCTCGTTTTGCAACGACTTTCTTGACTTTGAAAAGATTTCAAAAGCACAAGTCGCAATTGAGGGACATGTTTATTTCTGATCAATGGAAATGAAGTAGATTTGCAAAGGAAGTAGGCGGTAAGCAAGTAGTGAGGGTTATTTTAAATATCGATTTTTTAGAAATGATAAGTTTCATTATGAAATTTGCTGGCCCACTTTTGGAGGTTCTCCGGCTTGAGGATGGAGAAAAAAAAGCCTCCGATGGGTTACATATATGAGACAATGGATCGTGCAAAGAAGAAAATTTCTTTGTCTTTCAATAACAAAGAGCAGAGGTATGCCAAGATATTTAGAATCATTGACAATCGATGGCAAAATCAGCTTCATAGGACTTTGCATGCCGCGGGACATTTGCTAAATCCCCAGTGTTAATATGCAAATAAGGAAATTGAAGATGTTGAAGTGATTACCTCTGGGTTTGATAAATGCGTTGAAAAGATGGTGGAAGATGAAGATATACAAAATGAAATTGCCTCAGAGCTAAAGTTTTATAAAAAGGCAGAAGGAACTTTTTCAAGCAAACAAGCTATTAGGCAAAGAACAAAAATGGCACCAGGTAATGAAAATATTAAATATACACGATTAATATTATTGTTTATTTCATGAAATTAATTTATAATGTTCTTATAATTTTTTATTGTCAATTAGCTGAATGGTGGGGTGCATATGGGAATTCGGCTCCAAATTTGAAAAAACTTGCCATCAAAATTCTCAACTTCACTTATAGCTCTTCAGGTTGTGAACGTAATTGGAGTGTATTTCAACATGTAAGTGTCTTTACATTCCATAATCTAAATTTCTATTCTAAATCTATAATATTCTATGAAAAATAATTGTTTGGAGCAAAAACGCCTTAATGATTCGGTGTACATTAAGTATAATAGATCTTTAAGGCGGAGATATGATTTGCGTGATACCATCGATCCCATTGTGTTTGAGAATCCTGATGTAGATGGTACTGATGAATGATTGGTGGGAGAATGGGGGAAGTGAATATTGATGATGATGATTATAATGAAGATATTGATCTTGTGCATTCCGACGACTTAACTTGGGCACAGGTTACCAATGCATCTGGAGAAAATGAATCTGCTTATTCTTTGAGGAATCGAAAGGTTCTACTTCCACGTCTAAATCCTCCTTAGATAAAGTGTATTCATTTAGGGGAAAAACATCAATGAATAAAGCACCCATGCCATCTACTTGCCAACTTCCTCATCATCTATGTTGCCAACTTCATCATCTACGTTGTCGACTCCCTCGTCATCTACGTTGCCAACTCCCTAATCATCTACATTACCAACATCCTCATCTACATTACCATCTTCATCTACATATACACGTGATCGTATTCGTGTTACTGATGATGATGAAGAGGAAGAGGAAGAGAAATATAATGAATGCTATAAAGACGATGACAAAGGAGAGAGCGATCATGGCAGTGAGTATGACACCGATGATAATGATCATGTGATTGGAGAAGACTGGTCTGATTTGATGTGAATCACTTTCGAGATGATTGTCAATTAGAATTGTTTTACATTGCTTTTGAACTTAGTTGCTCAATCTAAGACTACTTTGTAATTGATTATTTCGACTTTAGATTTATTTTGAGTTATGAAGTATAAAGTAGATTGAATTTGACATCTATGTTTGGTTTTTATATGATGCATGATGAATACTTTTGTTTACAATTGAAGAGGTTGACACCTAAGTTTGTTTACAATTGATAATTTAATGTACACTCAATAATTTGTATGCAAGCGCTTTTCCCCAAAAAGCCCTCGCTTTTTGCATCGCCTCGCCTTGAGGCAATGCGAGCCCTCATCGTCTTGCCTCGCTTTACGCCTCAAACAACTATGGCGTGCCCTGACAGGTATTTCTTCATTCCTTGGTTCCGAAGATGATTGTAGTTGAGCTTGAGAACTGGAGGCACCATCCTTTCTTCGGAAACGCTTATAACCAGTTTGTCGGCGCACAGGGGCATCAGGGATAACAACGTCAGGGCCATGATTTACTAAGCTGGGTGGCCGGTTGAGGCATTTGGGATTTCCCTCATCATCCCGAACAACCGAATATTGATCTCCAAAATATTCAGTCATTAGACGACAACTTGAAAATCGATTAATCGGCCTAACTCTATTGCGAAAGATTTTTGTTAACCTATAATAGGCCATCATCGACTCCGTGTCATCCGGCATTAGCCCTGGGATCACAACCTGAAAAAATAAAAAGACACAAATTATTTAAAATAAATACTTCAAGTGATATGTTGAAAACTTTTTTAATAATAATTACAATTAATATATCTGAACTTGACCAAAAAACTCGTCCATGGTATTACAGTTGGGCCAATTACCACCCTCTATATCCCAACATAACATTTTTGGATATCTCGGAACATTTGAATTGTTCCTCGGAAAACAACTGGCCTCATCGGGCATGCCTTCGATGGTTTCCAACATCCAAAACTGTTCGTATTCAAAACATATTCAAAATATCCAAAATTTATGAAAAAATAACTAAAAAAAATATGGAAATCAAGAATTGATTATACAATATACCAGTATAATGTGTGGAAATCCACCCTTATTCTATCTACGAATGTGGTCATTGGGTCAGAGCATATATATGCCATAAGCTCATCTAAAGTAACCCTCCAAATCTTGTTTCCCCAAGGATAACTCTAGAAAAACTCGAGATTATCACATACCTTCAATGTAGACAAATTTATAGAAAATTATTTTTAAAACTTTAAAGAAATAATAAAATTAAAATTAAAGTTTACTTACCATGAAAATACAATTTTCAACCACTTTGGTGGGTCATGTATGTAACAACACTGCTGATAGCACCCAAATGAAGAATAACCTGTAGATATCCTATGACATCCCTATCAAATCAATTAATTGAAGTGGTAGAAATAAAAAATTATTATTAAATAATTCATACAATTTTCATAAGTAAATAGGTGAAAACTTTGTTTTACCAAACAAGACTTAAGGTAAGAAAGATCTAGACAAGTGACTTTTACCCCAACCTCTTTTCATTATTACAAAAGCCATTCTTTCTTCCTACTTAAGAAGATATTGAACATATCATACTTTCCTTCAAATTAATTAAGAAACAAAATAAAACTTCCTTAAGAGTTTAAGAATTCTAGGAAGAAGTAGAAGCAAGTCAATGTAATGTTTCTTCTCCTAACTTATACGCCTGAAGTTCTTTTCTTTTATACCTAATATCTAATTGAAAACTTTTGATTCCATTTAATATTTGAATCAATCTAAAGTTGGGAAGAAGTAGGTTCAAGTCTTGTTTGAATCCATCACTTACCAAGGAAGTTATTAAGGTAAACTTATAATCTACGAAAAAAAGACAAATTTCGGGTCTTCAAGTAGTATTTTAGTCTGTCATGTCCGGTTCATATGCACGTGGTGGTTCGATTTAGAACATGCCAAACAAGGGAGTTAGATTCACTAGGACTGTTTTAGGGTTTTGAGTGTTTATGTATATTTTTGACTCATCTTATGACATAATTTTACTTTTTATAACCTTAAGATATCTTCTGTTAATTTATGGCTTTTATGTTATGAAAAAGGTCTAACCTTTGCATTTACCGTCTATTAACTAGTTGAAAAGAGAAGGTGTTAGTCAACCTATCTTGAATTCTTTTTGAACTTTTGCTGGAATTTTTTACTTTGATATATTATTGATTATGATCGTTTAAAATTATGTCCTTCAATCTAATGAAACTATTTTGAGTTAGGAAACCACAGGATTTTGTTTCAGGTCATTCCATTATATATGTAAAAAGTTATTCAAATAGTAAGCTTTGCTGAGTAAAAGTAAAAACCGACAAAACAAGATGATTTGTTTGTTCATTTATTCACACTATCTGAAACTCCTAGGCTTATAGTTACATTATTCTTAGTTTACTTCAAGTCTAGTGATGATTGTAAAATAATACAGATTTTAATAAGTGCTTATTTAAATTAGGTCCGGAGAATACGATCGAACCAAATTAACAAGATAGAATTGAACTTGGGGTGAGGTTTCTCGTTCCTTCTTCAGCCCTCTTGGCACACCGCCCTGAGAACAAGAACAACTTTGATATTCTAAATTTCATATTATTCCAAAGCACAAACTCATTCTATTATATATATGTTCTACTTTCTGACTTGATTGAACCCGTTCTTAATATAACATGTTCTTGTTGATTTTGATTGTGCTTCACACCTGTTTCGACATTTCAATGACATCCATCATTTCTTTCATTCGATCTAGTAGGTAATATTATCCCGAGTTATGGATTATGGCTATATATCTTTTGTGTTACGATCACCTTTGGGGACGCCCTTGTGAAGTTGGGGCCTGTGACTAACAAAGTAGACTACTGGGCGACATCGGGTCGTCGGTACATGATCTCTTTGATTAGTACTGTTGGATGAGATGAAGTGCAATGAAGACAAGATGATAAGGGAGGTTTTGATGATTTCCAAAACATCATCACCAGCTATGTATGGAATACTTAGATCCCTTAGAAAAATTTTGACCAAGTAAGAAGACATCAGAAGGGTCAAAAGTTCAAGGTCCAGAAGACTACTGATCTTATGCTGAATTAGGAATCAGAAGGGTAGAGAATCAGCTGACTCAAATCAGATGAGTTCAAGTTTTGATCAGCAGAGTATCCATCAGAAGGGTTGATTCCATCAACAGAGTAGAAAGGATCAAGAAGTCTGCCCAACGGTAATAAATGCACTTGGTGTAATAAATCCTGCAAGAGAATGGTAGTAATGGCAAATGATTGAAGTTATTCTCGGGTCAACAGGGTGCATTTAATGCTACTGCAGAAAAGTACAGCAAACTGTACAGTGCAAGTAGCTGTTCCAGAATTTGGGGATCATGATATGGATTTAAAATTTGGCTCTCTTCAACGTGCATTTTTCAAATTCAAGTATAAATAAAGCTGATTTCAAGATCTAGAGATAACAACACAAAATTCTGAGAAAATTTCCGGAGCAAAATCTCTCTAAGTCTCAAGAACAACTCACTCGTCTGGTGAAGTCATTTGTTGACAGAACCAAGTTGAAGTTCAAAGATAAATTCTTTTCTAAGTGAAACTGTATTTAGAGTGTTGTGAGAAGTGTAGATCCATCTAAGTGAGTGATCTAACGTCAGTGGATAGGTGTTTCTTTGTGATTCCCTATTGTGAGCTTACGGCCTTCTCATTTATTGTTTGGCGTAAGTAGAGTGTATTGTAATCTAAGTGATTATAGTATAACCCAAGATCTTCGTGACCTGGAAGAGTGGACTAAAGGATTTTTATCCATATAATCACTATAAAAATTCTTTGTGTTTTATTTTGCATAGGTTTTCTTGCATATTTCAAAACTGCATCTTTTAACACTCTGAATTGTTCGTTTGAAGATTTTTAAAGGAATTTCAAAAACTGGGGATAAAATCTTAAGAAGACTAAATCTAAGTGAAAAACACTTGAAATCATCCGCTGCAAGTATTCTGTTTTAATACTGATTTTTGTTGAAATCAGCTAATTAGTTATCAGAAGAGTAGTCAACTCTGCCGTTCAAGATTTGTTCACGATCAGCCTAGTCAGCTTACTATTCTATATAAGCTTAGTCTGCTGACAGACGACTTGAAAGTTTTTAAAGTCTAAAATTTTCAGAGGTCTATTCACCCCACCCCCCCTCTATACCTCATCCGACCACTTGGGACCAACAAGTGGTATCAGAGCGGGTGGTTCATTAGAATCAGCTGCCTGATCAACGAGCTTGATCCAAGTGTTTTTCAAAGGTTTTAAACTTTTTCAAAAGAGCATATTTTTGGAGAATCAAAAACTCTTTGAAAATGGATTGTATCAACCATGTTCCCCACATTGGCGGTATGAGCTTTGAAGATTGGAAGATTAGGATGGAGATCTTCCTTGCTGCATATAATGACAACATGTATACATGTATTACCAAATGTCCATTCAAGTTCACCAAGACAATAAAGGTTGATGAAGTTGATATTGTGGTGGATAAAGATCTTCAAGAGATGACAGCCGAAGAAATCAAGCTGTTCAATCTTGATAAAGTTGGCCATTTCATCATGACCAAAGCCCTGGACAATGACAGATTTGACAAAGTCAAACACTGCAAAACTGCAAAGGAAATGTGAGACAAGGTTCGTGATATGAGCGAAGGAAACGCCATAAAGAAGCATCAGCTAAGTGTTGCACTAGAGAAGTTAGACAACTTCAAGATAAAATCTGGAGAAACCATTGATCAGATGGATACAAGGTTCACCAGAACACTGAATGAAGTTCTTAAGCTAGGTAAGACCTTCACTGACAAAGAGATCCCTGTCAGAGTTGATAGGATAGTGCCCTGCAAGCCAGTTCTGTTAGCTTGTAATAGATCTATCCTGTATGAAACGATCTTTGATTTTATAATAATACGCATGTTTATTTATATATGTATAAGGATAAACAATGGCCAACTTCATCTTTCGCGAATACATTTAAGCGATTGGTTGAAACCCTTAGATTACATTTGACTATGGGACGATTCACTTCAGTACTGAGTGCAATCATGAAACAGTCTCAAAGGTCGTAATCTTAAAAGTGTTCCAAGTCATAGATTCCAAAACGAGACGGGGTATCGTAGGAATCGCCAAGACTTGTACAAGTATGCATGATTCACATGGAGTGAATTTGTAGTGTTTCATGAGCAAGGAATTTGAGTCCAGTGCATACAAGTAGGTGGTTCAATGGAGGATTGAACGCATCGAACGACCCGAACAGAGAAACCCATTGTGGAAGCGCATGACGCATATCGGTGATGGGATGTTTCTCAAGGAATATAATAGTGTACGATTTAGTCCTTTGACTTGAGGTACTAGGGCGAATTCGGTGCATGAAAGTGCGTACTTAGATCTAGGTATAGGCCACGTAGCTTGGTCATAACATGCCTAGGTTGGGTGCGTATGGACATGTGCGCGAGTGGTTAGTACCGATATGGAATCTATTGACTCACTGTAATGGGTGAGAGAATTTCCTATACGATTCTTAGATAATATATCCAAGGAATCTGCGGCCGCAGTCGGTGACGGATTTGGAAAGGGATTTCCAAATTTAGAAGGTCACAAAGGTATATTATCCTGAATTAGAAAGTATAGCTATCGAGACAAATTTAGAGGTGCCGATCAATTCACACACCCTAAGTCTTGATCGGGAATATTAGTCGATAGAAGGACCGTATGTACATGGCAATTATATGAGACGAGGTTCACAAATATCAATTCACCTGAAATTGGGCTTCATGGGCTTGTGGCTAGACATCGACCATGAAGTGTGGGTACTCCTGAATTAATAGAGGATTTAATTCCAGGAGTGGTCAATTAAAGGTTGTTTAATTGACCGGAACAATTTATTGTTCATAAATTAAATCACGAGGGATTCGTGGGCCTGCTGCCAATTGATGGTGAACCCAGAGGGTCACACACAATACAATTGGACGGTGACTGTTATAAAAGGACATGAAAGGAATTAATCGATTTAAAGGTAATTAAATCAATTAAATGAATTAAAAATATTTAATTCAAGTGGGAGATTAATTAATTGGCTAACTTAATAATTGAGTTGCTAATTAATTATGTAAGAGAAATATTGATTTAATTGGACTGGGCATTTAATTAAAGTAGTTAATTAAATAAAGGATTGCAAGACATGGGCTTCTATTAATTAAAGCCCATAAGGAGTCTTGCAAACCTAGGTCAGAAGGAGCTTATAAATAGAGCACAACTAGAGCTCAAATATATAACACCTAAGAAAGAAAAACCCTAGCCTCCTTCTGCCCTAAGTAGCCGCCGCCCCCTCCAAGCTAGAAACCCTAGCTACCGCCGCCGCCACCTTAAGCCGCCGCCACCTGCTTCCGTGGGCTCCTTGGTGCCGCCGCCGCCATCTCCCTATTCCATTGTGTTAGATCTTGATCTGTCAAGAGATTCAACACAATCCTGCAATAACAAATCTCCTGAATCGAGTTCTGAGCCTAAGATCTTGAGGTGTTGCCAGAATCCAATTGGTGTGGACTATCCCTGGAGGTGAGACACTTGGATCACTCCTGTGAACCAGATCAGATTCAGAAACGAAGCCGGAGGTTTCCACCACCTTGCCTGTGGTGAGGTATATCGCAAAAACCCCCTTTGTTAATTCATTGTGTGCGTTTTTGTTTAAGTTTTTGTATACATAATATGGAGACTTCTTATATGGGACCATTGGATGACTCGAAAAATTTTAAATTCCGCACTTTGTTGTCTGACAAATCGAGCCATATCCCAACAGTGGTATCAGAGCCAACTCCATTATTATTATACAAAAGCCTGAACATAATTGTGTTCACCGTATATGTTTAATTATATGTATAAGAACACGTGATAATTATGTTCTGTAAGTTGATTCTTGTTTGTTATGACTAGATCTATCATTGGGTAAAACTGGTTTTCAAGATCTGTGGCGTTTTTATAGTTTTTGAAAACTTCAGGACTTTTTTGAGGCAAAAATCGCAAATTAGGGTTTTTGGGGCTGAAAATTCGAAATTTTTGAAATCTGGAAATTTGAAAATTCTGGACTGTTCTTGCAAATCTGGTCGCACGGTTTTTGGGGTCGTTTTGCAATTTCTGAAAACTTAGGGGCTGTTTTGCAATTATCGAAACTTGAGGGGTCAATTTGAAAAATCGAAAATTTTCAAAATTCAAAATTTTATTTTCTGGAATCTGCCCAAATCTGCCCAGGGGTGTTTTTGTAACTTTTTAAAAGTTTTGGGGTCAAAGTGCAATTTTTGAAAGTTGAGGGGCCGAAAATGCAATTTTCAAAAGTTGAAAAACAGATTCTGAAATTGAGCAGAAAATTAATTTTTTTGTTTACCCGGATATTTATTTTGTCATAATTAGTAGTGACTAAAAAGCAAGAATCATAGGAAGTTAGTTTTAAAAGGATGTTTTAAAATTAAGATAGAAGAAAGTAAAAGATGTTTACATGTTTCTTGCTCTACGTGAACTGTTTACGTGGTTTTCGATCGAGACGAGCCTTGACCTTAGGGTAGATGTGATTGGTTTAATTTATTGCTTGGTTTTTATTGGGCCTGCGAGCCTATTATTGTTTTTGGGCCACTTTGAGCCTTTGTAATAGAATAGGGCTTTACTGCTTTCCTAGTTTAGGATGGAGGCCCATTTACAAGCAAGGTGGGAGCACAAGAAGATAAGAAGGCCATGTATGCATGGTACAATGTGTAATAGCATAGGGCCTGTTTGAGAACCCTTTAGATTGACCAATTGGGCCAACATCATTGGCTCGATGATGGCCCACATAGGAGGCTCCCGATCGAAAACATATTGTGGTAGTATGCATGCTAGGCTTGTATGGCTTTTATTTATTTGTCGATTTATATTTAGCTGCGCGCTAGAATCTAGATCGTAATAAAAGATAAAGCATAACTGAATCGGTGAGATCTCGAGGAGAGTTAGTATAACTTTCAAAACCAGAAATCCCCCTCTCGAATTAAATATTAAGTCATATAGGATTAAAATAAAATAAAGTATTTATATAAATCCAAGCCTTCCATCAATAGGAACTAACGTATGTTGTCTACTTATCGATAGAGGTGATCCAGAGTCTGGCACCCGAGTCGAAGAAAGGGACAATACGTGAAATTCCTTGACTCCTGTTTTTAACTAAACACGACAAGGGTGAGGACTGGTCGGGATGTGAGGATCGACCGATAACTAGTTACGGAGAACTCACGACCGGGCCCGTTGCTCATCACGATTGATGGGTTAGACTTAACGATTAGTAACACTTATGATGTAGCAGTGCTAGATAAGTGCGAAAGCCGAGGCAAAATAAGCTTGAAGGTTGTGGAGTAACACAATTGGTAAAATGTATACCTACCTGGAGAATTGGTTGTATGGCCACGAGTCGTGGGTGCAATTAATTGCTGCTGGGACGTCAAGACCTACTAGGAATTAGAATTCCCGAGCAATCAAAGGGGTGATTGTTTCGATAAAATAGTGGGAGAACTTTTTCGAAAACAAGTCCAAATTCGATAATTATAAGTATTAGGCATAAGATCAGTTAGCTAAATGTTGTCTTCTTTCCAATTGTAGATATTAAGTACAATGTCTAAGAATCCATTATCTGTTATCCTCGACGCAAACAAATTGAATGGCTCAAACTTTGTTGACTGGCTGAGAAATCTCAGAATCGTCCTCGACTCCGAGCGACGTAGCTATGTGCTCGACACACCCATGCCTGCTGCACCCGCAGCACGAGCTAGTGAGGAACAACGAACCGCCCATGCTAAAAGGGTTGATGATGATCTTCAGGTTCGATGTCTCATGCTAGCCTCGATGTCGAATGAACTGCAGAAACAGCATGCTGCTATGCCGCTTGCTAGAGAGATACTTCTCCACCTCCAGCAGATGTTTGGAGAGAGGTCTCGCACCGAAAGGTTCGCGACCACTAAGGAGCTATTTCATCTCAAGATGGCTGAGGGAAGCAGTGTCAAGGATCACTGTCTACGCTTCATCAACCTGGTTGAAAAACTGGGGCGATTGGAAGTAGACTTGCACGCTGATCTTAGCACTGACCTCCTCCTCCATACGCTGCCCCGTTCTTTTGACCAGTTCGTGTTGAACTTCAACATGGAGGATAGAACCCTCGCTCTTCACGAACTGACCAATTTGTTGGTAACGGCAGAATCGACTCTCAAGAAAGAGAAGCCGGTGATGATTGCATACCAATCGAAGGCTGCAAAGCCTAAGAGAGGTAAGAAGAAGAAGAAAAGTGTTTCTTCGAAGGCAATCACAAAGGTGGTTGAAAAGAAGCGCAAAAGCCCAGAAGACGAATGTTTCCACTGCAAGAAAGCAGGGCACTGGAAAAGGAACTGCCCAGACTACCTAAAGATGAAATTGGTAGCCAAAGGTATTTTCTTGGTTGAAGTTAATATTTCTATTAACTGTGCATCGTGGGTGTTAGACACCGCAGCAGGTTCTCATATCTGCAATGATTTGCAGGTGATGGGAGCAGTAAGATACCTGAAGCCCGGGGATAGAATCCTGCGTTTTGGAAACGGAGCTAGGATCGCCGCTGAGGCTATTGGGGACGTCGAATTGGTTTTAGGAAATTTTACTTTGGTTTTAAGGGATTGTCTGTACGTACCAACGATAATTAAGAACATCATTTCTATACCAATGCTAGACATTGATGGTTTTAATTTTTCCATTCAAAATGGATATCTTTGCATATTTAAAGGTGGTTTAATGTATGCTCGTGGTACTTTGATGGATGATCTTTATTCCCTAGAACCTGTTAAATCCGACGTCATGCACATTCAATCAAGGAAAAGAAAATATGATAATCAAACTCCACAACTTTGGCACGCTAGACTTGGACATATTTCCAAGAGTAGGATTCAAAAGCTGGTTTCCTCTAAGGCTCTTGAAATAAAGAACTTGGATGAACTCCCAACTTGCAAATCTTGTCTCAAAGGAAAGATGACCAAATCACCCTTCACAGGGAATCCCGAGCGAACCAAACAAACATTGGATTTAATCCATAATGACGTTTGTGGACCATTGAGTGTCAATGCGAGAGGAGGATTCTCTTACTTCGTAACATTCACCGACGATTATAGTCGTTATGGATATGTGTATCTCATGAAACACAAATCCGAAACTTTTGAGAAATTCAAAGAGTTTCGAATGGAAGTTGAGAATCAACTTGGACATAGTATTAAAGCACTTCGTTCTGATAGAGGTGGAGAGTACTTAAGCCAAGAATTCCTTGATTATCTAAAAGAGAATGGAATTCTCGCCCAGCGAACTCCCCCTAGGACGCCCCAACTCAATGGAGTGTCCGAGCGGAGGAACCGAACTTTGTTAGACATGGTTCGTTCCATGATGAGCTTCGCTGACCTTCCCTTTTCGTTTTGGGGCTTGGCCCTATTAACTGCATCGAAGATACTAAACATAGTACCTTCGAAGTCAGTGCCGACAACACCGCACCAAGTATGGTATGGTAAGGCACCCGTGTATTCGTACTTACGAGTATGGGGATCTCCTACGTATGTAAAGAACAAAAAGGGAGATAAGCTAGATAGTAGATCTAGTTTGTGCAAATTTGTGGGGTATCCAAAGGAATCCATTGGATACCTGTTCTTCGATCCTAAAGAACGTAATACGTTCGTATCTAGGAACGCCCACTTCTTGGAAGAGGATTTCCTCTCCAACCGAAATGGGACAATCGTAGAACTTGATGAAGTCCAGGAATCAGACCCATCCCCACAAGCAGTGGGAGCTGAACCAGAATTTACTGAACCTACTAGTACACCTACTCTTCGAAGGTCTGATTGAATTCGTAAGGAGCCAGAGCGATTTGGTTTCATTCACGAAAACGAAAGAGGTGATAATGATCCAAGGACCTATCAAGAAGCGATGTCAGACATAGACTCGGGTGCGTGGCTCGAAGCCATGCAATCCGAAATGGATTCCATGCATTCCAACAAGGTTTGGACCTTGGTCGATCCACCTGAGGGAACTATCCCTGTAGGATGCAAATGGATCTTCAAACGTAAGCTTGAAATGAATGGAGAGGTTTTAACTCACAAGGCACGCTTAGTGGCGAAAGGATATTCTCAAAGGCCTGGAATAGACTATGAGGAAACCTTCTCTCCCGTAGCGATGTCCAAATCCATTCGGATATTGGTTGCCATTGCCGCATGGCATGATTATGAGATATGGCAAATGGACGTAAAGACCGCCTTCCTCAATGGAGACATTGACAAGGAGATCTTTATGCAACAACCTGAAGGTTTTGCGTCCAAAGGAAGTGAACACAAATTATGTAAACTTCAAAGGTCGATATATGGCCTCAAACAGGCATCCCGAACCTGGAACATACGATTTGATGAGACAGTCAAGGCATTTGGCTTCATCAAAAATGTATATGAACCTTGTGTGTACAAGAAGAATAGTGGGAGCACAGTACAATTCATTGTTTTGTACGTCGATGACAGTTTGTTGATCGGAGACGATATCAAGATGTTAGCACAGACTAAAGCGTGGTTATCCGCGCAGTTCTCTATGAAAGATATGGGAGACGCATCTTACGTATTGGGAATACGTATCTATAGGGATAGATCGAAGAAGATGATTGGACTTTCTCAGTCTCAGTACATTAACACAATCTTGAAAAGATTCAAGATGGAAGAATCCAAGAGAGGATTGCTTCCAATGAGACATGGTATCTCTCTTTCTAAGTCTATGTGCCCTACAACCGACGAAGAAAAGACGAGAATGTCTCTCATACCTTATGCCTCCTCTATAGGGAGCATAATGTATGCGATGTTGTGTACTCGACCAGACATAGCACACGCTCTAAGTGTAAAGAGCCGCTATCAGTCAAATCCAGGCGAAGAGCACTGGACTGCCGTAAAAGAAATCCTAAAGTACTTGCGAAGGACTAAGGATATGTTTTTGGTCTACGGTGGTAGTGGAGAACTGAAACTTGAAGGATTCACTGATGCAAGTTTCCAGTCTGATGTGGATGACTTCAAATCCAACTCTGGATACATATTCCGCATCAATGGTGGAGCAGTTAGTTGGAAGAGCTGTAAACAGTCTACCACTGCTGATTCTACCACAGAAGCAGAATATATTGCAGCATCAGATGCAGCAAAAGAAAGTGTATGGATGAAAAACTTCATCCAAGAACTGGATGTTGTTCCTAGCATTGCTGAACCTGTAGTCGTCTTCTGTGATAACAACGGGGCGATAGCTCAAGCGAAGGAGCCGAGATCACACCATCAATCCAAACACATACAGGGGAAATACCACGTGATCAGGGAGATCATGGGTAGAGGAGACATGCACATGGAGTATGTCAAATTGGAAGACAACGTAGCTGACCCACTAACTAAGCCACTTTCACAAAAGGCGTTCGATAGTCATCTAGAGCAGATGGGACTTAGAACCATAGGTGAATGGCTTTAGGGCAAGTGGGAGATTGATAGGATAGTGCCCTGCACGCCAGTTCTGTTAGCTTGTAATAGATCTATCCTGTATGAAACGATCTTTGATTTTATAATAATACGCATGTTTATTTATATATGTATAAGGATAAACAATGGCCAACTTCATCTTTCGCGAATACATTTAAGCGATTGGTTGAAACCCTTAGATTACATTTGACTATGGGATGATTCACTTCAGTACTGAGTGCAATCATGAAACAGTCTCAAAGGTCGTAATCTTAAAAGTGTTCCAAGTCATAGATTCCAAAATGAGATGGGGTATCGTAGGAATCGCAAAGACTTGTACAAGTATGCATGATTCACATGGAGTGAATTTGTAGTGTTTCATGAGCAAGGAATTTGAGTCCAGTGCATACAAGTAGGTGGTTCAATGGAGGATTGAACGCATCGAACGACCCGAACAGAGAAACCCATTGTGGAAGCGCATGACGCATATCGGTGATGGGATGTTTCTCAAGGAATATAATAGTGTACGATTTAGTCCTTTGACTTGAGGTACTAGGGCGAATTCGGTGCATGAAAGTGCGTACTTAGATCTAGGTATAGGCCACGTAGCTTGGTCATAACATGCCTAGGTTGGGTGCGTATGGACATGTGCGCGAGTGGTTAGTACCGATATGGAATCTATTGACTCACTGTAATGGGTGAGAGAATTTCCTATACGATTCTTAGATAATATATCCAAGGAATCTGCGGCCGCAGTCGGTGACGGATTTGGAAAGGGGTTTTCGAATTTAGAAGGTCACAAAGGTATATTATCCTGAATTAGAAAGTATAGCTATCGAGACAAATTTAGAGGTGCCGATCAATTCACACACCCTAAGTCTTGATCGGGAATATTAGTCGATAGAAGGACCGTATGTACATGGCAATTATATGAGACGAGGTTCACAAATATCAATTCACCTGAAATTGGGCTTCATGAGCTTGTGGCTAGACATCGACCATGAAGTGTGGGTACTCCTGAATTAATAGAGGATTTAATTCCAGGAGTGGTCAATTAAAGGTTGTTTAATTGACCGGAACAATTTATTGTTCATAAATTAAATCACGAGGGATTCGTGGGCCTGCTGCCAATTGATGGTGAACCCAGAGGGTCACACACAATACAATTGGACGGTGACTGTTATAAAAGGACATGAAAGGAATTAATTGATTTAAAGGTAATTAAATCAATTAAATGAATTAAAAATATTTAATTCAAGTGGGAGATTAATTAATTGGCTAACTTAATAATTGAGTTGCTAATTAATTATGTAAGAGAAATATTGATTTAATTGGACTGGGCATTTAATTAAACTAGTTAATTAAATAAAGGATTGCAAGACATGGGCTTCTATTAATTAAAGCCCATAAGGAGTCTTGCAAACCTAGGTCAGAAGGAGCTTATAAATAGAGCACAACTAGAGCTCAAATATATAACACCTAAGAAAGAAAAACCCTAGCCTCCTTCTGCCCTAAGTAGCCGCGCCCCCTCCAAGCTAGAAACCCTAGCTACCGCCGCCGCCACCTTAAGCCGCCGCCACCTGCTGACGTGGGCTCCTTGGTGCCGCCGCCGCCATCTCCCTATTCCATTGTGTTAGATCTTGATCTGTCAAGAGATTCAACACAATCCTGCAATAACAAATCTCCTGAATCGAGTTCTGAGCCTAAGATCTTGAGGTGTTGCCAGAATCCAATTGGTGTGGACAATCCCTGGAGGTGAGACACTTGGATCACTCCTGTGAACCAGATCAGATTCAGAAACGAAGCCGGAGGTTTCCACTACCTTGCCTGTGGTGAGGTATATCGCAAAAACCCCCTTTGTTAATTCATTGTGTGCGTTTTTGTTTAAGTTTTTGTATACATAATATGGAGACTTCTTATATGGGACCATTGGATGACTCGAAAAATTTTAAATTCCGCACTTTGTTGTCTGACAAATCGAGCCATATCCCAACAAGAGTACTGAACGCTCTGCCTCCGAAATTCAACATGAAGGTGACGGCTGGAAGAATCAAGAGATTTGGGAAAGATCTCTCTTACTGAGCTGTTCTCCGTACTCAAGGCATACGAGTATAAATTGCTAAGAATGGGTATTGAAGAAACCTCAATTTCAGGCCCCACAGCTGCCCTGGTTGCTGCTGAAAATCCTAGAAGAACAGCAAACAAAAGCAAAGAAGTGGACTCATATGATGAAGCCACACTACTCAATAAGAAGGAGTACACTGCTGGAGACGTTGCATTGCTTATGAATAACTTCAAAAAGTTCTACAAAAGAAAAATGAAGAACAAATATAACAATGTTTCTACTTCTAACCCTAATTCTTCTTCTCATGATAAATATGCTTATAAATCCAAACTGATGTGCTACAACTGCAAGAAATTGGGACATTTCATCAGAGACTACCCATATCCCAAAGCTGAAAAGTACACTGAGGAAGAAAAGAAAATAAGAAGGGAGAGAAAACATCAGAAAGGCAAGGTGTTGATAGCTGAAGCAGAAAAGCTGGCTGCTATCTACTCGTCTGATTCAAATTCAGACACTTTAGAAGAAGAGTCTACTGAAGATGAGAACCCTGCTCTTATCTGTATGATGGCCAAGGAATCTGATGATTCTGAGGATGAGGTAACTCCACTTGATAATGAATTATTTAATTCATTTGAGCAAATGATAGTCAATAACACTAGTATTGCTGACGCATTTGCTAAGCTTAAGGAAGAGATGATATTGCTAAGAGAGCAAAACAGTTCACTGAAACTTAAGGTTGAAAGACCAAAAGAATCAGTTGAATATAAAATGCTTGAGCAAGAAAATGAATCTCTGAAAGCTGAATGTGAAGTCTATAAAGGAAAAATCATGGAACTTGAAAAGATTATTGAGTCTCATGACAAGTCTTCTGTTGCATACACTCATAGGTCTAATAAACAGAAACTACCTTTAGAACAGGAAAAGTTAGAACTGAATCATACTGAAAAATTTGTATCAGCTGACAATAGTAAGGTCATACTGTATGTTCAGACAATTAAACCTGCTTCACCTGAGAAAGAGTTAAAGGAGAAGAAGACTCCTAAGGCTAAAAAGAGCAAATAAACTAGTTTAGGAAAACACACTGGTAGAACTAAATAGCAGAGTCTTAAGAAATCTGCTGAAACAAGTAAAACCAATCATACTAGTAACAAAACTAAGTCGTCTGTTAATGAGCAAGTAAAGAGTAAGCCAAAGAAGCATAAGAACAAGAAAAATCAAAATGTTTGGTATGGAAATGAGTCATCATATTATGCACAACTTGCTTCATATCCTCCTATGTATCATGCACCTCAATTTTCAGCTTACTATGCACCTTACCGTGCTCACCCAATGCATGCATACCCTGCTTATCATGCATCATATCCTGCTTATGAACATCATCCTTATCATACTGATTATCAACATAACACATCTACTGAATATGATGAAGATAAAACTGTTCATGCTCCTGTAAAATCTCTGAAGCCTAAGAAGCCTAAGACTTCAACATCTTGGGTTGTAAAAGGTGGAACTAATCCTTCAGGACCCTCTCAATAAAGGGTACCTAAAACAATTTTATTTTGTAGGTTAGGATTAGGAGTACGAGTAAAGTAGAGAAAATATGGTATTTGGACAGTGGATATTCAAGACACATGTGTGGCAACATACATGAGTTGACTGATGCAATTACTGTGGATGGTCCTAAAGTAACTTTTGGAGACAGCAAAGAAGGCAAGATAGTAGCATGTGGAAAGCTAATCAAAGACAACATTGAGATATCTGACGTTTCTTATGTTAAAGGCCTCAAATACAATCTGCTGAGCATAAGTCAATTTTGTGACAAGGGACTTTCAGTTATCTTCTCATCAGATAAGTGCTATGTTGAACAGATCGGTACAAAGAAGGTCACCTTATCTGGAAGATGACAAGGAAATGTCTACATAGTCGACTGGAATTCAGTGGATAAGATTTCAAATGTTTGTTTGGTGGCCTCAACACCAAGTGAAATTAGTTGGTTGTGGCACAAGAGGATGAATCATGTGAATTTCAAGACTATAAATAGATTAATCAAGAAGGATCTGGTAGAAGGAATTCCCAAAACAGTCATGAGCAAAGATAAGCTCTGTGACGCCTATCAGAAGGGTAAACAAATCAAGTCATCTTTCAAAAGCAAGAGGCACCAATCTTCTGGAAGGATTTTGGAGCTGCTACATATGGACTTATTTGGACCCATTGATCCAATCAGCAATGGTGGAAAGAAATACTGCCTAGATGTTGTGGATGATTTCTCAAGATACATTTGGGTGATTTTCATGAAGAAGAAAAGTGAAACCAAGGAGCATCTCACCAATCTGATGGAACTGATTCAAAATGAGAAAATGATGAAGATATTAAAAATCAGACCAGATAGAGGGACTGAGTTCACAAACTCTACTGTTGAAGAGTATTGTAACATCAGAGGCATAGTCATGAGTACTGTGCGGCCAGAACCCCTCAACAAAATGGAGTTGCTGAAAGGAGAAACAGAACTCTAAAAGAACCTACCAGAACTATGATAGCTGAAGCAAAGTTGCCCCAAAGTTTCTGGGCAGAAGCCACAAATATAGCCTGCTACACCCAGAACAGATGCATGATCAACAAAAACCAGAACAAAACTCCTTATGAAGTTTTGAATAACAGGAAGCCAAACATTCATTATTTTAAAATTTTTTGTTGTAAATGCTTTGTTTAAATAATGGGAAAAATCACCTTACTGCTTTTGCAGAAAAGGCGGATGAAGCTGTCTTTGTAGGTTACTCTACTGTTAGTAAAGTTTATAGAGTCTTTAATAATAGAACTTTACTTATAGAAGAATCTATTCATGTAGTATTTGATGAACCAAACCAATCTTCTGAAAAGAATCATTGCACTAATTTAAATCTGTCTATTGACTTTCAGAAATTGAGTGTTGAAAGAAATGAAGAATATGTACCCATCATACTACCTGATCTCAACTCAGCTGCTAGCTCAAGTGATGTTCAAAATCAGACCACTGATTGTCAAACAGACGAGTTATACAAACAGTTGACAGACGAGAGACTGTTCAACAAAATACAAATGTTCAACAGACTACTACTGGAACTCCAATAGTAGTGTTGCAAGATCAATCTAAAGGACAACATCCAGACCTGCAACTTGATCTTAGATGGCTTAGGAATCACCCTCCCGAATTAGTAATTGGTGATCCCTTAAATAGAGTGAAAACAAGAAGAGCTGCTGCACAAGATGCCATGTTTGTCATCTTCTTATCCCAAATAGAGCCGAAACAAATTGAAGAAGCTCTCAGTGATTCAAACTGGATTGAAGCTATGCAAGAGGAGCTAAATCAATTTGAGAGGAATGAAGTCTGGTACTTAGTTCCTAGACCAAGTCATCAAAGAGTAATTGGCACTAAGTGGGTATTCAGGAATAAAATGAATGAAGATAGTACTGTCACCAGAAATAAAGCAAGACTAGTGGCCAAAGGTTACTGCCAAGAAGAAGGCATTGATTTTGATGAAACATTTGCACCAGTAGCAAGACTAGAAGCAATCAAACTGTTTCTTGCCTATGCTGCTCACAAAAACTTCACTGTCTATCAGATGGATGTGAATTCAGCTTTTCTCAATGGAGAGTTGCAAGAAGAAATATATGTTGAACAACCACCTGGATTTGAAGCTTATCAAGAAGAAGACAAAGTATATCGTCTGAAGAAAGCCCTTATGGACTGAAACAGGCTCCAAGAGAATGGTATGATACTTTATCTGATTTTCTTTTAATCAAAGGATTTCAAAAAGGTAAAGTTGATAAAACCTTGTTTACTGTTGAATGGGTGGATCATATATTACTTGTGCAAATTTATGTGGACGATATTATTTTCGGTTCAACTAACCAACATATGTGTGACAAGTTCTCTAAGCTGATGCAAAACAAGTTTGAAAAATGAGCATGCTAGGTGAAATGAATTACTTTCTTGGTTTGCAAGTTAGACAGTTGCAAGATGGAATATTCATCAACCAAGCTAAGTACACAAAAGATCTGTTTAAGAAATTTGGTATGGAAACTAGCTCATATGTTAGTGTTCCTATGTCTACTGGACTTCATTTTGATAAAGATGAAGATGGTAAATCAATGGACATAACCAAGTACAGAGGCATAATAGGGTCATTGTTATATCTAACAGCTAGCAGACCTGATATTATGTATTCTATTGGGGTTTGTGCGAGAATCAAATCCTAAGGAGTCTCATCTCTTAGCTGCCAAGAGGATACTAAGATGCCTTAAAGGCACTCAAGAACTGGGATTATGGTACCCTAAGGAATCTGGATTTGAGCTTATTGGATATTCTGATTCTGACCTTGCTGGCTGCAAGGTGCCTGTCAATTTTTAGGTAGTCGTCTGATCTCATGGATGAGTAAGAAGCAGACTTCAGTTTCCATCTCTACTGCTGAAGCTGAATACATTGTTGCTAGAGCATGTTGTGCACAAATACTTCGGTTGAAACATCAACTAGAAGACTACAACATAAAGATTAGTGGAATCCCAATCTCCTGTGATAATACAAGTGCCACCTCTCTTACTCAGAATACTACAAGTCACTCAAGGACTTAACTTATTGAGATCAAGCATCATTTCATCAGAGATCATGTGGAAAAAGGAAATGTTATTATTGAGTATGTTCACACTGACAATCAGATTGCTGACATCTTCACCAAACCACTAAGTGATGCAAGGTTTTCAACTCTAAGAGATGAACTAGGATTGCTAAATTTGGATACATAAGCTGAGGGGGAACTTATAAGAAGACTGAAGTTCATCAGCTTACTGATCCGTTATCATCTTCAAGTTAAACGTTCAACAGACTAATTAACTTATGGATTCTTGAACTCAGGGGGGAACGTGTAAGACTAGCGGTACTCCTGATTTAAAGAGGAATTTGGTTAATGACAGTTAGTTGAAATTATGCTTTCAGAAGACATGTTCTTAATTCTTGAAGACTGGAGATTAATCTATCTTGCTGGATTGACAAACAGCAGAGGAAGATTACTAGTTATTGGCTTTCACTAGTAATACCAGATTTAAGATCACTCGTCTGTCAGATAAGTTAAATTCTACTCATCTGATACATAATATAATCATGGTTATAAAACGCCTTTTCTAAAAACACGTTTTTATAAATAACATATTAGTGTCGATTGAGTTTCCCGCCCATCTGACATTAATTTAATCATTTTTTAAATCTGCGAATCTCTCTCACACGATCTCAAATCTGTCAGTTTAATCTAACGGTTCACGTAAATCACGAAAACCGAAACAAATCAAACATATAAATGCATATCTGATCAGATTAGTCGACTTACGCACCCTAAATTCCCAAAATTCACAAATTCTCTAATTCTCTAAGCTCTCTATTCTATAGCTCTTTAATTTCTCTCAGATTACTCTCAATTAATTGTCAAATGGCCATCGCTGAAGGAAGGTTTCTAAGTTACGCCAAATTCTTCTCCACTGGCACCCCTCTTATGAAGGAGATAATGATGAAAATTGAAGCATCTTCACTGGTACAAGTTCTGGAGGCTCACGAAGAACGTGTTTTCTTGGACGACATCGCTGATTTCTACAAGACGATGAAATTCAATGAAGATAAGACAATTATGACCGTGACAGTAGGAGGGAAGAAGATCTGTATTTCTCCCGCTATGTTGAGTGAAATCTATGGATTAAAGAATGAAGGAGGAGAAGTGACTGAACTAGGTTTGGAAAATGAGGAAGAATTCTGGGAGATTTGTGCTAAGGAGGGAGAGGAGATGTCAGGGACGTTGATGAAGATTCAATTGAAGGATGAGTATCAACGTTTCGCTGATATAATTGCAAACTGTTGGAATGCACCATTGGGTCGTTGGATAGATTACCCAGAAAAAGATTTCACACAATGATTTGCATCTTCTACGGTTTAAAGGTAAACGGGGTTGTTCATGTTTTCAATTTGCTGAAGCTAAAGAAGAACAGTTATGGCATTCTGTTCAGTCATCTGTTCACAAGTTTGGGTTGCCAAATGGTAAATGGAAAAGTCATGCATGCAGCAAAGGAATTTAAATTGTATGAAGCTGTAAAGAGTGAAGGGAGATCAACTGCTTGTTGGGATACCTCGATTGTCAGAACAACAAACATGCGGAATTTTAAAATTTTTCGAGGCACCCATCAACCCCATAAATCTGTCTCCATATTGTTTATACGAAAAGGGTTGAATCATACAATAATTAAGACAAAGTAGGGGGTTTTCAATTTTTACTTCACCACAGGCAAGGTGGTGGCAACCTCCGGTTTTGTTTCTGATTCACAGCAAGTGATCCAAGTGTCTCACCTCCAGAGTTGATCCACACCAGTTGTATTATAGTGACACCTTCCAGTCTTAGGTTACGAACTGGATCTAGAAGGTTTGTTAGTGAAAGGTTGTCTAGATCTACTTGCAGAGCAAGATCTAGCACAAGGTAAGCATGAGAGGGGCGGCGGCGGCGCAGGGCAGCTCACGACCAGAGAGGTGGCGGCGGCTAAGGCTTTGCGGCGCATAGGACTAGGGCGGCGGCTAGGTTAGGGGGCGGCTAGGGTTTTTTGCTGGGGGTTTTTTTCTTTTTTATTTCTATTTAGTTCATGTAGAACTCTAATTATAAGCCTCCCTCAAGACCTAGGTTTGCAAGACTTCTTAAGGGCTTTTAATTAAAGGCCCATGTCTTGCAAGCCTCTTTTAATTAACACTTTAATTAGTCTAGTCCATATATTAATTAATAAATTAATATCTCTCTTAATTAATTAATTAACACTTTAATTAATTATTTAATTAATTATTCTCCCACTTGAATTAACACTTTAATTAATTAACCTTTAAATCAATTACTTCCTTTATAACTGTCACCGTCCAACTGTATTGTGTGTGACCCTCTAGGTTCACCATCAATTGGCAGCAGGCCCACAAATTCCTCGTGATTTAATTTATGAGCAATAAATTACTTCGATCAATTAAACCACCTTTAATTGACCACTCCTAGAATCAATCTCACTTATCAACTCAGGAGTATCCACACTTCATGGTCGATGTCTAGCCACAAGCCCATGAAGCCCAACTTCAGGTGAATTGATATTTGTGAACCTCAACTCTTATAAATGCCATGTACATACGGTCCTTCTATAGACTAATTTTCCCGATCAAGACTTAGGGTGTGTATTGATCGGCACCTCTAAATTTGTCTCGATAACTATACTTTCTATTTCGGGATAATATTCCAGTGTGACTGCTAAATTTGGAAACCCCTTTCCAAATCCGTCACCGACTGCGGCCGCAGATTCCTCGGATATATTATCTAAGAATCTTATAGTAAATTCCCTCATCCATTACGATGAGTCGGTAGATTCCATATTGGTACTAACCACTCGCGTACATAACTATACGCACCCAACCTAGGCATGTTATGATCAAGCTAAGTGATTTATACCTAGATCTAAGTACGCACACTCATGCACCGAATTCGCCCAAGCACCTCAAGTCCAAGGACTAAATCGTACACTATTATAAGTCTTGAGAAACATCCTGATGAGTGCGTTATCGTTAGGGTACTTATTCCTTGTCGAACACGACTCGCCAATAAGAGGATCGGCAGGTCAGTTATGCTAGTCCTCGATTTGTATAGGGAATCCTAACCTGAAAACAAAGACAACTACGTCAGGTTAATGCCGGTGGTTACCCGGCGATAACCCTCCGATGCTAAAGTAAGTATCGAGATAAGGGTAGAGATCGGAGTGTAACTGATAGTCGGAGAGTGCGTGCCTTTTATCTCATTTATGAGGGTTATTTATAGTTTTCCAGATGGGCCACCGGGTCGAATCATGATTGGACGTTATGGTTCGGATATGGATCCTCAGCAATTGATTGGATCCGATTGTAAGTGGATCAAACATAAGAGGACGTCGGCCACTATGTCGGATAAGTCGAAGAGACCGAGGTCGACGCCGACGTCATGCTTATTTGCTAATATACAATGTGAATTCGAGGGGGAGGTCCTCGATATTAATCGATTGACCGACGAGTGTTTATAATGACGAAGACTTGGTACATCAAGAGTCCCCCAAGTTCTAGAGTTTGAGCGTAAGTCGAACTCTGGAAATTTGAATTAGTGTTTGTTTGAATTTTTAAATTCTGCTAGTATCATTGGGAGTTCTAGAGTTTGAGCGTAAGTCGAACTCTGGAAATTTGAATTAGTGTTTGTTTGAATTTTTAAATTCTGCTAGTATCATTGGGAGTCCCCCAAGTTCGAGAGTTCGATTGCAAATCGAAGTCTGGGACTTAAAGTATCGGAGTAGAATTTCCCGCCATAATATCTATGCTTTCGCGCCTTCGCTGATTTAGGGTTTAATTCGGCGGGAAATATCTATATTAGGGGTGGAAGTTCAAACGTCGCGTCTTTTCAAGGGGTATTGTGCAAATTTGGTGAAGCGGTAGTTTTTGCAGCTATATATAGGTCGTTCTTTCTGTGTTTTTACACTACGGTAAAAAATATTGTGACGTCGGAGCTTTATACGTGCATAAGAGAGTTTCATAGAATTCAGTTATGATATATTAAGACGATGTCGGATAGTGAAGTATCGAGTCCGGAGAGTGTTCATGTGGAGGATGTTGTCGAGTCGGTTTTTGGTGAGGAAACAAATCGAGACTCTTGATGTACCAAGTCTTTATTATAATCGAGATATATCACTGCTTTGCTTATTTATAGCTTTTTGCTCCGCAATTTCGATTTTTCGATGTAGTAGTCGATCTCGATTTTATCTCATCAAGTTTGTCAATGTAATTTATGATCGATGTATTTACCATAATCAAGATACATTTGTCCTTAGCTTATTTATAGCTTTTTGCTCTGCAATTTCGATTTTTCGATGTAGTAGTCGATCTCGATTTTATCTCATCAAGTTTGTCAATGTAATTTATGATCGATGTATTTACCATAATCGAGATACATTTGTCCTTAGCTTATTTATAGCTTTTTGCTCCGCAATTTCGATTTTTCGATGTAGTAGTCGATCTCGATTTTATCTCATAAAGTTTGTCAATGTAATTTATGATCGATGTATTTACCATAATCGAGATACATTTGTCCTTAGCTTATTTATAGCTTTTTGCTCCGCAATTTCGATTTTTCGATGTAGTAGTCGATCTCGATTTTATCTCATCAAGTTTGTCAATGTAATTTATGATCGATGTATTTACCATAATCGACATACATTTGTCCTTAGCTTATTTATAGCTTTTTGCTCCGCAATTTCGATTTTTCGATGTAGTAGTCGATCTCGATTTTATCTCATCAAGTTTGTCAATGTAATTTATGATCGATGTATTTACCATAATCGAGATACATTTGTCCTTAGCTTATTTATAGCTTTTTGCTCTGCAATTTCGATTTTTCGATGTAGTAGTCGATCTCGATTTTATCTCATCAAGTTTGTCAATGTAATTTATGATCGATGTATTTAACATAATCGAGATACATTTGTCCTTAGCTTATTTATAGCTTTTTGCTCCGCAATTTCGATTTTTCGATGTACGTTTGGTGGTTTTGACGACTTGGAGAATTCCTCTCAATGCCTCAGCGGCTATCGAAGTACGTTTGGAGATTTCATCCCGATGCCTCAGCGGCTATCGAGGGACATTTGGCGAATTCATCCCGATGCCTCAGCGGCTATCGAGGGACATTGGCGATTTCATCCCGATGCCTCAGCGGCTATCGAGGGACATTTGGCGAATTCATCCCGATGCCTCAGCGGCTATCGAGGGACGTTGGCGATTTCATCCCGATGCCTCAGCGGCTATCAAGGGACATTTGGCGATTTCATCCCGATGCCTCAGCGGCTATCGAGGGACATTGGCGATTTCATCCCGATGCCTCAGCGGCTATCGAGGGACATTTGGCGAATTCATCCCGATGCCTCAGCGGCTATCGAGGGACATTGGCGATTTCATCCCGATGCCTCAGCGGCTATCGAGGGACATTTGGCGATTTCATCCCGATGCCTCAGCGGCTATCGAGGGACATTGGCGATTTCATCCCGATGCCTCAACGGCTATCGAGGGACATTTGGCGATTTCATCCCGATGCCTCAGCGGCTATCGAGGGACATTGGCGATTTCATCCCGATGCCTCTGCGGCTATCGAGGGACATTGGCGATTTCATCCCGATGCCTCAGCGGCTATCGAGGGACATTTGGCGATTTCATCCCGATGCCTCAGCGGCTATCGAGGGACATTGGCGATTTCATCCCGATGCCTCAGCGGCTATCGAGGGACATTTGGCGATTTCATCCCGATGCCTCAGCGGCTATCGATCTATATGATAGTATTGGAAAGTAACAAAAGAGCTTTTTATATTGATTCCAAAATAAAAGAAAGATTGCTCCTCTATAGTAAATTACAAAAACAGCTGGGAATATAGACAAACTAAAGAAAATTTCTTAAGCGTAGAATTTTCTGAGGTTTCTCCCATTCCAGGTTCTCTTCACGAGTTCTCCTTCCATTGTGTTTAATCGATACGCGCCTTTTCTGCCTGCTTCGATTACCTTGAAAGGCCCTTCCCAATTGCAATCGAGCTTACCTTTTTGCTTGGATACGTCTACTCGTTTTAGGACGAGGTCTCCTACCTGAAAAGATTTTAATCTTACATTTTTATCATAGGCCCTTGCCATGGTAGTCTTATATGCTTGGATTCGGGTGGAGGCTCTTTCTCGCTTTGCTTACGCCTGATCGAGTTCGAAATTCCTTTTGTTCGTATTATCTAATTCGTTGTACGTATCAGTTCTCGGCGATGTGACTTCCAGTTCAGCAGGAGCAACTGCCTCAGAGCCATACACGAGACTAAAAGGAGTTTCCCCAGTTGCAGCTCTTTCCTTTGTTATATTGGCCCAAATGACCCATGGTAACTCATCGAGCCAAGCACCTCCCGCTTTCGATAATCTTTTCTTTAAAAGCTTTACGATTTCTCGGTTGGTTACCTCAGTCTGTCCGTTTGTTTGCGGGCAACCTACGGAAGTAAAACGCAGATCGATTTTGTGTTTCGAACACCAATCCACTACTCTTTTCCCCACAAATTGGGGTCCATTATCTGAGATGATTACTCTAGGTATGCCAAACCTGCAGATGATCGACCAATAGAAGTTGATTATTTGGGTCTGAGAGATTTGCTTTAGTGGCACCACTTCTACCCATTTACTGAAATATTCCACTCCTACAAGTAAATAACGTTTCTGTCCTCGCGCCAACGGTAGCGGTCCGACCAAGTCTACACCCCATTGATCGAAAGGCCAAGCAATGGATATTGACTCCATCTTTTGCGCCGGTTGATTCGGCATGGTGGCGTGATATTGGCATTTGGCACACCTTTTAGCATAATCATTGGCGTCTTTGACCAAGGAAGGCCAATAATATCCCAAATGTGATATTCGAACTGCTAAAGCTCTGCCTCCCGAATGGCTTCCACAAGATCCTTCATGGACTTCCTTTAGTATTAGGTCGATCTGGGGAGAAGCTACGCATTTGTGCAGCACTCCAGAGACAGATCGTCGATACAATTCGTTTCCAATGACTGCGTAGCGGGGTGCCCTATACTTGAGTCTTCTTGCTTCAGTGTTGTTTGTTGGGAGGGTTCCGTTCACTAGATAATCCAGTATTGGAGCTTTCCAACTACTGCGATCGTCATCGAGATAGAGTATATCCGCTCCAGGGGGACTCTTCGTGGTATCGATGGCCGGTTTCTCTGAAATCAACAGTGTTACCTTCCGAGTCTTGATTCCTTCTATTAGATTTCCGAACTTGGAGAGAGCATCGGCCCTCGTATTCTCTGTCCTCCTTATATATTCGAGTTGGAATGCATCGAGTCGCGATACCTGCTTGTTGACCAAAGCTAAATATTTGATCATTGAATCTTCTTTGGTTTCGAAAAGACCCTTAAATTGCTTTTCCACGAGCTGTGAGTCGGTGTAAGCAATTAAGTTTTTTATTCCTGTTTTTACTGCCATTTTCAATCCTGCCAGCAGGGCCTCATATTCTGCTTCGTTGTTGGATACTAGAAAGTCTAATTTTAAAGCAAATTCGAGCTCTTCCCCGTTTGGACCTTGAAAGTAAATTCCAGCACCACCGCCAGTCGACGTTGAGGATCCATCGACATGGAGCATCCATTGCTCCTCCTTTTCTTCTATCGTTACGGTGCTTTCTAGTATAAAATCAGCTAAAATCTGCCCTTTGACCGAGGTTCTCGGCAAATAATCGATGTCATATTCTCCTAGTTCGACTGCCCATTTGATTAGCCTTCCCGACGCGTTAGGCTTCGAAAGTGTTTGCCTCAGTGGTTGGTTGGTTAGGACGATAACTTTGTGCGACTGGAAATAGGGTCTCAATTTCCGTGCAGTAGTTACGATAGAGAGAGCAAACTTTTCAATCTCGGAGTAATTTCTTTCGGGGCCTTGCAAGACACGACTTACATAATAAATCGGGTTGCTTTCTTTTGCTTCCATCCTGACAAGAGCTGAGCTGATTTCTTGTTCGGAAATTGCGATATAGAGGTATAGATCTTCATTATCTTTTGGTTTGGCCAAAAGGGGAGGTGAGATAAGATAGGATTTGAGTTCTTCAAATGCCTGGTCGCATTCTTTCGACCACTCGAACCTCTTTGCATTCCTCATTATTTTGAAAAAAGGGAGGCTCTTATCTGCCGAACGAGATATGAATCGATTGAGGGCTGTGATTTTTCCAACTAGCCTTTGTACTTCATTTAAGTTCCGAGGAGCCTTCAAATCGATGACTGCTTGTATCTTTTCTGGGTTCGCTTCAATACCTCTCTCGTTTACCAAGTACCCAAGGAATTTTCCTGACCTAACCCCGAAAGTACATTTGGCTGGGTTGAGCTTCATTCCATATTTCCTCATTATGTCGAAAGCCTCTTTAATGTGTTCCAGATGATCTTTCTCATTTAGGCTTTTGACCAGCATGTCATCAACATATACTTCCATCGATTTCCCCAACAAGCCTTCGAACATCTTATTTACCAGCCTTTGATAAGTGGCTCCTGCATTTCTCAATCCGAAGGGCATTACTTTGAAGAAATATACACCCATTTCGGTAATAAAAGCTGTCTTGTCTCGATCCTCTAGTGCCATAAAAATTTGATAAAACCCCTGGAATGCATCCATCATGCTCAAAATAGCACAGCCAGCAGTGGAGTCGACCAGGGAGTCGATTCTCGGAAGCGGATATGGATCCCTCGGACATAGTTTGTTAAGATCCGTAAAGTCATTACACATTCTCCACTTTCCTCCTCCCTTGGAAACTAGGACGACATTGCACAGCCACTCCGTGAATTGTATCTCAGCGATGTAATCAGCATCTAGAAGTTTCTTCACTTCCTCCTTTATAATCCTGTTTCTCTCTGGACCAAAATTTCGTTTCTTTTGTCTCGCTGGTCAAGATGACGGATCGATATTGAGTCTATGGACGATAATCTTCGGATCTATTCCTTGGAGGTCAGTGGTTGACCAAGCGAAGACGTCCACATTCTCTCTCAAGAATTCGATCAACTGAGTTTCGAGCCCTTCAGATAGTTGAGTGCCTATCCTCGTCGTTTTCGATGATTCCCCTGGTACCAATTCGATCGATTTATGCCCTTCGGAAGGTTCAATTCTTTCGAATTTTCTCTTTTTGGGATTCATCTCCTTTTGTATATCGCTTCTTTCAGCAAAACACGTTTTCTTTACCCCATCCACATCGACCGGTGCCGATGGACTATTCTGCTGCTCCGCTGGCGGCTTTTCGTTACCGAAGAAAGAGTCTTCTTTTTTATACTGTTTGTCTAATGATACCGTGTAACAGTCCCAGCCTTCCCTTAGATTTCCTCGAACTTCTCCTATCCCTGGAGTGGTCGAAAATTTCATCTTCTGGTGGTAAGTCGAGATAACGGCCTGGAAACTATTTAATGCCGGTCTTCCCAATATGACATTGTAGGCACAAGGTGCGTCGACAATCAAAAATTTAATCATTCTCGTTCTCGAGTTTCCTTCATCTCCCAAGGAAAGAGACAAAGTGAGTGTACCCTTGGGAATAACTTGAGCGCCTCCAAAACCTACAAGTGGGGTAGCCACTGCGTCGAGGGGAGTCGGGCCGAGATCAATTCGCTCTAAAGCATCTTGGAAGAGGATATTTGCTGAACTGCCTGAATCTATTAAGATTCTCTTAACAGTAGCCCCCGCAATTTGTGCTGTGATCACCATAGGGCAGTCTGGTACATCCTGGTTGTTGAATGGTATGAAATTGGGTTGTAGGTCAGACTCATCGAAACTGATCATTTTGTTCTGCTGGGTTGGTCTTATCGAGAACACTTCCCTTCTTTCATTTTGGGCTCTATCTCTTATAACTCGAGACACTACCCTTCTTGAATTTTTACTATCTCCCCCCGCCGGACCTCCAGAGATCATACTGACTATCGTTCCAGGTTGTGCTCTTCTCGGCTGGTCTTCTCTATCCTTCGAGCGTTGCTCTCTTCTAGCGGGGGATCTCGAACGTGACTTGTTGTCTTTCTGTCGATTTCTAGGTTGCTCATTCTTTGACGTCTTTACGTATCCAGTGAGGTGCCCTTCTGCTATCAATCTTTCAATTTCGTCTCTAAGTTGATAGCAGTCATCAGTATCGTGTCCTCTCTGTCGATGAAATCGACAATACTTTTTTGAGGCTGGGTAGTCCTTAATCGGAGCCGGTTTTCTCAGCAGGTTGTGGTCCTGGACAGCGAATAAGATTTCGGATCTTAGCTTTTTGAGGGGAGTGTAATTATCGTAGTATTCTTTGTTCGACCTCCCCAATCTTTGTCTTCCCGGATTGTGATTTCTCTCTTCTCTATATACCTTTCTGTTTCTACCTTCATAAGACCGATTGGGTTGCGGCCCCTCGATTGGTCTATCAGGGATGCCAGACGACTGTCCCTCATCAGGCTTTGTCAACCCAAAGAAGGTTCCTCTCAATTTATTCATTTCTTCTTCATTCATGTATTGATTTGCCATTTCCATCAATTTTTCATATGTAGCGGGGTTTTCTCTTACTATTGCACTGGCGAATCCTCGATTTAAGGTGCTTTGGAAAAGAACGGTAATTAAAAAATCAAATCTTGGCATTTCAACCTTAAGGAGCTCATTGTTAAACCTTCCCATGAAACTTCTGAAAGTTTCTCCCGGGTTATGTATGATTGAATATAAATGGTTTGCAGGGGGTCTGACCGCCCTCTTACTACCAAACTGACTCATAAACTTGTCACAGAGTTGGTCGTAGTCGAAGATAGATTTTTCCTCCAATCTTCCGAACCAGGATTGAGCCATTCCGGCTAGTGTGGTGGAGAATGCCTTTGCTGCCACATTATCGGAGATGCCGTGAAGCTGCATTTGGAGATTAAATGAGGCCAGGTGTTCATCGGGATCTTCCGTTCCGAAGTAACGGGGTAACTGAGTGGGCAATCTCTTGTCGAGAGGCAACCTTTCAAAGAATATTTCATCACAAAATGGTGATTTCCTTAATCGAGAGTTTGATACTGGAGGCTCATTCTTCCTTTCTTGTTTGTCTAACTTTTGGTGCAGCGATCTTACTTCTGATTCCAATTTGTTGACCTCCCTGACCGATTGCTCCTGCAAGTCTTCTTCCGCGCCATGCCTGACCTGATGTTGATCGGCTCGACTGATTGCTTCATTTGCCTCGAATCCTGCTCGTGCACCAAAGGCGGCGACATGCGGGGGTCGTCGAGTTTGAATGGCGGTTTCTTTAATCTCCGCGAGCCACTCCTTTTTGGCTTCATCGAGAATGGCTTTTAGATCGTCTCTTGTAAGCTGTATTATCGGAGGAGCCGGTGGTCTTGAAGCCCCGGCCTCGACATGAGGTGCTGGATCAGGATCACGAGTTATTAAATTATCTCCTTGACCCTCCCCATTTTGATCGCGATTTCCCTCCTTTTCTCGCGCTTGGACTATTTTTGATCTTGTAGTCATTTTCTCACGTTTTCAAAGTTATGTTTCCCACAGACGGCGCCAATTGATGAGTGCGTTATCGTTAGGGTACTTATTCCTTGTCGAACACGACTCGCCAATAAGAGGATCGGCAGGTCAGTTATGCTAGTCCTCGATTTGTATAGGGAATCCTAACCTGAAAACAAAGACAACTACGTCAGGTTAATGCCGGTGGTTACCCGGCGATAACCCTCCGATGCTAAAGTAAGTATCGAGATAAGGGTAGAGATCGGAGTGTAACTGATAGTCGGAGAGTGCGTCCCTTTTATCTCATTTATGAGGGTTATTTATAGTTTTCCAGATGGGCCACCGGGTCGAATCATGATTGGACGTTATGGTTCGGGTATGGATCCTCAGCAATTGATTCGATCCGATTGTAAGTGGATCAAACATAAGAGGACGTCGGCCACTATGTCGGATAAGTCGAAGAGACCGAGGTCGACGCCGACGTCATGCTTATTTGCTAATATACAATGTGAATTCGAGGGGGAGGTCCTCGATATTAATCGATTGACCGACGAGTGTTTATAATGACGAAGACTTGGTACATCACATCCCATCACCGATATGCGTCATGCGCTTCCATAATCGGTTTCTTTGTTCGGGTCGTTCGATGCATTCGATCCTCTATCGAACCATCTAGTCATATGCACTGGCCTCAAATGCCTTGCTCATGAAATGCTACTAATTCACTCCATCTGAATCATGCGTATTTGTACAAGTCTTGGCGATCCCTACGATACTCTATCTCGTTTCGAAATCTATGACTTGGAACGTGTTTTAAGATTACGACCTTAGAGACTGTTTCATGATTGCACTCAACACTGAAGTGAATCGTCCCATAGTCAAATGTAATCTAAGGATTTCATCCAATCGCTTAAATGTATTCGTGAGAGATGAAGTTGGTCATTTGTTTATTCTATACAGATATAAATAAACGTGCGTATTAATTATAGAATCAAAGATTGTTATTTACAGGGTAGACCTATTACAAGCAAAAATGAACTGGCTTGTTGGGCACTATCCTATCAATCTTCCACTTGCCCTAAAGCCATTCACAGATGTTTCTAAGACCCATCTTATCTAGATGTCCTTCGAACGCCTTTTGTGAAAGTGGCTATGTTAGTGGGTCAGCCATGTTGTCTTCTGATTTGACATATTCCATGTGTATGTCTCCTCTACCAATGATCTCCCTGATCACGTGGTATTTTCTTATTACGTGTTTGGATTGATGGTATGATCTCGTCTCCTTCGCTTGAGCTATCGCCCCGTTATTGTCACAGAAGACCACTACAGGTTCGGCAATGATAGGAACAACATCCAGTTCTTGGATGAAGTTTCTCATCCATACACTCTCTTTTGTTGCATCTGATGCGGCAATATATTCTGCTTCAGTGGTTGAGTCGGCAGTGGTAGACTGTTTACAGCTTTTCCAACTGACCGCTGCTCCATTGAGGCGGAATATGTATCCATAATTGGATTTGTAGCATCCACGTCAGACTAGAAACTTGAATTAGTGAATCCTTCAAGTTTCAGTTCCCCACTACCACCGTAGACCAAAAACATATCCTTAGTCCTTCGCAGGTACTTTAGGATTTCTTTTACGGTAGTCCAGTGCTCTTCGCCTGGATTTGACTGATAGCGGCTCGTTACACTTAGAGCGTGTGGTATGTCTGGTCGAGTACACAACATTGCATACATTATGCTCCCTATAGCAGAGGCATAAGGTATGAGAGACATTCTCGTCTTTTCTTCGTCAGTTGTAGGGCACATTGACTTAGAAAGAGAGATGCCATGTCTCATTGGAAGCAATCCTCTCTTGGATTCTTCCCTTTTGAATCTCTTCAAAATTGTGTTGATGTACTGAGATTGGGAGAGACCTATCATCTTCTTCGATCTATCCCTATAGATACGTATCCCCAATACGTAAGATGCGTCTCCCATATCTTTCATGGAGAACTGCGCGGATAACCACACTTTAGTCTGTGTTAACATCTTGATATCGTCTCCGATTAACAAAATGTCGTTGACGTACAAAACTATGAATTGTACCGAACTCTCACTATTCTTCTTGTACACACAAGGTTCATATACGTTTTTGATAAAGTCAAATGCTTCGACTGTCTCATCAAATCGTATGTTCCAGGTTCGGGACGCCTATTTGAGGCCATAAATTGACCTTTGTAGCTTACACAGTTTGTGCTCACTTCTTTTGGACGCAAACCCTTCGGGTTGTTGCATAAAGATCTCCTTGTCAATGTCTCCATTGAGAAAAGCGGTCTTTACGTCCATTTGCCATATTTCGTAGTCATTCCACGCGGCTATGGCAAGAAGTATCCGAATGGATTTAACATCGCTACGGGAGAGAAGGTTTCCTCATAGTCTATTCCAGGCCTTTGAGAATACCTTTTTGCCACTAAGCGAGCTTTATGATTTAATACCTCTCCATTCATTCCAAGCTTGCGCTTGAAGATCCATTTGCATCCTACAGGGATAATTCCCTCAGGTGGATCGACCAAGGTCCAAACCTTGTTGGAATGCATGGAATCCATTTCGGATTGCATGGCTTTAAGCCACGCACCCGAATCTATGTCTGACATAGCTTCTTCATAGGTCCTTGGATCACTTTCCAACTTCTCGTTTTCATGAATGAATCCAAATCTCTCTGGTTCCTTACGAATTCGATCGGACCTTCGAAGAATTGGTGTACTAGTAGGTTCATTGAATTCAGGTTCAGCTCCCACTGTTTGTGGGGATGGGTCCGATTCTTGGACTTCATCAAGTTCTACAATTGTCCCATTTCTGTTGGTGAGGAAATCCTCTTCCAAGAAGTGGGCGTTCCTAGATACTAACGTATTACGTTCTTTAGGATCGAAGAACAAGTATCCAGTGGATTCCTTTGGATACCCCACAAATTTGCACAAACTAGATCTACTATCTAGCTTATCTCCTTTCTTGTTCTTCACATAAGCAAGAGATCCCCATACTCGTAGGTACGAATACAAGGGTGCTTTACCATACCATACTTGGTGCGGTGTCGTCGGCAGTTAATAGGGCCAAGCCCCAAAACGAAAAGGGAAAGTCAGCAAAGCTCATCATGGAACGAACAATGTCTAACAAAGTTCGGTTCCTCTTTTCAGACACTCCATTGAGTTGGGGCGTCCTAGGGGGAGTTCGCTGCGCGAGAATTCCATTCTCTTTAGATAATCTAGGAATTCTTGGCTTAAGTACTCACCACCTCTGTCAGATCGAAGTGCTTTAATACTATGCCCAAGTTGGTTCTTTACTTCCATTCGAAACTCTTTGAATTTCTTAAAAGTTTCGGATTTGTGTTTCATATGATACACATATCCATAAAGACTAAAGTCGTTAGTGAATGTTACGAAGTACGAGAATCCTCCTCTCGCACTGACACTCAGCGGTCCACAAACGTCAGTATGGACTAAATCCAGTGTTTGTTTGGTTCGCTCGGGATTCCCTGTGAAGGGTGATTTGGTCATCTTTCCTTTGAGACAAGATTCGCAAGTCAGGAGTTCATCCATGTTCTTTATTTCAAGAGCCTTAGAGGAAACCATCTTTTGAATCCTACTCTTGGAAATATGTCCAAGTCTAGCGTGCCAAAGTTGTGGAGTTTGATTATCATACTTTCTTTTTCTAGATCGAATGTGCATGACGTTGGAATTTACAGGTTCAAGGGAATATAGACCATCCATCAAAGTACCACGAGCATAAGTTAAACGACCTTTAATTATGCAAAGAGATCCATTCTCAATGGAAAAATTAAAACCATCATTGTCTAATAAAGGAATATAAATAATGTTCTTAATTATAGTCGGTACGTACAAACAGTCTCTTAAAATCAAGATAAAATTCCCTAAAACTAATTTCATGTCTCCTATAGCCTTAACAGCAATATTAATCCTAGCTATGTTACCAAAGCGTAGGATTCAATCTCTGGGCTTCAGGTTTCTCACTGCTCCCATCACCTGCAAATCATTGCAGATATGAGAACCTGCTGCGGTGTCTAACACCCACGATGCACAGTTAATTGAAATATTAACTTCAACCAAGAAAATGCCTTTGGCTACCAATTTCAGGTAGTCTGGGCAGTTCCTTTTCCAGTGCCCTGCCTTCTTGCAGTGGAAGCATTCGTTGTCTGGGCTTTTGCGCTTCTTTTCGACCACCTTGGTGACTGCTTTGGAAGAGAACACTTTCTTCTTCTTCTTACCTCTCTTGGGCTTTGCAGCCTTCGATTGGTGTGCAATCATCACGGCTTTCTCTTTCTTGAGAGTGGATTCTGCCGTGACCAACAGATTGGTCAGTTCGTGAAGAGCAAGGTTTCTATCCTCCATGTTGAAGTTCAACACGAACTGGTCAAATTAACGAGGCAGTGTATGGAGAAGGAGGTCGGTGCTAAGATCAGCGTGCAATCCACGTCCAATCGCCCCAGTTTTTCAACCAGATTGATAAAACGCAGACAGTGATCCTTTCGGTACGAGACCTTTCCCCAAACATCTGCTAGAGGTGGAGAAGTACATCTCTAGCAAGCGGTATTGCAGCATGATGTTTCTGCAGTTCATTCGACATCGAAGCTAGCATGAGGCAGCGAACCTGAAGATCTTCATCAACCCTTTTGGCATGGGCGGTTCGTTGTTCCTCAGCAGCTCGTACTGCGGGTGCAGCAGGCATAGGTGTGTCGAGCACATAGCTTCATCGCTCGGAGTAGAGGACTATTATTCTAAGATTTCTTAGCCAGTCGACAAAGTTTGAGCCATTCAGTTTATTAGCGTCGAGGATGACGGATAATGGATTCTTAGACATTGTACTTAAATATCTACAAATGGAAAGAATACAACATTTAGCCAACTAATCTATGCTTAATACTTATAATTAATGAATTTTGGTCTTGTTTTCGAAAAAGTTCTCCCACTATTTTGTCGAAACAATCACCCCTTTGATTGCTCGGGAAATCTAATTCCTAGTAGGTCTTGACGTCCCAACATCCATTAATTGCACCCACGACTCGTGGTCATATAATTAATTCTCCAGGTAGGTATACTTTTACCAATTGTGGCACAGCACAACCTTTAAGCTATTTTGCCTCGGTTTTCACATTTATCTAGCACTGCTACATCATAAATGTTACTAATCGTTAAGTATAATCCATCAATCATGATGAGCAACAGGCCCGTGTTGGGATAGTGGTTGGGTTGCCTCGATTGTCAGAACAAAATAAGTGCGAAATTTAAAATTTTTCGAAGCACCCAATGTCCCATATTAGATTCTCCATATTATATATACGCAAGCAAGAAACAAAAATGCACAGAGTAATTAAACAAGAGGGTTTTTGCGATTTACCTCACCACAGGCAAGGTGGTGGCAGCCTTCAGTTTTGATTCTGAATCTGGATCTGGATCTGGTTCACAGAAGTGATCCAAGCGTCTGACCTCCAAAGATAGTCCACACCAACTGGATTCTGGCAACACCTCCTAGTCTTAGGCTCAGAACTGGATCTAGGAGATTTGTCGAAGCAGGACTGTGCAGATCTACTTGCCAATGCAAGATCTAACACGGTGGAACAAGGGAGAGGCGGCGGCGGCGACGCTAGGGCAGCTCACGGCAGCAGGTGGCGGCGGCTCTAGGTTGGCGGCGCAAAGGAGAGGGGGCAGCGGCTAGGGTAGAGAAGAGAGGCTAGGGTTTTTCTAGGGTGTTAGCTTTTTGAGCTCTAGTGGAACCCTATTTATAGACTCCCTCTTGACCTAGGTTTTGCAAGACTCCTTATGGGCTTTTAATTAAAGGCCCATGCCTTGCAAGCCTTTCATTTAATTAATTACTTAATTAAATGCCCAATCCAATTAAATCAATATTTCATTTATATAATTAATTAGCAACTCAATTAAGTATTTAATTAATTAAGTCAGCCAATTAATTAATCTCCCACTTGAATTAAATACTTTAATTCATTTAATTGATTTAATTACCTTTAAATCAATTAGTTCCTTTTGTATCCTTTTCAACAGTCACCGTCCAATTGTATTGTGTGTGACCCTCTGAGTTCACCATCAATTGGCAGCAGGCCCACGAATTCCTCGTGATCTCTGGTCAATTAAACAACCTTTAATTGACCACTCCTAGAATCAAATCATCTATTAACTCAGGAGTACCTACACTTCATGGCCGATGTCTAGCCACAAGCCCATGAAGCCCAACTCCAGGTGAATTTATACTTGTGAACCTCGTCTCATATAATTACCATGTACATACGGTCCTTCTATCGACTAATATTCCCGATCAAGACTTAGGGTGTGTGAATTGATCGGCACCTCTAAATTTGTCTCGATAACTATACTTTCTAATTCAGGATAATATTCCAGTGTGACTCCTAAATTTGGAAATTTGGAAACCCCTTTCCAAATCCGTCACCGACTGCGGCCGCAGATTCCTTGGTATATTATCTAAGAATCGTATAGGAAATTCTCTCACCCATTACAGTGAGTCAATAGATTCCATATCGGTACTAACCACTCGCGTACATGTCCATACGCACCCAACCTAGGCATGTTATGACCAAGCTAAGTGGCCTATACCTAGATCTAAGTACGCACTTTCATGCACCGAATTCGCCCTACCACCTCATGTCAAAGGACTAAATCGTACACTATTATAATCCTTGAGAAACATCCCATCACCGATATGCGACATGCACTTCCACAATGGGTTTCTCTGTTCGGGTCGTTCGATGCGTTCAATCCTCCATTGAACCACCTACTCATATGCACTGGCCTCAAATGCCTTGCTCATGAAACGCTACAAATTCACTCCATGTGAATCATGCATACTTGTACAAGTCTTGGCGATTCCTAGAATACCCCGTCTCGTTCGGAATCTATGACTTGGAACAGTTTTAAGATTACGACCTTTGAGACTGTTTCATGATTGCACTCAGTACTGAAGTGAATCGTCCCATAGTTTAATGTAATCTAAGGGTTTCATCCAATCGCTTAAATGTATTCGCGAGAGATGAAGTTGGCCATTGTTAATCCTTATACACATATAAATAAACGTGCGTATTATTATAAAATCAAAAGATTGTTTCTTACAGAATAGTCCTATTACAAACTAATTGAACTGGCTTGCTGGGCACTATCCTATCAGCCCGGTCGTGAATTCTTCGTAACTAGTTATCGGTCGATCTTCACATCCCGACCAGTCCTCACCCTTGTCGAGTTTAGTTAAAAACAAGAGTTAAGGAATTTCGCGTATTGCCCCTTTCTTTGACTCGGGTGCCAGACTCTGGATCACCTCTGTCAATAAGTAGACAACATACGCTAGTTCCTATTGATGGAAGGTTTGGATCTTTCATTTTAAATGTACCCAATAGACGTAATATTAAATTTGAGAGGGAAATTTTGGGTTTGAAAGTTATACTAACTCTCCTCGAGATCTCACCGTGTAAATTATGCTTTATCTTTTATTTACGATCTAGATTCTAGCGCCCATCTCATACAAGCTAAATATAAATCGACAAATAAATAAAATCCATACAAGCATAGCATGCATACTTCCACAATATGTTTTCGATTGGGAGCCTCCTATGTTGGGCCATCATCGAGCCATGATGTTGGCCCTATTGGTCAATCTAAAGAGTTCCCAAACGGGCCTATTCTATTACATAAACTACCATGCATACATGGCCTTCATATCTTCTTGGGCTCCCACCTTGCTTGCAACGGGCCTTCATCCTAGACCAGGAAAGCAGTAAAGCCCTATTCTATTACAAATGCTCAAAGTGGCCCAAAAATTATAACAGGCTCGCAAGCCCAATTAAAACCATACATTAAATTAAACCAATCACATCTAACCTAAGGTCAAGGCTCGACGCGATCAAAAACCACCTAAACAGTTCACGTAGAGCAAGAAACATGCAAACAAATTTTACGTATTTCTTTCTTAATTTTAAAACTACCTTTTAAAACCAACTTCCTATGATTCTTACTTTTAGTCACTACCAATTATGACAAAATTAATTTTCGGGTAGACAAAAATAAATTTCTGCTTGAAAACAGATTCTGTTTTTCAACTTTTGAAAATTGCAGTTTGGCCCATTAACTTTCGAAAATTGCACTTTTGATCCCAAAGTTTTGAAAAAGTTACAAAAACACCCCCAAAACCAAATCGGCCAGAAGACCAGAAAATAAAATTTTGAATCCAGAAAATTTTTGATTTTGCAAACAGACCGCTGAACTTTTGGAAATTACAAAACAGTCCCTTAACTTTTGGAAATTGCAAAACGACCCAAAAATTACGTGCGACCAGAATTTGCAAAACGGTCCATACTTATCAAAAATTTCCAGAATCAGAAAAATGAAATTTCCAGCCTTTAAATTGTGTTTTTCGATTTTTTAGCACAAAGAGTCCTGAAGTTTTCAAAAACTATAAATTCGCCACAGATCTTAAAAATCAGTTTTACCCAATCATAGATCCAGTCATAACAAGTAAGAATAAATTCATAGAACACAATAATCACACGTATTCATACATATAATTAAACATATACATGAACACACTATTATGTTCAGGCCTTTTTCGCATAATAATTATGGAGTTAGCTCTGATACCACTGTTGTGATACCTCGATTGTCAGAACAACAAACATGTCGAATTTTAGAAATTTTCGAGGCACCCATCAGCCCCATAAATATGTCTCCATATTATTTATACGAAAAGGGTTGAATCATACAATAATTAAAACAAAGTAGGGGGTTTTCGATTTTTACCTCACCACAGACAAGGTGGTGGCAACCTCCGGTTTTGTTTCTGATTCACAGCAAGTGATCCAAGTGTCTCACCTCCAGAGTTGATCCACACCAGTTGGATTATAGTGACACCTTCCAGTCTTAGGCTTCGAACTGGATCTAGAAGGTTTGTTAGTGAAAGGTTGCCTAGATCTAGCAGAGCAAGATTTAGCACAACGTAAGCAGGAGAGGGGCGGCGGCGGCGCAGGGAAGCTCACGGCCAGAGAGGTGGCGGCGGCTAGGGCTTTGCGGCGCACAGGACTAGGGCGGCGGCAAGGTTAGGGGGCGGCTAGGGTTTTTTGCTGGGGTTTTTTTTCTTTTTTTTTTTCTTTTGAGTTCATGTAGAACTCTATTTATAAGCCTCCCTCAAGACCTAGGTTTACAAGACTTCTTATGGGCTTTTAATTAAAGGCCCATGTCTTGCAAGCCTCTTTTAATTAACACTTTAATTAGTCTAGTCCATATATTAATTAATAAATTAATATTTCTCTTAATTAATTAATTAACACTTTAATTAATTAGTCTCCCACTTGAATTAACACTTTAATTCATTAATTGATTTAATTACCTTTAAATCAATTACTTCCTTTTATAACTGTCACCGTCCAACTGTACTGTGTGTGACCCTCTAGGTTCACCATCAATTGACTGTAGGCCCACGAATTCCTTGTGATTTAATTTATGAGCAATAAATTACTCCGATCAATTAAACCACCTTTAATTGACCACTCCTAGAATCAATCTCCCTTATCAACTCAGGAGTACCCACACTTCATGGTCGATGACTAGCCACAAGCCCATGAAGCCCAACTTCAGGTGAATTGATATTTGTGAACCTCACCTCTTATAAATGCCATGTACATACGGTCCTTCTATCGACTAATTTTCCCGATCAAGACTTAGGGTGTATGAATTGATCGGCACCTCTAAATTTATCTCGATAACTATACTTTCTAATTCGGGATAATATTCCAGTGTGACTGCTAAATTTGGAAACCTATTTCCAAATCCGTCACCGACTGCGGCCGCACATTCCTCGGATATATTATCTAAGAATCGTATAGGAAATTCGCTAATCCATTACGATGAGTCGGTAGATTCCACATTGGTACTAACCACTCGCGTACATAACTATACGCACCCAACCAAGGCATGTTATGATCAAGCTAAGTGATCTATTCCAAGATCTAAGTATGCACCGAATTCGCCCTAGCACCTCAAGTCAAAGGACTAAATCGTACACTATTATAAGTCTTGAGAAACATCCCACTACCGATATGCGTCATGCGCTTCCACAATGAGTTTCTCCGTTCGGGTTCGTTCGATGCATTTGATCCTCTATCGAACCAACTACTCATATGCACTGGCCTTAAATGCCTTGCTCATGAAACGCTACAAATTCACTCCATGTGAATCATGCATATTTGGACAAGCCTTGGCGATTCCTATGATACCCTGTCTCGTTTCGGAATCTATGACTTGGAACGTGTTTTAAGATTATGACCTTAGAGACTGTTTCATGATTGCACTCAATACTGAAGTGAGTCGTCCCATAGTCAAATATAATCTAAGGATTTCATCCAATCGCATAAATGTATTCGCGAGAGATGAAGTTGGCCATTATTTATTCTATACAGATATAAATAAACGTGCGTATTAATTATAGAATCAAAGATTGTTATTACAGGGTAGACCTATTACAAGCAAAAATGAATTGGCTTGCTGGGCATTATCCTATCACTGCTGCTCCCAAGAGAAAAGGCCCTGCCAAGGCTGCAAAAGGCCCTGCCAAGAAAGGCAAGAAGGCTGGTCAGACTAGTAAGTCTGTTGATTAAACAGCAACCACTGCTGTTCAAGTTGTATCAGAATAGCCTGAAGTTGAAATCTCTGACATCGAAGTCAGTGAATTCACCAAAGAGATTGAGGAAATGAAGACTGGTTCATCCCCTGAACGGACTCAATCAGATGAAGCAGTCCCTCTTCAAAGGATGAAATGGATTACAAGAAGCTCAGCCAAAAGGCTACATCAAACTCAACCATCAGGAACTATGACCAAGCAAAAGGCAAAGAGAAATGTTACCTTTCCTGATGAGTCACCTGAAACAGTCAGAGAAGTACCAGCAACAGCAGATAGACCAATTGTTGTGGAAAAGAAGTCTGTTGATGAGCCTGATGGAGACTCTGCCGTCAGACAGTCTGCTGATGTTGAAGTTGAACAGCAGACTAGCACAACTGATGAAGGGAATGCACTACTTCTGCACCCTGCTACGGTTAATGCTACTCCGCTACAGATTGTGGAAAGTCTTGAAGCCAGAAGGAAAAGAAATGGCAAAATAAAAATTCATACACTTACTGCTGCTCAGAAGAAAAAGCTAGATGAAGCTGAGAAAAAGAAGGCAGCTGCAAAGAAGGCCGAAGAGGATCGAAAGAAGGCTCTTGCACTCAAAAGGCTTGAAAAAGAACATGACACAAGAAGAGATAGATGCCAGAGAGGCTGCAGATCTATCTGCTGCTATAGAAGCCAACACCAAGGACTCACATGGTCCAAGGCACACTGGCATAATAGTGATTGGTGAGCCAAGAGATCCTAACAAGCCAAGGCAAGTCATGCCTAGACCAGAAGTGCAAGAAAAGAAAAGGGTTGAGTTGAGACATGCAATTGCCATTGTTTGTGATGATAAAGTGGCTTTTAACAAGCTCATTGCATGATTGGAAGCTGAAAATGATTAGTTAGTCCGTCAGACGATGTTTGTGAAAGAAAAGGTTAGGTATAACATATGGAGGGAATATCTGATAGAATAGTGCCCAGCAAGCCAGTTCAATTAGCTTGTAATAGGTCTATTCTGTAAGAAACAATCTTTTGATTTTATAATAATACGCGCGTTTATTTATATGAGTATAAGGATAATCAATGGTCAACTTCATCTCTCGCGAATACATTTAAGCGATTGGTTGAAACCCTTAGATTACATTAGACTATGGGACGATTCACTTCAGTACTGAGTGCAATCATGAAACAGTCTCAAAGGTCGTAATCTTAAAACTGTTCCAAGTCATAGATTCTGAACGAGACGGGATATCGTAGGAATCGCCAAGACTTGTACAAGTATGCATGATTCACATGGAGTGAATTTGTAGCGTTTCATGAGCAAGGCATTTGAGGCCAGTGCATACGAGTAGGTGGTTCAATGGAGGATTGAACGCATCGAACGACCCGAACAGAGAAACCCATTGTGGAAGCGCATGACGCATATCGGTGATGGGATGTTTCTCAAGGATTATAATAGTGTACGATTTAGTCCTTTGACTTGAGGTGCTAGGGCGAATTCGGTGCATGAAAGTGCGTACTTAGATCTAGGTATAGGCCACGTAGCTTGGTCATAACATGCATAGGTTGGGTACGTATGGACATGTACGCGAATGGTTAGTACCGATATGGAATCTATTGACTCACTGTAATGGGTGAGAGAATTTCCTATGCGATTCTTAGATAATATATCCAAGGAACCTACGGCCGTAGTCGGTGACGGATTTGGAAAGGGGTTTCCAAATTTAGGAGTCACACTGGAATATTATCCTGAATTACGAAGTATAGTTATCGAGACAAATTTAGAGGTGCCGATCAATTCACACACCCTAAGTCTTGATCGGGAATATTAGTCGATAGAAGGACCGTATGTACATGGTAATTATATGAGATGAGGTTCACAAGTATCAATTCACCTGAAGTTGGGCTTCATGGGCTTGTGGCTAGACATCGACCATGAAGTGTAGGTACTCCTGAGTTAATAGAAGAATTGATTCTAGGAGTGGTCAATTAAAGGTTGTTTAATTGACCGGAGCAATTTATTGTTCATAAATTAAATCACGAGGAATTCGTGAGCCTGCTGCCAATTGATGGTGAACCCAGAGGGTCACACACAATACAATTTGACGGTGACTGTTGAAAAGGATACAAAAGGAATTAGTTGATTTAAAGGTAATTAAATCAATTAAATGAATTAAAAGTATTTAATTCAAGTGGGAGATTAATTAATTGGCTAACTTGATTAATTAAATACTTAATTGAGTTGCTAATTAATTATATAAAAGAAATAATGATTTAATTGGACTGGGCATTTAATTAAGTAATTAATTAAATGAAAAGGCTTGCAAGACATGGGCCTTTAATTAAAAGCCCATAAGAAGTCTTGCAAAACCTAGGTCAAGAGGGAGTATATAAAAGGGGTTCTACTTGAGCTCAAAAAGCTAACACCCTAAGAAGAAAAACCCTAGCCTCTCCTCTCAACCTAGCCGCCGCCGCCACCAAGAGAAGCCGCCACCTGCTGCCGTGGGCTGCTCTAGTGCGCCACCCCTCTCCCTTTGTTCCTCTGTGTTAGATCTTGACCTGTCAAGAGAATCTACACAATCCTGCTTCGACAAACCTCCTGAATCCAGTTCTGAGCCTAAGATCTTGAGGTGTTGCCAGAATCCGATTGGTGTGGACTAACTTTGGAGGTGAGACGCTTGGATCACTTCTGTGAACCAGATCCAAATCAAATCCAGAACTGAAGGTTTCCACCACCTTGCCTGTGGTGAGGTATATCGCAAAAACCACCCTTGTTTAATTACTATGTGTGTTTTTGTTCTTGCTTACGTATAATTAATATGGAGAATCAATATGGGACCTTGGGTGCTTCGAAAAATTTTAAATTCCGCACTGTCATTGTTCTACAATCGAGGCATCCCAACCACTATCCCAACAGTGGTATCAGAGCCAACTCCATCATTATTATACGAAAAGCCTGAACATAATGTGTTTTCACCATATATGTTTAATTATGTATATGTAAACACGTGATAATTATGTTCTGTAAATTGATTCTTACTTGTTATGACTGGATCTATGATTGGGTAAAACTGCTCTTTTAGATCTGTGCCGTTTTTATAGTTTTTGAAAACTTCAGGACTTTTATGCTATAAATCGAGATTAGGGTTTTTATGGGCTGAAAAATTCGAATTTTTGAAATCTGGAAATTTGAAAATCATGGACTGTTTTTGCAAATCTGGTCGCACGAGTTTTGGGGTCAATTTGTAATTTCCGAAAACTTTGGGGCTGTTTTGCAATTACCGAAACTTGAGGGGTCAATTGAAAAATCGAAAATTTTCAGAATTCAAAATATTATTTTCTGGTTGCTGCCCAAATCTGCCCAGGGGTTTTTTTGTAACTTTTAAAAGTTTTGGGGTCAAAGTGCAATTTCGAAAGTTGAGGGGCGAAAATGCAATTTTCAAAAGTTGAAAAACAGAATCTGAATTTGAGCAGAAAATTTATTTTTGTTTACCCGAATATTCATTTTGTCATAATTAGTAGTGACTAAAAGGTAAGAATCATAAGGAGTTAGTTTTAAAAGGTAGTTTTAAAATTAAGAAAGAAATAGGTAAAGGATGTTTGCTTGTTTCTTGCTCTATGTGAATTGTTTACGTGGTTTTCGATCGAGCCGAGCCTTGACCTTAGGTTAGATGTGATTGGTTTAATTTATTGTTTGGTTTTTATTGGGCCTGCGAGCCTATTATGTTTTTGGGCCATTTTGAGCCTTTGTAATAGAATAGGGCTTTACTGCTTTCCTAGTTTAGGATGGAGGCCCGTTTACAAGCAAGGTGGGAACCCAAAAAGGTATGAAGGCCATGTATGCGTGGTACATTGTGTAATAGCATAGGCCCATTTACAAACCCTTTAGATTGACCAATAGGGCCAACATCATTGGCTCGATAATGGCCCACATAGGAGGCTCCCGATCGAAAACATAGTGTGGTAGTATGCATGCTAGGTTTGTATTGCTTTTATTTATTTTGTCGATTTATATTTAGCTTGTATGAGATGCGCGCTAGAATCTAGATCGTAATAAAAGATAAAGCATAAATGAATCGGTGAGATCTCGAGGAGAGTTAGTATAACTTTCAAAACCAGAAATTCCCCTCTCGAATTAAATATTAAGTCATATTGGATTAAAATAAAATGAAGTATTTATATAAATCCAAGCCTTCCATCAATAGGGACTAGCGTATGTTTTCTACTTATCGATAGAGGTGATCCAGAGTCTGGCACCCGAGTCGAAGAAAGGGACAATACGTGAAATTCCTTGACTCCTGTTTTTAACTAAACACGACAAGGGCGAGGACTGGTCGGGATGTGAGGATCGACCGATAACTAGTTACGGAGAACTCACGACCGGGCCCGTTGCTCATCATGATTGATGGGTTAGACTTAACGATGAGTAACACTTATGATGTAGCAGTGCTAGATAAGTGCGAAAACCGAGGCAAAATAACTTGAAGGTTGTGGAGTAACACAATTGGTAAAAAGTATACCTACCTGGAGAATTGGTTGTATGGCCAATTAATTGCTGCTGGGACTTCAAGACCTACTAGGAATTAAATTTCCTGAGCAATCAAAGGGGTGATTGTTTCGATAAAATAGTGGGAGAACTTTTTCGAAAACAAGTCCAAAATTCGATAATTATAAGTATTAGACATAAGATCAGTTAGCTAAATGTTGTCTTCTTTCCATTTGTAGATATTAAGTACAATGTCTAAGAATCCATTATCTGTTATCCTCGACGCAAACAAATTGAATGGCTCAAACTTCGTTGACTGGCTGTGAAATCTCAGAATTGTCCTCGATTCCGAGCGACGAAGCTATGTGCTCGACACACCCATGCCTGCTGCACCCGCAGCACGAGCTAGTGAGGAACAACGAACCGCCCATGCTAAAAAGGTTGATGATGATCTTCAGGTTCGATGTCTCATGCTAGCCTCGATGTCGAATGAACTGCAGAAACAGCATGCTGCTATGCCGCTTGCTATAGAGATACTTCTCCACCTCCAGCAGATGTTTGGAGAGAGGTCTCGTACCGAAAGGTTCGCAACCACTAAGGAGTTGTTTCATCTCAAGATGGCTGAGGGAAGCAGTGTAAAGGATCACTGTCTGCGTTTCATCAACCTGGTTGAAAAACTGGGGCGATTGGACGTGGATTTGCACACTGATCTTAGCACTGACCCTTCTCCATACGCTGCCCCGTTCTTTGACCAGTTTGTGTTGAACTTCAACATGGAGGACAGAACCCTCGCTCTTCACGAACTGACCAATTTGTTGGTAACGGTAGAATCGACTCTCAAGAAAGAGAAGCCGGTAATGATTGCTCACCAATCGAAGGCTGCAAAGCCCAAGAAAGGTAGGAAGAAGAAGAAGGTATTTTCTTCGAAGGCAGTCACAAAGGTGGTTGAAAAGAAGCGCAGGAGCCCAGAAGACGAATGTTTCCACTGCAAGAAAGCAGGGCACTGGAAAAGGAACTGCCCAGACTACCTAAAGATGAAATTGGTAGCAAAAGGTATTTTCTTGGTTGAAGTTAATATTTCTATTAACTGTGCATCGTGGGTGTTAGACACCGCGGCAGGTTCTCATATCTGCAATGATTTGCAGGTGATGGGAGCAGTAAGATACCTGAAGCCCGGGGATAGAATCCTGCGTTTTGGAAACGGAGCTAGGATCGCCGCTGAGGCTATTGGGGACGTCGGATTGGTTTTAGGAAATTTTACTTTAATTTTAAGGGATTGTCTGTACGTACCAAACATTATTAAGAACATCATTTCTATACCTATGTTGGATATTGATGTTTTAATTTTTCCATTGAAAATGGAGCTTTTTGCATATTTAAAGGTGGTTTAATGTATGCTCGTGGTACTTTGATAGATGGTCTTTATTCCTTAGAACCTACAAATTCTGACGTCATGCACATTCAATCTAGAAAAAGAAAATATGATAATCAAACTCCACAGCTTTGGCACGCTAGACTTGGACATATTTCCAAGAGTAGGATTCAAAAGCTGGTTTCCTCTAAGGCTCTTGAAATAAAGAACTTGGATGAACTCCCAACTTGCGAGTCTTGTCTCAAAGGAAAGATGACCAAATCACCCTTCACCGGGAATCCCGAGCGAACCAAGCAAACATTGGATTTAATCCATACTGACATTTGTGGACCATTGAGTGTCAATGCGAGAGGAGGATTCTCTTACTTCGTAACATTCACCGACGATTTTAGTCGTTATGGATATGTGTATCTTATGAAACACAAATCCGAAACTTTTGAGAAAGTCAAAGAGTTTCGAATGGAAGTTGAGAATCAACTTGGACATAGTATTAAAGCACTTCGTTATGATAGAGGTGGTGAGTACTTAAGCCAAGTATTCCTTGATTATCTAAAAGACAATGGAATTCTCGCCCAGCGAACTCCCCCTAGGACGCCCCAACTCAATGGAGTGTCCGAGCGGAGGAACCGAACATTGTTAGAAATGGTTCGTTCCATGATGAGCTTCGCTGACCTTCCCTTTTCGTTTTGGGGCTTAGCCCTATTAACTGCATCGAAGATACTAAACATAGTACCTTCGAAGTCAGTGCCAACAACACCGCACCAAGTATGGTATGGTAAAGCACCCATGTATTAGTATCTACGAGTATGGGGATCTCCAGCGTATGTAAAGAACAAAAAGGGAGATAAGCTAGATAGCAGATCTAGTTTGTGCAAATTTGTGGGGTATCCAAAGGAATCCATTGGATACCTGTTCTTCGATCCTAAAGAACGTAATACGTTCGTATCTAGGAACGCCCATGATCTTACGCGTTTTCGTTGGTTCGATCAAAGTGTTATGCAATGTGGTATGAGTGCTAACAAAATAGAAGAAAAAGATCAATAGTGATGTATTCAGGATTATCGAGTATAGATTACAAGAATTGGGAGTCCTATTTGAGCATTATAGGATGCCGTACAAGCTAGAGGGTGAAATACATATAAGATAGCCTATACTAATATTATTCCCCAAGTGAGTCCGAGCAGCAGTCTCGAAGGAAGAGTACCTGGGAAGTTGTGTTATTGCCATAAATGCTTGGGGTATTTATAACTGAATTGATGGGCTTGGGCCTAGGCTTGGCCCAACAGTAGCTTTCGCCCTCGGGTTCTTTTCAAAGGCTTCGGAGCAGTATATTCAGAACCCTGGGCCAGCCCTTGGTTCCTGGGGGCAGGATATGGTGTTGTTCGAGCTGCATCAAGCCTGTGAAGGCAGGGGGATCCAAATTACCCCTCATCAATACTCCCCCACTTCTCGAGCGTGAAGTGGAGCTTGCGCTCGAAGAAGTATGAGTTGTGTCGAACACTATTATGAGATGAGCCGCTCAGAACGTGTTTCGGATATGCCTCGTTAAAAACCTAACTCGGAAAAACCCATTGGGATAAAAACCGAGCCAGGGAAAAAGAGTGCATATATAAGAAACCAATATACATCTGCGTGTTGTAAAGATAGCCTCGTCGTCCAACAGTTGCGCTGGACCTCTGAATTGTAACAATTTATATTATACCACGATGCTTCATTCACTTCCTCGATGAATACCTTCTAAATTTCCCGATCGTAAAAAGAGATCAATGGAATATCACAGGGACGATTTCCAGGGAGTTTACTCTACAATTTGGAAAGTAAAGGACCAAGAATGCAATTCTCAGAAGGATAATTTTAAATTTTTACTCAGAGTAAGTTCAACCGTCGCGGTTACTCGGGGACCTGTTTGCAATTTTACCTTTTTAATCCCGTATATATATGTTGACTCGTTGAAAATTACTTCCATATCGCATTCTCTCTTGAGCTCGGAGTATTTGAGTCGAAAAGGCACTTATTTTAATACATTCGTTCTCGAATCCATAATGTCAAGTTCTAGAAGTTCAAAGGGCAAGAATAAGGTCGGAGAGAACCCAGAGTCCGATCCTTTACTGAAGCTTGTCGACGATTACGAAGACGGAGAATTTCGTCAAGGAGGTGAGGACGATGATCCAAGCGAGGATCTCGAAGAAGATGAGGTCGAGAAACGCAGCATCGGCGAGGGTGCCTTCGTCAGGATTTTCAAACATACGCATACTTCTGAGGCCGTGACCTCGAACAGGTTAGAACTTCCTGCTAGAGAAACTTCCTGTTATTTCTCGAAAAAGGATCGTATTTACCTCGAGGCGGAGTTCGGGAAATTTCTTCCCAAAGGTTTTTCGATCGTCATTCCTTCTTATACTGAACGTGCTACCGAGCCCCCGCTGGCTGTCAAGCCTTCTATGAGAGTCAATTTTCTTGTGGTTTGCGTATCCCGTTCATTCCCCTTATCAGAAACATCTTGACTTTCTTTTCGCTTTCCCCCGCTCAACTTCTGCCGCACTCCATTGCGTATATAGTAGCGTTCAGTGCTTTTATGGAGGCAAAAGGGGGAGAGGCCTCCTTTAGCAACTTTTGGCAAATATTCCGAATGGATCTATGCAAAGGCTCAAACGCAGGGTTTGTGTCCATCCGCCAACGGTCGAAGCGGCCTTTTCTTACAAATATAACAACAGGAAGGAGTAAAGGTTGGAAGAGGAGATTCTTTTTTGTGAAAGGCCCTGATGTTCCGATATCAGAAGGTAGTTCAAAAACAAGACCATATCGATGGGATGGAGCAACCTCTTGGTCGTATGGTTCTCGTAAAATTAAAGAGAAACTCAGTCACCGTCTTTCCGATGGATTTCTCGAGTAGTTGCGGTCCAATCCTTACCAGACCAAGCTCCTGATTCAAGAAGGCGTTTTGCGATTGGCTGGGTTGAGCCACTGTGATTATTCGGCCCCGACGATCAAATATTCCAATCAATCCCTTGAAGGGTCCCTTCCGCAGTCCAGTGACCTGCCAACCTCTACTGCTCCGCTTCTTGCCCCCCTTTCTTTGGGTATGCTTCTTAGCTTCTGCCTTTTTCGAGGTGTGACCGATCAATTATTCTTTTCTAAACTCGTGCATATTTTGTACTTTCTTTGCAGGTCGTGTCGTAGAGAAGTTTCGACTGTCTGCTTCCGGCTCGGTTGAAGATAAGCCATTTTATTTCGACCCGTTACCACATACCCCTGAAAGAAGAGCAGACACAAGTAATTTAGGTGGAAATTCAGTCGTCATACCAGTCACGATTCCCGATTTGAGAGGGATTGGCACTATGAGTTCCCTGAACTCTGCCACTGTCGGACCTCTTCGAACCTTGTTTTCCCCTGATACTTCTGCTCTTTCGTCCGTCGGCTATAGTCAACATTCCTGGAACCGGATTCAGGGTATCCAGGAATATGAGAAGCTTCTGAGTCGAAAGAGAAATGCTGACCACCCCGGACCCTCAAGGAGGGTAAAACCCTTTGGTGTGAGTTCTGATTCAGTTCCATGTCGAGAAGGTAGGTCGGAGCCCGATGTGGTGGATTTCATGGATGAGCACCTCCGCGGTAGCAGGGCTGCTGGATACCCCGAAGACGGTACCATTCTGACCGATCTGGATTCGGGTGGTGAGAATGAGTTCGACAAAGCCGCTAGAATCTATATGGCTGGTCGGTTTAAATGGGATATTCTGCTTCATAACGTCAAAGGTGATTTTGAGGTTTTGAGTGATTTCTCCCGAACGTATCACGAGGTAAATATTCGTCTTTTGACTATCTCTTCTTTCTTTAATGCCCTTAACATTTCGGTGCTGTCTTAAATTATCTTATAGGTCGGGGATTTGTTCGCTATTCAAACCTATCGCTTGGCACTGCTAGAGCAGGAATCGCAGGATGCTCATGACGCGTATGCACAGATTTTCGTTGATAATTAGAATCTCCGATCTCAGCTAGAAGAGAGTCGACGAGAATTGTCTCAAGTGAAGAAAGAGCTTGAGAAAGCAAGCACGAAACGTTCCTCCTCCGCGGAGGAAGAATTGTTATTTATAGTCACAGAGAAGAGCGCTCTTGAGGATGAACTCAAGAGAATTAAGATCGAACTTGAGCAAACCAAGCAAGATTCAGCTCGCGCCTACTCTCAAGGGGCAGAAGAGGCGGAGTTCCCTGCCATACGGAAATTTCTTGGTTCCCCTGTTTTCGATCCCCTAGTTCGGATGAGGATTGGCGAATTCCTCCAAACTATCTTTTATAAGGGGGTTAAACAATTGATTTCAGCCAAGAAAATCACGGACAAAATGCCGAAGGAAAGGACTATAAGGCTTCGTCATTACCCCAAGGAACTGTGAACTGGAAAAGTCATCGCTATGCCCCTTTAGTCGAAGAGTTTGGTATTCCGATGCCTAACCCAGATGTGCTCGAGCGTCCCAACGACGATCCACCTTCTGTGTCAGGGGAAAAGAGCGAAGATGTCAACATAGGCGATGTACCAGATAAGGGAGATGATCGATCCTTCGATCAAACTGACCCATTAGGCAACGACGGCGAGGATAGCATTGGTCTGAGTACTGGAGTCGAGCATGCCGGAGAGGGCGATTCATAGTCTTGTAGTTAGGAGTCAAAACATATGTATCCATGTAACCCATTTTCATAAACGGATTTGTTTTCTTTTCGACTTGATTCGTGTAACTTGTAAGTTCTAATCTTACAAATATCTAGACATCATTTACTTTTCAAGGTTCGGTATCTCTTTGCGCTTTATGCTCGAACTTTATTCATTCCAAACGGAATCTTTTTTAAAGGTTGCGTCGATCCATTATCGTAATCATAGAGCGTAGTGTCTATAAATATTAGGATCTCTTCTTACAATTCACACGACACCTTTGCTTATAGAGATCGGAGCTCTCCCCATATTTTCTGCATTCTTCAAATTCCTCGACTCACTCCCCGTTCACTATGGAAAATATATTGGGCAACGCTATCGACCCTAAACAGCTATTGGGTGGTTTGAAGAATAAAAACTCGTCCAAAGAGCAAAAACCTGCCAAGGAGGCCAAACCTTCCAAATCCTCATCTAAAACTTCTTTGTCTTCCCCAAAAGCTCCTAAAGGAGGGGAAATTAAGAAAGAGAAAAATGCTTCATCAAAGCAAACTAAGGGCAGCTCTACCAAATCCATTTTGGATGAAGAGCTCGAGGCTACGCTCGGGGATTCTTCCCCGAAAGTTGTTGATTCTTCGAGCGAAGAACCATCTGGGCAGAAAATTCCCGTTCCCTCTTCGAACAAAAGGCCTTATCCTGACGGGGTTACACCCATCGAGGCTTTGAAAAAGCTTGCCATTGGTAACAGGCCATCGTCTGATGATTCTTCGGCTGTCCCCCCCACAGGGGTTTTGAGCAAAAAATCTAAGTTGGACATTGGTGGAGAAACCTCTGCTGAATCCTTAAGGACTGATACCATTCCCGAACCCCAAGTTAACCTCGTTCCTCCGATGGTTACTCCTTCCCCGCCTAAAGAATCGAAAGACGGGTCCACTTCTAAGATTGCCTTCGGGAATCCTGTGAATAGCCCTTTGGGTCTTGACTTTACTACTTCGGAGACCGACATGTCCAAGGAGAGAAGTTTAAAAGAGTTGTTCCAATTTGGGTCGCACTTTCTGTTTCAGGTGTTAATATCACTCTCTCTTTTCTTTTCTTTTTTTTTTTTTTTTTTTTATTTTTTTTTATTTATGCGAACCTTTTAACAGGCCGGACAAGATTTTGTCGAACTCAAGACACTTGCTGAGCGGGAAATAGGTCGGCATGCTGCTATTTCCCTCGAGCTGGAGAAGAAGAAAATCGAATATGACCGTGTCTCTGAGGAGAAGCTTGCTTTAGAGAGAGAGAAAGCTTCTAAAGATCTGGGAGAAGAACTCCACAAGAAAATGAACGAGGAGCTCGAGAAACTGAAAAGCCTTCACGAGCAGGAGAAATGAGATTTCGAGCGCCGTGAAAAGGAGGCTTACGACCGTGGATATGAAGTGGGATATGAGGCTCGTAATGCTGAGCTTCGGAAGATTTTTTCCGATAATAAGCTCCTCTAGATGTTGTCTTTCTTTCGTTTCCATGTAATCATGCATAATTTCTGACATTTCTATCTTCTTTGGTTTGTAATAATGTATTTACTTCTCGGATTGCATGGTCTTGTATAGTTTGATGTGCTCTTTTCCATTCGTACTTTTAGCCTGCTTTCTTTGTTCGAATTTTAGGTCTCGACCGTTTGGATTTTCGATCTTGATATATTAATCAGATAATCTTCTTTTCCCGCTCAAATTCTCGGGAAGGGTAACAGTCTTTTGATCTCGACCGTTCCCTTTGCTTTCTACTAATCGTTGGATTTTTGAAAATAGTAGCTATAAATGGGGTTCTTCATTTTGTATCCTTATAAAATTATTTGAAAGCAGATTCCTTCGACCATGTTGGTTAAAAGATCTTGTTGCATGGCCCAATATTTTGAATTTCGAGTTAGGACCTATTTTGCAGGTTATAGACTAATTAGTACTTCAATCTCGACTGGGGTATCTGCAGGCGAACGCTATTTCGACCCTGAAGGCCAATAAGCTTTATTGCTGACCACCCACGACCCATGTAGTCCCCACGACCTCCAGTGGTTTTAGCAGAGGCTCAAGCATCAAGTTTTTTAAGGGTCTTCAGCGGTTTGTTCGGTTCTTTTCGAAGATGCGAAGGGGTGATGCTTCGGGGATCGGGGTCCTCAAAAAGTATTCACATTACACCTAGAAAAGGATGTATTACCCCTCCCTCCTTCGAAGAATCATAAACAAAGGGTAAAGCCTGTTATTTCAATGGGCTCCTCCTATTCGAGTAAGGACATTATCGTCCGCCGAAAATTTCATAGGATTGGGTGGCCATGAAGTCCCTTTCTCGTTAGGATATAGAGATTAGTCTTTGTAAATGTTTGTAGAATTATAAAATGTACTAGCGTCAAGAGATTAGCTCGACATGTAATAGGAGTTGATATCTTTGTAACTTGTAACTCCTCAATGTATCGAACTTCGGAAATAATAATTTCTTGATTAATCTTTTATAATCATTTTTATCTGCTTAAGTAAAGCTCTTTACCGATCTCGGTCCATCTTCAGACGAGTTATTGATAATGCTTCCTTGACCAGTTATAGTCCGAACTTTTCTTTGTGACTCTCTTTGACGACCGGAATTTAGACTATAAGTATTTCGAGCATTATTGAATTTGACTCTTTCTTCATTTATCCACATGGTTCCTGAATTTTCGGGAAGCGGAACGGTCGGCGTATTTATCGCTCGTATCTTAGCCATTAGTTTTATTCAGCTTTGGTGATTGAGTTTTTACTGTTACGTCCCACAGTCCCTGATTTGTCGGGAATCTGAGCGGTCAGAGCGCTTTTAATGTACGTATCGCCACCGTTCATCTCAAGAGATCTACATCGTTGATACGGAATTCTTCCGCTATAAATAGCTCTGAATTTACCTTCATATTTTTTACTTGTCTGTAAACATTACGTTCGATCAATATGGTTGTATTTTTACCTCCATCAACCAACTTTATGTTCCATTCAATCTCAGCAATAAAAGCGTTCGAGATTCGGACTCGAACTCTCTTTTTCGATCTCTTCGGCGTCCCCGTATGGGGAATAATTTCGACTAGGGTATCGACAGGCGAAAAGGATTGCGACTAGGGTACCGGCAGGCGACCAGCTCTCTTTGATTCCAACCATTTGAGACTGGTTCGAACTGCTGTATCCTGTCGCTCCACCCGGTCGGATAGGGGGTCAACTGCTGGAGGAGTTTTCCTGCATTCGATCTCCACTTCTTCAAGATGTTTCTTGAAGAATGTTGCCTTCGAGATTGCGTGGAATAAATTCTCTAGGGATTGCTTCCCTGTCTCTCGTTCTGGTCTGGCGTGGAGTAATCATTGAGGAAGCAATGGATGAAGGGTAGAAGTGTTATTCTAGCCCTGCCTTCCTTCTTTAATTATGAAAACGTTCTAGGGTAGGGTTAATTTGTAATAGGGTTACGTTAAATGTAAAGTCTCAGCTTTGCTCGATTTTCCTTATTATTGTAATCACGAATTCACTTGTAACTGTTTGAAAGATCATGAATGAAATAAATATTTATTTCGTTTATCATCCTTACTTATTGATCTGCAGAATTGCTTCCGTAAATAGCAACCGAGCATCAATTTCTTTTGTTCAAAAGTATGAACGACAAGTGCTATCCCCTAGCGACCTTGACAAGTATAATATTAGCTTTTCAAATGACCGAATATTGACTATATAATCGACCTTTGATTGAACTTCGCCCTTTAATATCCAGATACAAACGATAATTGACGTTTTTCGCCGATCTCATTCGTTGATAGGGTAATCGAAAATTTATAATACTTGGATAGAAACTGGCGACCTTAGCAGATCTCTATTGTGGTAGTCCGAAATAGGACATTATCGAAATTCTTGGATATCGATAATTTGCACTTAGGGTCTTAACAACAGCCTTCGTCCTTATGATTTATTTTGATCTAAGGGGCATAGTAACAGCTTTCACCCTTAGTCGAATGAATAATCGTGGAGAAATATCATGATAGAACTTGGATCGATCTTGAATACACTTCAGACGTAATAGGCCTTAGCAAAGGCTTTAATCCTTAGTCGAGTACGTAATCGTTGTGAAATCACATGATAGAATTTAGATTGGCCTTGAATAATAATTTCGATCTAAGGGGCATAGCAACAGCTTTCACCCTTAGTCATATAAATAATCATGGAGAAATGAGATGATAGAATTTAGATCGATCTCGAATAATAATTTCGATCTAAGGGGCATAGCAACGGCTTTCACCCTTAGTCGTTTCAGAGCATTTTTTGGCTCGAGGGTCGTACCAACAGCTTTCACCCATTTAATAATTTCGATCTAAGGGGCATAGCAACGGCTTTCACCCTTAGTCGTTTCAGAGCATTTTTAGCCCGAGGGTCGTAGCAACAGCTTTCACCCATTTAATAATTTCGATCTAAGGGGCATAGCAACGGCTTTCACCCTTAGTCGTTTCAGAGCATTTTTAGCCCGAGGGTCGTAGCAACAGCTTTCACCCATTTAATATTTTCGATCTAAGGGGCATAGCAACGACTTTCACCCTTTCACCCTTAGTCGCTTCAGAGCATTTTTAGCCCGAGGGTCGTCACCCATTTTTATTTTTCGACCCAAGGGGCGTAGCAATGGCTTTCACCCTTGGTCGATCTTTGAGGGTCATAGCAACAACTTTCACCCTTTTGAATAGTAGATGGAGACAAGTAGAGATAGAGTAGTAGAATAACGAGATCGGTAATAATAAGACGAATAAATATGAATATTGACGAGACGAGTTTCCATTGAATATATATACTCTGATCGAAATAGATTTTGATGAAATAATAGTCTTCTGTAGTCATGAGAAAAGATGAATCTTAGCGAAAACAGCAAATAGTAAATGACCTTAGAACTTAATAAATAATCCTCATGCTTTGTTGAGAAAATTCTTTGTCTATAAGTTCCCAACTCTGACCAGTTTGATTTTTTCCAAACCGTTCCTCATTTATCGAGAATTGCTAGGGTCGACAAATCTCATCCGTTCATTTCGCGAATTATCTGCCGCTGGATTCTTTCCACTTTACTATAAAAGGCTGTCATATTGTTGAAATTATCTTACCCGCTGTACCAGCATTTTATCTGTCCGATCATGGTAGTCAAGATCGTTATTCAATCAATTCAACTTTTTGAGCTCAGATTTCGAATATTTTTCGAGGGTAAGAAAGACCATCTCGACTTCGCTTAGAATATCGACAGGCAAATATGATTTCCATCTTGAAGGCCAATATGCCGGATTCATGAAGTCCGCAGGTTATCGCGCAGGTCTTCGATTAGGGACCTGTTGCTACAATGCATTTAGGAAGACATACTGGGGAGAGAACGATCCAGAATATAGTTATCCGATAGACCGAGCGTTCGCCCCTTTGCCTTCGGAAGATTACAAATAAAGTTAAAAGCCTGCGGATCCGAGGGAAATTCCCCGCTCGGAGCTATGTTATTTCGAGTAGACGATAGGAGAGAAAACCGAAAATTTCATAGGATTGTAGAAAGTAAAGGGATTCTTTTGTAACATATTTATCTTGTGCTATGTTCAAAATGTATCTTCCATATTTTCCTTTTGAATTCTTGTATCTTTTTAATATTATTCATGAATGGAATTTTTTCTTTTCCTTGTTGATAGAATAGAGAATAGTCAGACACGCTCTGATTTCCAATAACTCAATCGCGAATATCTAAGACAAATAACGAAGTACCTGAACAGTGGCCTTTTGAGTAAGGGTACTAATATCTCGGTAGACTTGAAATTAACAAAGAACTCGTTGTGATTGATCCTAGCTATCACCGAATTTCCAAAGTTGTTGAATTTTTCAGTTCGAGAGTTTTGTTAGAGTAGATCAGTCGTAGCTTTTCGATTCTGGCATCTCTGGTCCATTGTAAAAATAGCGGTTTCCTACCTAGGATATCAAGTGCATGGGGGTTGAACTTTCAGACAAGTGTCCCCGATCTTTGCGCTATTTTTCGAGTAGGATAGTAAGTGAAACATTTGTTCTAATGAACGTTTCGAATAAACCCTTCTTTGCACATTACCGGACCGTATGTTCTGCTATCCAAACAGGACCCTATTTCTCGGGAAATGTATCGGTCAGTCCATTTAATACGGACATCCTAGCCGTTTGCGATCTATTATCTGAGCCGTTGATTCAAAACCTTTACCGCTATAAATAGGTCCCTTTATGTATACGGCACTCCTCACTTTTTTCTTCATGCTTCCTCCGATCCATATGGGTCGAGATTTAAATTTGATTCATATTTTCTCCCAGATAAAGGAATTTGAGATTAGACTTCGAACCCTGTTTTTCGATCTTAGCTCCCTTGGTACAAGCCTTTTCGCTTAGAATATGGACAGGCAAAAGAAATTGCGCCTAGAATACCGGCAGGCAACCTATTTTCCCAGACATATCTTATCTGGTGCGGGTTAGAATTCCGATTTTCTGGCGTAGTATCCGATCTGGCAGCTGGTTAATCTGAGAGGAGTTCTTTAAATCTGAGGCACCAGCTTCCTCGAGGGCTTTCTTGAAGTATAGTTCCTTCGAGCTTGCTTGGGGTGCCTCTGCTGAGATAAACCTCTGCTGCACCGGTTCGGATTAACCTTTAAATAATGATTGAGTATTTCAATCATTATTTACAGATGAAGACCTAAGGTCGGTCTGAAGCCTCGAAGAGTAGCTCCGATCCAGCTTTTATTCCGTTCGAAGACGGATGTGCGACACGTGGCTAGTGATTGCCAAGAAGAATTACTGCTGAGTTCTACATCTGGAGCGATCTTAGGGAATGAAGACCGAGCACGTAACAGGGTAGAATTATTCGTAGAACTTGTAATAGGGTAGGAGTGATCATATTGTACTTCTTGAGCTTGAATTACATTCGAGGCTTCACTTTGTAACTTGTTTGAAGAATATTAATGATAAAGCTTTGTTCTCTGATCGAATTTCATTATTTACTTTCTTTTTAGCGGTCGGACGGTTGCCTATATTCAGCCGCGACTTCCGAAATTTATATAACTTCTTGTTCGAATATTCAATTTATCCCAACTGATTCGAGAAAAATATCAGATAACCGATAAATAATGTATACAGATTATGCGACTGATCGAGAAATAATTGATTCATGAATTTTGTTCCTGAAATTAATAAATATCGTGATCGGAAAAATAAATTCCGACCATTAATAACCTGTAATTCCATAGATTTTCTTAGCCTTTTGTCGTTGACTGATGCTCGAATCGACTGGATTAATTCTGTGTTAGTTCGCTGTGGACGATATCTGTGAAACTTCTTATTCACTTATGTATTAGAAAATGAATCACTTGTGGAAAACAAATTCATCGAAGGAATAAACGAGTTGGGCAATCACAGAATAAAACCACCAATCTTAAGGTCGGAAATTCATCCCGTAGGTCTTATCTTCGACCTTAAATTGATGAATGCTCCGCTGGTCGGAGGATTGCCCTGGATAGCGACTGGCGGAGTTTCTGGTTAGTGAGGCTCTCCGCTAACATACGTATTTCTTCTCGTAGTAGGCATATTTCGATCTAATACTCGAATAAGGCCCCACGGTGGGCGCCAATTGATCTTACGCGTTTTCATTGGTTCGATCAAAGTGTTATGCAATGTGGTATGAGTGCTAACAAAATAGAAGAAAAATATCAATAGTGATGTATTCAGGATTATCGAGTACAGATTACAAGAATTGGGAGTCCTATTCAAGCATTATAAGATGCCGTACAAGCTAGAGGGCGAAATACATATAAGATAGCCTATACTAATATTATTCCCCAAGTGAGTCCGAGCAGCAGTCTCGAAGGAAGAGTACCTGGGAAGTTGTGTTATTGCCATAAATGCTTGGGGTATTTATAACTGAATTGATGGGCTTGGGCCTAGGCTTGGCCCAACAGTAGCTTTCGACCTCGAGTTCTTTTCAAAGGCTTCGGAGCAGTATATTCAGAACCCTGGGCCAGCCCTTGGTTCCTGGGGGCAGGATATGGTGTTGTTCGAGCTGCATCAAGCCTGTGAAGGCAGGGGGATCCAAATTACCCCTCATCAGCCCACTTCTTGGAAGAGGATTTCCTCACCAACCGAAATGGGACAATCGTAGAACTTGATGAAGTCCAAGAATCGGACCCATCCCCACAAACAGTGGGAGCTGAACAAGAATTTATTGAACCTACAAGTACACCTACTCTTCGAAGGTCTGATCGAATTCGTAAGGAGCCAGAGCGATTTGGTTTCATTCACGAAAACGAAAAAGGTGATAATGATCCAAGGACCTATCAAGAAGCGATGTTAGACATAGACTCGGGTGCGTGGCTCGAAGCCATGCAATCCGAAATGGATTCCATGCATTCCAACAAGGTTTGGACCTTGGTCGATCCACCTAAGGGAACTATCCCTGTAGGATACAAATGGATCTTCAAGCGCAAGCTTGGAATGAATGGAGAGGTATTAACTCATAAAGCTCGCTTAGTGGCGAAAGGGTATTCTCAAAGGCCTGGAATAGACTATGAGGAAACCTTCTCTCCCGTGGCGATGTCGAAATCCATTCGGATACTACTTGCCATAGCCGCGTGGCATGACTACGAAATATGGCAAATGGACGTAAAGACCGCCTTTCTCAATGGAGACATTGACAAGGAGATCTTTATGCAACAACCTGAAGGTTTTGCGTCCAAAGGAAGTGAGCACAAATTGTGTAAACTTCAAAGGTCAATCTATGGTCTCAAACAGGCGTCCCGAACCTGGAACATACGATTTGATGAGACAGTCAAAGCAATTGGCTTCATAAAAAACGTATATGAACCTTGTGTGTACAAGAAGAATAGTGGGAGCTCGATACAATTCATTGTTTTGTACGTCGATGACATTTTGTTAATCGGAGACGATATCAAGATGTTAGTGCAGACTAAAGCGTGGTTATCCGCGCAGTTTTCCATGAAAGATATGGGAGACGCATCTTACGTATCAGGAATACGTATCTATAGGGATAGATCGAAGAAGATGATAGGACTCTCCCAATCTCAGTACATCAACAATATTTTGAAGAGATTCAAAATGGAAGAATCCAAGAGAGAATTCCTTCCAATGAGACATGGTATCTCTCTTTCTAAGTCTATGTGCCTTACAACTGACGAACAAAGACGAAAATGTCTCTCATACCTTATGCCTCTGCTATAGGGAGTATAATGTATGCGATGTTGTGTACTCGACCAGACATAGCACACGCTCTAAGTGTAACGAGCCGCTATCAGTCAAATTCAGGCGAAGAGCACTGGACTGCCGTAAAAGCAATCCTAAAGTACATGCGAAGGACTAAGGATATGTTTTTGGTCTACGGTGGTAGTGGAGAACTGAAACTTGAAGGATTCACTGATTCGAGTTTCCAGTCTGACGTGGATGACTTCAAATCCAACTCTGGATACATATTCCGCATCAATGGAGGAGCGGTCAGTTGGAAAAGCTGTAAACAGTCTACCACTGCCGACTCAACCACAGAAGCAGAATATATCGCAGCATCAGATGCGGCATAAGAAAGTGTATGGATGAAAAACTTCATCCAAGAATTGGATGTTGTTCCTAGCATTGCTGAACCTGTAGTCGTCTTCTGTGACAACAACGGGGCGATAGCTCAAGCAAAGGAGCCGAGATCACACCATCAATCCAAACACGTACAGAGGAAATACCACGTGATCAGGGAGATCATTGGTAGAGGTGACATGCACATGGAGTATGTCAAATCGGAAGACAACGTAGCTAACCCACTAACTAAGCCACTTTCACAAAAGGTGTTCGATAGTCATCTAGAGAAGATGGGACTTAGAACCATAGGTGAATGGCTTTAGGGCAAGTGGGAGATTGATAGAATAGTGCCCAGCAAGCCAGTTCAATTAGCTTGTAATAGGTCTATTCTGTAAGAAACAATCTTTTGATTTTATAATAATACGCGCGTTTATTTATATGAGTATAAGGATAAACAATGGCCAACTTCATCTCTCGCGAATACATTTAAGCGATTGGTTGAAACCCTTAGATTACATTAGACTATGGGACGATTCACTTCAGTACTGAGTGCAATCATGAAACAGTCTCAAAGGTCGTAATCTTAAAACTGTTCCAAGTCATAGATTCCGAACGAGACGGGGTATCGTAGGAATCGCCAAGACTTGTACAAGTATGCATGATTCACATGGAGTGAATTTGTAGCGTTTCATGAGCAAGGCATTTGAGGCCAGTGCATACGAGTAGGTGGTTCAATGGAGGATTGAACGCATCGAACGACCCGAACAGAGAAACCCATTGTGGTAGCCCATGACGCATATCGGTGATGGGATGTTTCTCAAGGATTATAATAGTGTACGATTTAGTCCTTTGACTTGAGGTGCTAGGGCGAATTCGGTGCATGAAAGTGCATACTTAGATCTAGGTATAGGCCACGTAGCTTGGTCATAACATGCCTAGGTTGGGTACGTATGGACATGTACGCGAATGTTTAGTACCGATATGGAATCTATTGACTCACTGTAATGGGTGAGAGAATTTCCTATACGATTCTTAGATAATATATCCAAGGAACCTACGGCCGTAGTCGGTGACGGATTTGGAAAGGGGTTTCCAAATTTAGGAGTCACACTGGAATATTATCCTGAATTAGAAAGTATAGTTATCGAGACAAATTTAGAAGTGCCGATCAATTCACACACCCTAAGGCTTGATCGGGAATATTAGTCGATAGAAGGACCGTATGTACATGGTAATTATATGAGACGAGGTTCACAAGTATCAATTCACCTGAAGTTGGGCTTCATGGGCTTGTGGCTAGACATCGACCATGAAGTGTAGGTACTCCTGAGTTAATAGAAGAATTGATTCTAGGAGTGGTCAATTAAAGGTTGTTTAATTGACCGGAGCAATTTATTGTTCATAAATTAAATCACGAGGAATTCGTGGGCCTGCTGCCAATTGATGGTGAACCCAGAGGGTCACACACAATACAATTGGACGGTGACTGTTGAAAAGGATACAAAAGGAATTAGTTGATTTAAAGGTAATTAAATCAATTAAATGAATTAAAAGTATTTAATTCAAGTGGGAGATTAATTAATTGGCTAACTTGATTAATTAAATACTTAATTGAGTTGCTAATTAATTATATTAAAGAAATAATGATTTAATTGGACTGGGCATTTAATTAAGTAATTAATTAAATGAAAAGGCTTGCAAGACATGGGCCTTTAATTAAAAGCCCATAAGAAGTCTTGCAAAACCTAGGTCAAGAGGGAGTCTATAAAAGGGGTTCTACTTGAGCTCAAAAAGATAACACCCTAAGAAGAAAAACCCTAGCCTCTCCTCTCAACCTAGCCGCCGCCCCCTAGTGCTTGAAACCCTAGCCGCCGTCGCCACCAAGAGAAGCCGCCACCTGCTGCCGTGGGCTGCTCTAGTGCCGCCACCCCTCTCCCTTTGTTCCTCTGTGTTAGATCTTGACCTGTCAAGAGAATCTACACAATCCTGCTTCGACAAACCTCCTGAATCCAGTTCTGAGCCTAAGATCTTGAGGTGTTGCCAGAATCCGATTGGTGTGGACTAACTTTGGAGGTGAGACGCTTGGATCACTTCTGTGAACCAGATCCAAATCAGATCCAGAACTGAAGGTTTCCACCACCTTGCCTGTGGTGAGGTATATCGCAAAAACCCCCCTTGTTTAATTACTATGTGTGTTTTTGTTCTTGCTTACGTATAATTAATATGGAGAATCAATATGGGACCTTGGGTGCTTCGAAAAATTTTAAATTCCGCACTGTCGTTGTTCTGACAATCGAGGCATCCCAACCACTATCCCAACAATATCATCTGTTGAAGACTAAAGAACCGATTGTGAAGTGGAAGGACTTCACAAGTGAAGAAGCCTGGGTTATGAAATGGCTGAAGACAGGCTCTTTACACCAAGCCTTGGATTCATACTACTTCTTGGACATGGTGAGGTTCAAGATTAGTCGTCTGGTAATGTCTGAAGCCAAGAAGATTGCTGCTTCTGTTTCTTAAGAACCTGCTGATGATGAAGACTTGCAGGAAATAGCAGTAACTTTGGCACTTTCCATCACCATGGAAATGTGGGCTAAAAGGACAAGGAAGATGAGGGGACAGACAAGTTCAATGATACCCCTTCCAAGTCTACGACAAATTGTCTTTGGACCTTCAATCAGAACCTATGAAGATCTACCTGAGCAAACAACTGCACCATTCACACCTACATGGATCTTCACTCACAAAACTTTTGTTTCTGAGAATGGTTCTGACATTGTTCACATTGCAGGTGAACCTAAGAAAGTCCAGGACTCTACAACATATCAGGCCAAGGAAAAGGAAAGCATCCTAGCCAAGCAGATGTTCCAACTACTTCCCAAGTTGTTCAGCCATCTCTGCTAGATTCCATTCAAAAGATGATATCAAATTCAATGAGGGAAATGGAAGAGAGGATCACTACCACTCTGCTGACTGCTGTGAACCAACCAAGTCAGAAAGCTGATGTTCCCAGTCTGCTGATAGAAGAAGTTGCTGAAATCAAAGAAGATATAAAGTCTATCAAGCTGGATATGGATACTTTACACATCCTCCATTTGTTGTCCTTTTTATCCCCTTTTGCCACTAAGACCACGTTGCACAGCCATTCTGAAAAACGTATCTCCCGAATTTGTTTGGCTTTTAGCAATCTTTCAACTTCTGCTTTGATTATTTTATCATTCGTAGGTACATGGTTCCGCTTCTTTTGCCTTGCTGGTTTCGCAGTTGGATCTATCTTTAGAGAATGAGTATTGATTCTTAGGTCAATGCCCTCTATGTCATCTGCACTCCATGCGAAGACATCAACATTATCTCTGAGAAAATTCACTAGAATAACTTTCCCTTCCGGACTGAGTTCAGTCCCTATCCTAGTCGTTTTTTACGGATCACCTTGCACGAGCAAAATGTCCTTGTGTTCAAGTGGCTTAGTGGTTAAATCGACCGTCTCTTTCCCCTTCCGATCAATTCTGTCTGTATTGGGGATTTCGATTTCAGTTCTCTCGACGTCGTCCTCGAGTTTCCTTTTAGCTGGAGTAAAAGATTTAGATCAATTTTCCAACGCCAGGGAGGTGTTATAACAATCCCACTCCATGCAATGATCGTTCACTATTTCACCGATGTCGGAGCCCATTGGAAACTTTATCTTCTGATAATATGTCGATACTACTGCTCGAAAAAGATTGAGAGCCGGCCGTCCTAGTATTGCGTTGTATGCAAACGGTGTTTCTACGACCAAGAACTTTCTCATTTTTACGGCTCGCTCTGGTCTTTTTCCCAAAGAAATGCTTAAATTTACTGTCCCGAAGGGGACTATTTCTGATCCTCCATACCCTACTAACGGAGTTGCTACTTTTTGTAACGTTATTTCTCCCAAATGGATCTGCGTTAGAAACTCTCTTGAAATAATGTTCGCAGAGCTGCCACTATCGATCAATATTCTTTTTACATTGTAGTTCTCTATTTCTAACGATACCACCATTGGGAAGTCGGGATTGTCTTCTTTCATATCCCAAATGATGTTATGTGGCACCTCGCTCTCATTAAAACTGATGGGCTGTTCTTTTGGAGTTTTACTTTCGACTGTCCATATCTTCGTCGGGATTCCAAAACTTCCTTCTATTGATCTGGCAGTTCTTCAGCGGGCATTACGACTATCTCCCCCTGCTAGCCCCCAAGAGATTGTATGCATGGTCCCATTGACTTGGTCGTTATTCATTTCTTGAGAGGGACGGTTGTTAGGGGTTCTCCTTGGCGGGGTTCTTCTCCGATTATGAATTCGAGGGCTCCGGGTTCTATTTCTTTTACTCCCATTTTGTTCGACGTAATCGTCTAACTTTCCTTCTTCAATCAGCCTTTCGATTTCCTGCTTCAGATGGAAACATTCTTCGGTTCAATGTCCATGAGCCCGATGATACCGACAATATAAGTTGTAATTTCGAGCTCCTGGCTTAGCCTATGTAATTCTTTTTGCTGTTGGAATCCAATTGTTTCTTTCGAGTCCCACTAAGATTTCTTCTACAGTGACGTTTAGTTTGGGGTATTCCACGTGGTCTACCCGATTTCTTTGAGGTAGTTCAGATGATCTTGGTCTTGCATAGACATTAGGTCTTTTGTCCCGATAGTTCGATTATCATCCAATCTTTGGAAAACGTTCCCTTTTCTAAAGGATCGATCATAATCCGTTGGCCTTGAAACAGGAGCCTTATCCTGTCGTCTTAGGCCGGAGGTTGAAGTTTTGCTCCTGTTTTTATCTTTAAAAGAGTTCATCTCTTCTTGAATCATATAATTCGAAGCTAGGGTCATTATATCTGCGAATGTCCTTGGTTGTTTTCGTCTTAAGGCATTCCCAAACTGCCTGTTTTTTGTAAGGTCAAATAGAATGGAGATTATATAATCGATATTTGGCGAACCGATCTTAAGTAGCTCCACGTTGAATCTCGCCAACCAGCTTCTCGAGGATTCTCCCTCTTGCTGATTAATGGTTCCCAGGTAACTCATGGGGAGCTTTTATCTCTTCTGGCTGGCAAATTGTTGAGTCAGCTTGTTGAATAGCTCACGAAAACTTAATATGGAATTGGTAGGTTGTTTTCCAAACCAATCCAACGCCAATCCTTCAAACGTTGTGACCATCAACTTGGCGGTATATTCAGCATAATATGCATAGAGATTCATTATGTTCGTCAAGCTGAATATGTAATCGTCCGGGTCAATTGTACCATCATAGCGTGGTAGTCGTCCCGGAACTTGCCTGGATGACTGCGCTTCCTTGATATCCCTACAAAAAGTGGAACATGCGGTTAAGCTTTCCTGGACTTCTGTGCTTCTTGCCCACAGATGTTGAACAGTCAATAATCGTTGTTCTAGACGTTCTTGTACCATCTTTGCAATGTCTCTTTCCGAGATACAGACGGTCTTTGGTTGATTAGGGGTCGGATCGATGATGTCGTCGTCGATAGGAATTATAGTGTTTTCTTTCGACCCCTGATGCATACGATGGGTAGGGAGTTTTGTCCGATTCGTTTTCCTTCGGACCTGGTTGTCAACAGGTTTTGCATTGCTCCTTTGTGGAGTAGCTAAAGATTGCTGGTCGGTCCCAGGACTATCGGCCTGTTCTGATACATGGTTGACCTGCCTTTGAGCTCTCCTTTCGGGTTGCGCCTGAGTTGCTCTTGGGTCTCTGAGCTCTTGTTCGGGACATACTTGGCCCCCTGGACATAGGAAGTTAACCAGTAACGCAATTTGTCTTAGTTTTTCTTCCCTTTCCGTCAACGGGATGGGAATGGTGGCAACCCCAGGGCCCACAGGTGCCGGATCAACAACAGCGTCCTGCTGTCCTGGTGGGAGTTGGACGTTGGCCTCCAGGCATTCTTGTTGATCTGAAGGATGATTGACATCTTGCTGATTATCGACTGCGTTGCCGATTGGTTCATTATTTGTTGTATCACTTTGCAAGTCGTCCGATGGCACGTGTGGTGTGTCGTGTTACTCCTAGTCTCGTTGCGTGCGTTCTTCCTTGGGCGAGCCATATGTCTATCGAATAATTAACTCAAGCCCCACGGTGGCCGTCAACTGATTTAACCGATTTTCGTGTGGTTCAATTAAATCAATAATATTAGTGGAGGGTTGAATTATATCTCTGGATGTAGGGCTTTGTTACATTATTCCGGATGGATCGATCTCAAAGATGAACAATACGTAACAAGATTAGAGTATAAAGATTATATTGAAAAGATCAAAGAGTATAGCAAAATCTCTTTTATTAGGTTAAACTCTGATTACTAAGTATGTAGGCGTAAGCCATAATTCTTGTGTGTTAATACAATGTTTGATCAAGGTATTTATATGAGATAATCCCTAGTCGTACAAGGTAACATAATCCTACTAGGACTCAGGGTGTGGTCCTTCTCGAACTCGGAGACTAGCTTGGTCGCTGAGGAGCATCAGGTTAGATCGGATAGACCAGCATTGATGACCGAGATGCCTGGTCGGGCCGACCTATTATCTTCGAGTTCTTCCGAGTATATTATGGGGTATAAAATAGCCCCCATCAATGCAGAATATCAAAAAACTATTGAGCTTAGTAAGCTAGAATCTCAGCCAAAGCAATCCTCTTCTTCATAGGCCTGCCGTCGAGACTCCTCTGCTAAAGCAGCAGCCTGAACTAAGTTACTTTTCTCCTTCTCCCAGACAGACTTCTCTTCTTGTAATTTTTTAAGATCATCACTAGCAAGCTGCTGTTGGAGGGTCTGTCCTGCGGCCTTCGCCGTCTCTGACTCCAAATGACGTTGATAGGCATCCATACCGATCCACAGATCATGATTTTGCACACCCAGCTGGAGTGCAAAATATTTAGCCTGGAAAAGAAAAGAAAAAGAAAGCCCTTACATAACAAGGCAATCAAAATAAAAGCGGGAAAAATAATCAAAAATATATTTACCTGCTCACATATCTTCTCCAGCGACTGAACAAGGCGAACGTTGGGAGTACCCTCCAGCTTCCTCAACTCGCCAGGCAAGATAGTGCTCAGGCCCAGGTCCCACGACAGAGCGTCAGGCTCAACAGAGCCAGGCAGTTCACTAACGGAAGGTACACCGTCAGGACGTGGAGTTACCGACTGCATAATATCCTTAACTTGCTCGAGGATGCAACGGTCATCTAACGGACGGGGGGATTCCCTCTCATTGGGACTAACCGAGGTCTCCTTACCCGAAGCAGAAATAATGGTTCGACGATCGAACCTTGATCCGGCCCGACCTCCAGAAGGCCCGTCGGATTCGAACGAAGTAGTAACAACAGTTGTATCATTAAACAAGTAATCAGGGAAATCTTGAGAAATAGGTTGTGTTGCGGAGGGATTTACAAAGGAACCCTGATTAATCACCTCCGAAACAACACCAACTTGGCCTCCGCTGACAACCGGGGCAACAGAAGTAGAAAAAGGAAGAGAATTAACAGGAACATGTTCATATGTGCCATGTTCGAAAGAAGAAGTGCCTGAAGAAAAGGGTACGTCAAAAGCTTGCTCCATAAATGACGAGTCACCAAAGGCAACCCTACCAGGGGAAGGCCTACTTCCTACTTCACCAGAAGAAGAAAAGTTTAGTTGTACAAAAGATGAGCTAACTACAGAAAAAGGTTCAGAAGGGATGACAGGAGTATCGGTCGCCGACCTACTAACGGAGGACGAACGAGGAGGTTCCATCGAGGGCCCCTCTGTTCGAGACTTCTTCAGTCTGATATTTTTAGCGTTCTCACGGGAAGGACGCTTCGATGTGTTACCAAAAAGATTACTCATGATCGGAATTCAAAAAGTAAAATTAAAATATCGAGAAAGCTTATCGACCTGCTGAAGAAAAAGTATTCTGTTAAGAAATGAGTAAAGCGGTAAATAGTGAGCCAAGTTTTTACCTTTTATATTTATACTATACGAAAAGACGCGACAGACCCAAAGAAAGGGCGCGAAATACAGAAACTGGCCTTGGAATAAAACACTAGAATTTGAAAAGACATACGCATAATTATTACGGCAAAGTTAATGACCTGTCTGAATTATTACAGAGAAGACGAAAGGACGTGACTGTCAGAATACAAAATGTTTATCTCACAAAGGGATAAAAAAGTAATATTACAATTAGATTTACGGTAAACAGTTACAAAGGTTATTTCACAATATCAATCTATCATACAGTTTGGTCGCTATCCGAAATTTTCTGTTCGCTAGCGACGTCTCCTTTTTCTACTGTGACAATATCTTCTTCCTCTTCCTCTGGATAGATAAAATTATCATCGACCTCGTCCTTGATATCCGAAGGAGGAATCGGTATTGGTTTTCCAAACTCTTTGACAAGGTGAGCCAGAGGAAATTTTTGATAAACGACGTCCGGAAGCTCGGAAGGAGAATATGCTTCGCCATAACGGTTCAACCGAATGTGCGCCGTTTTAAAATATTCCTTTCGAAGATCATCTATCATTTCAAAAGCGACCAACTGATGAACCGCTTTCTTGAACGTACTTTCTAGGAGCGGACCGACCATTTGATGTACCAGCGCTGTATGAACAGTAGAGCTGAGGAATTCACGAATCACTTTTTCATCAGGATTCCGGCCATAACGATCCCTGAGTCCACTAAAAAAAATGTCCCTCTCATATTCCTCTAAAGAAGCTTGAAGACTTGATACTTGAGATTCCAACTCGCTAATCCGAGCAGTACTCTGAAATTGGAACTCCTCTAAATTTTTAGCCAATTGATTGGCTTGTTCTTGTGCACGGGAAGTCTCCAGAACCCTGTCTATAATCTCCTGGTCCTCAGTCCCCGTAGCCCGAGTCTCTATGATCGGAACGGAAGAAGTCGTTGAGGGACCAACCTCTGGATCAGAAGGCTTATGAAGTAAAGTTTTATATTTCTTATCCAGAAACTCACATTGTTGTCTCCAGAGAGCAGTTTCATAGGCATATGAGGCCAAACAAGTCTTAGTCTGAGCAAAAGAAAAGGAATAAAAAGAAATGAATTAGCAAACTAAAGGAATTCACGAAGAAAATTACCCTATAAACACAGATCACCTTTTCAGCATAAAGAGAAGCTCGCTGAAATTTCTCCAAAGGATCCTTTCGAAGAAGCTTATTCATGTAACGAGTAAAAACGCCGGACAGAAGTACACGAGTGGCCTTATCCACTGCATTTTCGCTCTCGTCGTGAACTAAAGAATCATTCTCAAGATAGCCAGCGGCTCTTTTTCCCTCTAAATGATCCTCGATCATTTCAACCAAGGTAGGTTTTGGATGATTATCGCCGAGTAAAGAAAGATCATTACCAGAACGACCATAATAACTCTTCTTTCTCCCCACCGGATTGTCATTGGGATGAGGCATCGACCAGCTGCGACATCCACATATACCCAAAGATGTCCTAAGTTGGAGAGGGGGATAACCGGATCCTGTCCCCTGACGAATAGGAGATTCTTGAGAAGAATCTGAAGATTCCTCTCTATTCTCCTCAAAGTCATGACTCAACTCCAATTTTCTTTTTCGAGACGCTCTCTGCTCGATAGGAACATTCTCTAGGGTTTTGGTGGATTTAGACAACACCATTTTTCCCTTCAAAGAATGTCGGAAATTTTCTACCATATGAGCTGAAAAAGAAACATGGTCAAAGTCAGACCCTCTGCAGAAAAGAGATCATCACAACGTTATGCTGAAATAAATGCTTACCAAATGATTCAGATGACGAAGTAATTGGAAAAACATGAGTACTCAATCCCGCTTTGCGAAGGAAAACTTCTCCAATAAGAAGAGCACTCTAATATTTATTGGCACGCATAGCCTGGATTTCACCAATAAACTGAGGATCGTCAGGAATAAGTTCACCGGTCGGCAGACGACCTCCATCAACCCACTTGGAGTCATGATCCCACGAAAAGGGCGTAGCCGAGTCATCCGCCAAATGAAGATCAGATGGTGGGCGAACAAAGAAAAAATGAGATTTCCAAGAAGGGTTGCTAGAAACTGGGGAGTCAAAGATTGCACGACTAGGCTTCTGGCTAGCGAAGAAATATCCACGGTTGGAGGAACTAGAAATGTTAAAGCGAAACAATTGCGTAAAATTACGAAAGGAGGGATGAAATCCTTTCGCTATCATCAAAACAGAAAAACAAACCACAAAGGCCACGGAATTAGGGACTAATTGAGTCAAGAACACGCTGAATATTTTTAGAATATCAAGAAAGAGGGAAGACAACGGAAGACGCATACCACTATTAAAATGGGCCGTGTAAAAGGCTCGACATCCTTCCGGCGGTGATGTAACCCTATCAGAAGGAGAAGGGAGAACTATCTCGGAACCCTCCGGGAAATATTTAGCATAATTGTTCACAACCTCAGAGAAAGTATCCACAGTGTAAGCACAAGCTAGGTCCTCAATCGGTTCAGAAATTTGAGGAGCTGTGCCTTTGCCTTTCTTGGCTCGGGCAGCGACGTCCGTATCAGAAAGAATTTGTACCTAAATAGAGCTGATTTCAAGAGTTAGAGATAACAACACACAATTCTGAGAAAATTTTCGGAGCAAAACCTCACTATGTCTCAAGAACAACTCAGTCGTCTGGTGAAGTCATTTGTAGACAGAACTAAGTTTAAGTCCAAAGATAAATTCTTTTTCTGAGTGAAATTGTATTTAGGTGTTTCTTTGTGATTCCCTATTGTGAGCTTACGGCCTTCTCATTAGTTGTTTTGGTGTAAGTAGAGTGTATTGTAATCTATGTAATTATAGTATAACCCAAGATCTTCGTGACTTGGAAGAGTGGACTAAAGGATTTTTATCCATATAACCACTATAAAAATTCTTTGTGTTTTATTTTGCATAACTTTTCTTGCATATTTCAAAACTGCATCTTTTAACACTCTGAATTGTTCGTTTGAAGATTTTTAAAGGAATTTGATTAGTGCTTGAAAATGCACTTAAGTTTGTTCTTATTTTCTAAATAAATCAAGTGTTAATTTGATATTTTCATGAAATTAATAGAAATTATTGTGATTAGAAAATATTGAGTTTTGATTTATTTTTGTAGGAAAATAAAAAATGGACCCCGGAATATTTAGCTTTCCCAAATTGTACAAGTATCAAAGGCATTATTTGAAACAAGGGAAGGTTCAAGTAAGTCAATTAGTGCAAGGACAACAAATAAGGAATCGGCCAGAAATATTGCTGCTACTTCCAAAGATGATAACTCTCGTTAGGAAAGTCCAATTAAGCTGAATTTAGGATATGAATTTATTGATCTGGATTTGGAGTTCGGAACACATAATATGAATTTTTCAAATATGTCGCACAGAGCAGAATTTATTATCCTCGGGAGTCGCGATTTTTGTCCTAAAGTGATTAGGAAACTTGCATAAATCCTTTCCATACGAGGATTGAGCCTCCTAAACATCTTCCTACTCAATTTCAACCTCCTAGGCATTCTCCTACTTGGATAGGGAGTACCTATATATAGTCCTAGAATCACACATCTTAGAACACACAATTCTTAGTCTTAGTTACAATTCTCTCTCAAATCATTATCATATTTTCTCTCTAGAACTTGTGATAATGATTAGCAAATTAGGCTAAGAGTTCTTTGGTGAGATTAGAGATGAACTTATATGCGTAGTGATCTTATTTGGATTCGATTCTTCAAGGTTTTGTAAGTTTAACAATTTTGAGTAATTTATTCTTCTTCATCTATTTTCATCAACTTTTATGTTAATACAATTGTTTCATTAGTTTTCATATAAATCTAGTCAAGCTCTTTTTATGTAAAAATCTTTATGATATAATTATATATATAATTATATTGATATAAGTCTTTCGTTTTATGGGTAGTCTTTTAATGCAATATGCCTTGGTATATAGTATGTTTTCGATTTCTCATAATATGATATTTTGTGACAATTCTAAAAGCAAGAAAATTATTTACTCAAATACATTAGAAATCATGTGTTTTTCAATTCTTTATCTTCCAATTGATTGTTGGGGATGTGAATCTTTCAATTGAGTAATTTTATGAATCAATCCAAGTAAGTGAACGAAGCATATAAGGGACTCTTGATATCTTACCGTTTTAATTATCGTATTTCCCAACAACCAAAAGTTCACTTTTCTTTATGTTTTCTTAAAATCAAATCGTTTCGTTAATTTAGTTTGTTTATTTATCTCTAAAGCTACTTTGTCTACTAACGGTTTTAGCTTATTTTAGTCATCTCCTCATGGGTACGACCGCCCAATCTATTATACATCGATCACTTTATTTCGACAAGTTTGGGCGTAATCAAATTTTGGCGCCGTTGCCAGGGAGGTGCAACAAGTAAGCATAACAATTAGTTATTTAGCTAACGAGGTAAGTAAACTTTATTTCATTCAAATTTTGTTCTCTTAGGTAATTGTAGGAAGTTTCGTACTATTTCTATTTATTAGTTTTATTAAAAAAAAAAAACAAAAAAGTATTTTATTTTTATGTTTGTAACTCGATCTTCTAATCAAGGTGAACTACAGTACGATCCAGAATTGAGAAAACTTTGCATAGGTTAAATAAAGAACATTGGGAAAACACAGTGGGAATCAATACCACTTCTCAAGATTTAAGTGAATCTTGGTCAAGCATTGTTTTAACCGATATACCTACCACCATGGACCAACATGAAAACAACCATGCACGTTCCCTAAGGGAATACCTACACCCAAACCGCACGTCCACTCCCTCATGCATCATGGTTCCCGCAAATACCCCGCAAATAGATTTCAAACCTGGATTGATCCAACTTTTCCCAACCTTTCATGGCATGAATAGTGAGAATCCTTACTTACACATTAGGGAATTTGAGGAGGTCATCGTCACTTTTAATAGTCAACCCAATGTCGTAGAGTCAGTCAGGTTGAAATTCTTCCCTTTCACCCTAAAAGACAAAGCAAAAAGTTGGTTGTATATAGGTACATGGGAAGAAATGACCCAAGCCTTTTTCAACAAATATTTTCCTCAACATAAGACCAACAACCTTAAGAGACAAATCTCTACATTTTCCCAAAAAGATAATGAAACTTTATACCAAGCCTGGGAAAGGTTCAAATAATTGTTGAATATGTGTCCGCACCATGGGTATGAAAATTGACGTCTTGTTAGTTATTTCTATGAAGGACTTACTTCTAGGGAGCATCAATTTATTGAAATAATATGTAATGGAGAGTTTCTTGAAAAGGATCCTGATGAGGCCATTGATTACCTAAATGACATAGCCGAAAAAGCTCACACATGGACTGGACCTAGTATTACTGATGATACTGGTAGAACAAAAACTAGTGGAATTTACTATCTTAAGGAAAAAGACAACCTTAAAGCTCAAGTTGAAGCATTGACTAACAAATTAAAAGCTTTAGAAACAAAAGATAGTAAAAAACATCAACCAGTTGCAAGGGTAGAGTCACGAGATAGTTGTTTCATTTGTGGTGGGGTAGATCATTCAGCTCAAGTATGTCCTACACTTGGTGAGATGAGAGAGGCTTACGAAGAACAATGTAATGCCTTAGGAACATATAGGAAGCCTTTTTCACCTTATTCTGAGATGTACGATTCTGGTTGTAGAAATCACCCTATATTTAGTTGGAAATCCGAGGGACAAGCACCTAGAACTTACCCTGCACCTCAAAATAATGCTTACGAAAATAGGAATCCTTTAGAGGACACATTTCAAGCATTTATTGAGGCACAAAGTAAGACTAATCAAAAGGTAGAAGCCGTAATAAGTCAGATTGTTGAAGAGAACAAAGAGATAAAAAATCAAATTGGTAAGCTAACTAGTGCTCTTACTATACAAGAACGAGGCAAGTTCCCTTCCCAACCACAATCTAATCCTAAGGGGCAACATAAGGTAGAATCATCTGAATCACATAACATCAAAGATATCAATGCCTCACCACTCATAGTGGTAAGGTCATAGGGGGGCCAACTTTACCTAGTCCGCAAAATGACCCCCCTAAGGAAGTAGAGCAGAAAGCCTTGGTCCATGTTCTTTTCCCTCAAGCACTGAAATTGGGAAAAATACCAGAAAATCATGGTGAAATTCTTGAACATTTGAAACAAGTCAAAATTAATTTGCCTTTGTTACATGTTATCAGGCAGGTACCTTCGTATGCAAAGGTGATTAAGGATTTGTGTACTATCAAAAGAAAACACAATGTCAAGAAAACAGCATTTTTGACCGAGCAAGTAAGTGCAGTGATTGAGCAAAACGTACCACCTAAATATAAAGATCCTGGGTGTCCCACAATAACCTGTCAGATTGGTCCACATGAGTTTTGTCAAGCTTTATTAGACCTTGGAGCAAGTGTAAACCTTATGGCGTACTCAGTTTACTTGCAACTTGGCCTTGTAGAGATCAAGCCCACATCTGTTGTTTTGCAACTAGCTGACAGAACCATTCGTAGACCCAAAAGGAATAATCAAGGATGTTTTGCTTCAAATTGACAAATTCTCTTATCCTGCTGATTTATTGGTTTTGGATACTCAATATGTGGTCAATATAGAGTCGAAGATACCACTGATCCTATGTAGACCTTTCCTTGCTACAGGAAATGCTCTCATCAATTGTAGAAATGGTCTCAGGAAGCTTACATTTGGTAATATGACACTGGAAGTCAATGTATTCCATATTGGGAAGCAACTACAAGATGAGGATGAGTGTCACCATACTTATTGATAGATTCATTGGTGTCTGAAACATTAGAAAGGGAAAATTCTGAATCCTTACACTATCTCCTTTATAATTCTTATTTTGATGATTCGCTTAACTCTGTTAATAATATTAATTCATCTAATTTTGTTAATGAAACAGGGTTAAATGAAAGGAGTGTTTGGCAGCCACGCTTTGAGGAGCTACCAAAAGAAAGAACACAACCAAAGCCATCTTCCATTGAGGCAACAAAAGTCGAGTTATTTCAACTACCAGAAGGACTGAAATATGCATTCTTGGGACCAGGTGATACCTTTTCCTATTATAATTTCGTCTAAACTTAGTGTCGAGCAAGATGAGAAACTCATAAATTTGTTGAAAGAACATAAGTCTGCACTAGGTTGGTCGATAGCTGATATTAAAGGTATTAGTCCCTTAATTTGTTCATATAAGATTCATTTAGAAGAAGGTGCTAATCCACGTAGAGATCCTCAAAGAAGATTAAACCCCACCATGAAAGAAGTAGTGAAAAAAGAGGTCTTGAAATTATTAGATGTAGACATCATCTTTCCTATATCTGATAGTCAATGGGTTAGTCCTACACAAGTAGTACCAAATAAATCTGGAGTTACAGTCGTAGAAAATGAAGAAGGGCATCCTATCCCCACTAGAGTTGTAACTGGGTGGCGCATGTGCATTGACTATAGGAAATTAAACTCTGCAACAAGAAAAGATCACTTTCCACTTCCTTTTATCGACCAAATATTGGAACGTATAGCTGGTCATCTGTTATATTGTTTTCTTGATGGATATTCTGGATATTATCAAATTGAAATAGCTTTGGAGGATCAAGAAAAGAAAACATTTACATGCCCTTTTGGTACTTTTGCTTTTCGTAGAATGCCATTTGGTTTATGTAATGCACCTGCTACTTTCCAACGTTGTATGATGAGCATATTTTCTAATATGGTTGAAAAATTCATGAAAATTTTTATGGATGATATAACTGTTTTTGGAGACTCTTTTGATTCTTGTTTACTTAACTTGAAAGCTGTTTTGAGCAGGTGTGAGGAAAAAAGTCTTGTTCTGAACTGGGAGAAATGTCACTTCATGGTTTCATCTGGGATTGTTTTAGGTCATATAGTGTCTGAAAAATGAATAGATGTTGACAAAGCCAAAATTGAGTTAATTTATAACCTACATGGCTACATATACCTAAAACTGTGAAAGATGTTAGGTCATTCCTTGGACATGCTGGTTTTTATCGGAGGTTCATACAAAATTTCTCTTCTATATCTCGTCCCCTGTGTAACCTCTTAGCCAAAGATGTTAGGTTCGACTGGACTCCGAGTGTGAAAAAGCATTCAAAACACTTGTCCAAAAACTCACTACCGCACCCATCATACAATCACCAGATTGGAGCTTACCTTTCGAAATCATGTGTGACGCTAGTGACCATGCTCTTGGAGCCATTTTAGGACAACGTAGGGAAGGAAAACCATTTGTTATCTATTATGCTAGTAGGACCTTAAATAGTGCTCACAAAATTACTCTACTACTGAAAAGGAACTGCTAGCAGTCGTCTTTGCTATGGAAAATTTTTGACCTTATCTTATTGGTTCACCTATTACTGTTTATACTGACCATGCAGCTCTTAAGTATCTTCTTTCCAAAAATGATGCTAAGGCTCGTTTGATTAGGTGGATTCTTTTGTTGCAGGAATTTGATCTTAAAATTAAAGATAAGAAGGGTGTCGAGAATTTTGTGGCGGATCATCTATCTCGTTTGGAGTTCATTGATTCTATAAAAGATCCCTCAATTCGAGATGACTTTCCCGATGAACAACTGTTCCATGTAGATCAATTTTCATGGTATGCTAATATTGTTAACTACTTGATTTCTGGTGAACTTCCATCAAGTTGGACTGCACAAGATAAGCGTAAGTTCTTGATAGAGATAATTTTTTTTTATTTGGATGATCCTTATTTGTATAAATATTGCCCTGATCAAATCATGAGAAGATGCATTCCTGAGACTGAGGTAAATAGTGTCTTGAACTTTTGTCATTCCAAGGCTTATGGTGGTCATTTTTCTATGAAAAAGACAGCTGCTAAAATTTTACAATGTGGTCTTTATTGGCCAAGTTTGTTCAAAGATACTAATCATTTTTGTCGTTCTTGTGATAGATGCCAAAAGTTGGGAGCGTTGACTCGACGCCACATGATGCCCCTTAACCCAATACTTGTTATTGAATTTTTTTATTGTTGGGGTATTGATTTTATGGGTCCATTTCCTTCTTCTTATGGTTATCTATATATTCTTCTTGCTGTTGATTATGTATCCAAATGAGTAGAAGCTGTACCATGTCGTAAGAATGATAACACTACAGTAGTAAAATTTCTAAAGGGAAATGTGTTAGCTAGGTATGGTACACCACGAGATATTATTAGTGATCAAGGGACACATTTTTGTAACCGTTCTTTTGAAGGTTTGATGCGCATGTATGGTGTTATTCACAAGGTTTCCAATGCATATCATCCACAAACCAATGGGCAAGCCGAGTTAGCAAATAGGGAAGTTAAGCAAATTCTAGAGAAAATAGTTAACCAAAATCGCAAGGATTGATCTTTACGACTTTCTGATGCACTTTGGGCATACCGTACTGCTTACAAGACTATTCTAGGGATGTCCTCATATCGCATTGTTTATGGAAAAGCTAGTCATTTACCAGTAGAGTTAGAACATAAAGCTTATTGGGCAGTTAAATCACTTAATTTTGATTTGAATGTTGCAGGTCTTCAAAGGAACTTACAATTGTCAGAAATAGAAGAATTAAGGAACGATGCTTATGACAACTCAAGGATCTACAAAGCTAAACTGAAAGTCGCTCATGACAAACAAATCCTTAGAAAGAACTTTGAGCCAAACCAACAAGTATTTCTCTACGATTCTCGTTTACATCTCCACCCTGGAAAGTTGAGATCAAGATGGACTGGTCCTTTTGTGGTAAAACAAGTCTTTCCCAATGGTTCCGTAGAAGTAGAAAATCCTAAAGATGGGATACTTTTTCGTGTGAATGGCCAAAGATTAAAGCAAATTGTGGAGAGGATGGATGAACCTGAGGAGATTGCACTTGCGGCTCCTATCTACCATTAATCAGGTTCTATCTTTCCATTATGTACTAGAGTTTTTTTTTTTCTTTCTTTTGTGTGTTTTGTTTTTTTTTTTCGTTTGTGTGTTTTAAGATCATCTCTAGCTTAACTTACATCATTCAAGTAGTAGTCCTTTGTCTCTTATATTATCTGCATTCATATTATAGTGACAATTAGGACACTGTCAAATTTAGGTAGGGGGTGGTAGCTTTCCGAGAGAAAAAAAAATTGCATTTTAAAGAAATATTAGTTTATTGCTTTATATTTACAATTCTCTTGAAAATGGGCTATATGGTATGTATGAATTGATTGATCTGAGATGCTAGATTTTCTATTTAGGTATGATTTCATTGTGTAAAGTCTTAGTCATTTTTCTATCTTTATTATTAGAAAGTAGCTTCCAAAATAATTTCAAGAGCACATTACTAAGCTTGTTAAGATGGATGTTCGATGCATGTAGCCTAGAAATTTTCCAAGTTAAAGTTCTTTTTTCTATACTCACACATCGTTTGTGAGTGAGTGGAGAGGTTGAGAAAACAACTTATGAACTTATATTGCTCTTTTGAATTGGATAATTGCTATTTAGAATAACATTCTTAAAGAAAATTCAAAGAGATGGATGATAGTGGTCAAGAGTAAAATATCTTCATGAGCCATGAAAAAAAAAAAAGAAAAAAAAGAAAAAAAAAAGAAAGAAAGAAAGAAAAAAAAAGTGAAAAAAAAAAGAAGAAGAAAAATTCTTAATTTTCGACATTATAGAAGACGAATCTTTATATGGCTCTATAGTATCTATCGACCAATTGAAACCCTGAAGCTAAACTGTGAAAGAATGTGACCTCTAGATAGATATATTTCCTATCTTTGGATCAATGTTTGTTTGTATGCTTGTCCGTAAAAATATGGCCTATTTCTTTGAGTGATTATCTGCTTTCTAACTCCATGAGTGAAATCCCTGTCCTAAAAACTTAAAACACTTTACCCGTGAGGAAATGGAGTTGATACTTTACATGGTAAATTTTCGAAAGCTATGTGTATTGTGGTTTGTGGTATGAAGGTTTTGGCTTAGTATTCACACACACACATTTTGGGAATTATGATCGAATTAATCTTGATAAAGATGCTGATCTTTGACTAGCTCTTTGATTGAAGTACTTGGATAGTTTATCTTATTTCTTCTCAGTTTTGTTCATCATGCTTATATCTTATTTGCGCTTGAATTGCTAGAGACTAGCAATAAGCTGGTTGGGCGTTGTGATTAGTGCTTGAAAATGCACTTAAGTTTGTTCTTATTTTTTAAATAAATCAAGTGTTAATTTGATATTTCCATGAAATTAATAGAAATTATTGTGATTAGAAAATATTGAGTTTTGATTTGTTTTTGTAGGAAAATAAAATATGGACCCCTGATATTTAGCTTTCCCAAATTGTACAAGTATCAAAGGCATTATTTGAAATAAGGGAAGGTTCGAGGAAGTCAATTAGTGCAACGACAACAAATAAGGAATCTGCCAGAAATATTGCTGCTACTTCCAAGGATGATAACTCTCGTTAGGAAACTCGAACTAAGCTGAATTTCGGTATGTTGTAGAGGAAGGAGTTAGTTACGTTACGGACTTTACGGATCTGGATTTGGAGTTCGGAACACAAAAATAAAAAAATTTCAAATATGTCGCTCAGAGCACAATTTACTATCCGCAGGAATCGCGATTTTTATCCTAAAGTGATTAGGAAACTTGCATAAATCCTTTCCATACGAGGATTGAGCCTCCTAAACATCTTTCTACTTTCAACTTCCTAAGCATTCTCCTACTTGGATTAGGGCAATTTAGTACCTAAATATAGTCCTAGAATCACACATCTTAGAACACACAATTCTTAGTCTTAGTTACAATTCTCTCTCAAATCATTATCATATTTTCTCTCTAGAACTTATGATAATGATTAGCAAATTAGGCTAAGAGTTCTTTGGTGAGATTAGAGATGAACTTATATGCGTAGTGATCTTATTTGGATTCGATTCTTCAAGGTTTTGTAAGTTTAATAATTTTGAGTAATTTATTCTTCTTCATCTATTTTCATCAACTTTTATATTAATACAATTGTTTCATTAGTTTTCATATAAATCTAGTCAAGCTCTTTTTATGTGAAAATCTTTATGATATAATTATATTGATATAAGTCTTTCGTTTTATGGGTAGTCTTTTAATGCAATATGCCTTGGTATATAGTATGTTTTCGATTTCTCATAAGATGATATTTTGTGCCAATTCTAAAAGCAAGAAAATTATTTAATCAAATACATTAGAAATCATGTGCTTTTCAATTCTTTATCTTCCAATTGATTGTTGGGGATGTGAAACTTTCAATTGAGTAATTTTATGAATCAATCCAAATAAGTAAACGAAGCATATAAGGGATTCTTGATATCTTGCCGTTTTAATTATTGTATTTCTCAACAACCAAAAATTCACTTTTCTTTAAGTTTTCTTGAAATCAAATCGTTCCGTTAATTTAGTTTGTATATTTATATCTAAAGCTACTTTGTCTACTAACGATTTTAGTTTATTTTAGTCATCTCCTCGTTCATACGACCGCCCAATCTATTCTACATCGATCGCTTTGTTTCGACAAGTTTGGGCATAATCAGAATTTCAAAAACTGGGGATAAAATCTTTAAGAAGACTAAGTCTACTTGTGAAAAACACTTAAAATCATCCGCTGGAAGTATTCTGTTTTAAATCTGATTTTTGTTGAAATCAGCTAAGTAGTTATCAGAAGAGTGGTCGTTGTTCAAGATTTGTTCACGATCACCCTAGTCAGTTTCATATTCTATATAAGCCTAGTCTGCTGACAGACGACTTGAAAGTTTTTAAAGTCTAAATTTTTTTAGAGGTCTATTCACCCCCCCTCCCCCTCTAGACCTCATCTGACCACTTGGGACCAACAAGTACCCCTATGTGGTTTAGTTACGGGTAAGTGATCCGAACTGAACTGACATGCACTCGGGCATGTCCTCTGTTTTCTCCTCGTAAGGATGTATAAGGTGGATAAGATCTGTACTTGATTTTTTTTTTTGTGTACCGAGTAAGGACATGAAATTCTGAATTTCATTCTCCTTATTTCTTGATCCTATAAATAATGCTTCATATGCTCTCTAATTTACTATTCCTTTCTAGTTCACTATCCATATTTTTGTTAATACATATATAACTTTGTTTTGGCATCACATATCCTCACTAAGTCGAACAAGACTTACGCCTCTTTCTATTGTTGTTCTTTTCTCAGATTGACTTTGGAAACTAAGAATTAAGAGGTGAAGAATGCGAGACAATTGCTTGAATTTTTATAAGTCATATAAGTGAACGCTTTATTATCATATGATTGTTTTCAACATACTATGTTTTAGGTTGGGATCCTCTTTTGGATTGTAATACGTAAAGTAGGAGAAAGTGACTAATATGTGTTCCTTTAAATATGAGACACTCTTTGTTTTGAAACTTTGTAAGTCTAGAACTTCCGCTGTATAGATTATAAATATGGTACTTATCATATGCCATGGAATGTTCTGTTAGATTTGGCGCACGACCAATTCAATTGAATCGACATTTACAAGTGTCAAGCCAATTGAGTTAGTCGAGCATCATAGTGTGGTATCAGAGCGACAAGCTATAAGTCATGGATATGATTCTTGAAAAATAAGGTTGGTTAAACATAGATATTAGATTCTGATTGATTATTTAAAACTTGACTTTTATGTGTTAAACTTTATGTTTTTCGAAAGTCGGTACCAGTTATTTTTTTAAATTATTATGGCCTCATGTTATTTATGTTCTGATATATGAAGGACTTGATTCGTATGACCACATGATGGCTGATCGAACTTATAGTAATAGCTTACCTTTAACCAATGGACATTATGGACTACCACGTACTGTACATCTCCGTAGAAATGCTCCTATTCAGACTTTCACTCCCCCGGGTACCAATTTGATTGGGCATTTCCCCGATCATGTGGTACGCAGCTTTAGATAGAGGCGGAGTAATGAACAAAAATGAAGAAATTCTTGCTACATATGTGAGACAAGGCTCCAAGTTAATTGACTTGCAAAACGAATGAACACTACTCCAAAACCAAGTACAAGCAATGCGAGAAAAACTTCTTGAATTTCAGCATGATTTAATGGGAATTTCAGCAGCTTGGGAAGCCCAGACACATGGTCACACTCAAGAAAGAAACCATACATTATTCGAGCTTCAAAGGTATGTAGATACGATACTAGGAATTTTACGCAATGAAGTGGGAACACACTATGTTTCTGGCCGAAGGACATGATCACATCGGAAATTTGATTGAGTTATTGAGAAGAAGAAACTCTGACTATTATGACTTGATCGATACAGCTCACCTCCAAAGCTCAAACAATAACTAACGGAGCATTGTTTGGCCGAAATGATGAAGTAAAATTTTCAGGGATACAAGTGGCAGCAGGAGAAGGACCTTCTACAAACTCCCGTCAGCAAAATCCTATTTTTGATCCATCAATGGAATATATACAGCAAGGTATTTTGCTTGGAGAAGAGGTTGAAGTAGGAGAAGTTGGTCAAATTGTACCACCCGTGACTAATTATCAAAATGAGGAAGAACCAGAGGAAGATCCGGTCTGGATGTACGAATTAACTGATATAGATCAAGAAGAAGGGGCTGATTTGAAGAATGCAGATGATGGGACGGATAGTGGAGCGGAGATACCCGCACTACCACGTATCAACCCATGATCATAACACGAGCTTGTCACTAGTTTTCCCCTTTAATGACAAGTTAGAATTATATTAAAACTATATTAATTAACTACCAACCAATTATAATTTTCGAAATTAGATTAATAAACTAAGTAAAACACTTAAAACTACTAAAAGACATAAGAAGTGTTGTTTCCCAAGTACGGTATGACAACCTCTAGTAAAATGGACATAACTTTCTCCATAAACCTTGATTTCATAAAACGCTTATTGTTTTGAAAACTACACTTCCATAGCTTTCTAACCATATATCTCACTTTTTTATAAATTTTGTGAATCAGAAAATATTGCCATTCAATGTGACCCTATGTGCTTGAAGTCTGGAACAAGTTCTGCAATTGCTCCTGCATCATTCTCCTCGGCTTGAAGATTGAACTCGTCCTCGAGTTCTTGTTGAGATCAAAACACAATGAGACCTGAATGGTTTTAGCTCTTCTATAGAATTCCCTGCAATTTTAAGCTCCCCTAAGTGTGCAGCCTTTGTGTCCTTATTATAACAAGAAAATTTACGCACTTGGCAAGAATGCACACTCCAATTGCTACATAATTTCCTTATCATTCTTCCTTGGTACGAAAAAATTCTACCACAATCTTAATCAACCTTTCATCAATAAAAATATGAGTTTCAATAATGAAATAAAATTATTTGAACTTTGGAATGTTAATATCGAAGGCTCGATATACTCCACCCATTTAACGTTACAATTTAGCGATTCAAGTTGAGTTCCATGAGAGTGAAAGGAATTGAAGATAAAATCCATGGTAGGTTGAGAATGTCATTGTAGAGAAGTCACCAAGAATATCATTTTCCACCACATCGTGAATATTTGATGTGTACATAATGTCGTATAATAATTTGTTGCACACCAAATAATCACTTTCACCACATATCTCATTCATAACGTGACTAAGTAAACTAAGTAAAATTGAATGATCTTTGAATGATCACTATAAACTAAGTAAATCACTTTCGAAATTAGATTATAATTCATAAACTAAGTAAAACACTTAAAATTATAATCTAATTAAAACTATATTTGAATGATCATTATAAACTAAGTAAATCACTTTAGAAATTAGATTATAATTTGAATGACTTCACATATTCTTATTTTAGAAAATACATAAAATTGACTTTGACTCGTAAAAATTAGTAAACATGACCTTAATATCTGATAACAATTATAATATTTCGAAAATAGACTAATAAACCATGTAAAAACATCTTGGAACACCAAACAACTCAAGAAGCATTGTTTCCCGAGTGCAGTTTGGCAGCCTCTAGTAAAATGGTCATAACTCTCTCCATAGACTTGTTTTCACAAACCGCTTATTGTTCTGAAAACTAGACTTCCATAGCTTTCTAACCATATATTTCACACATTATAATTCAAAGTGAATCAAAACATATAACCATTCAAAGTGACCCTATGTACTGGAATAGATTCTGAAATTGCTCATGCATCACCGAGCCACCAAACTAACTAGTCCCCTCAGCGAGGATAAAATGCCCCCCGCAACGCTGTGGTCGAGCAATGAACCACTTACACATAAAACACTTCATGAGGTGAATAACACACAGAGTAAAGACTCGTCTTTGAACACTCCACCTTGGGAAGAGAGACCGATGATGGGGGCTATTTCGCACCCTACATACTACTCGGATCGAATGAAGAAGATAAGATCGATTCGACCAATTCAAACAGATCGGAATTATCTTACTGACCCGGCCAAGTGCAGCTCGCTTCGATAGAAGATTATACTCCGGACTCAAGAAGGATATTTGGGCCGAGTCCTTTTAGGACTATGTTTCCTTGTAACGCTAGGTTTAAAATTATATAAATACCTAGTTAATCATTGTATTAGACAACTACGAAATTCCTGAACTCTAAGAATACAGGATTTAACACTTCTTACAACAGCACAACTCAATAATATTCAATATTATTACAGAGCTTTTTACCTTCATATCGGTGTGTTCTTAGCTTTGTTTTGTGGTTTTACTTCTTGTTCTTGAATCTTGCTTTTCTTTGTAACCGATCCATCCGGAATAAAGTAACAGAGCCCTATATAACACATATATAAATATCGAAAACCCCCCGATATCACAAACTCACTGATATTCAATTAACCCGACGAAATCCGGCTAAATCAGTTGGCGCCCACCGTGGGGCTACGTTAATTATTCGATCGACACATGGCTCGCCCAAGGAAAAGCGCTCGCATTGGAGCAAGAAGTAATACAACCACCGGCCACAACACATCTGAAGATCCACAAGACAACAACGATAACAACATTCCCAACACCAATGAAAATCTCCCAGATACCCGTTCCCGTCAGCAGGAACACCAAGGAGGTCTTACCGGTGCAATACAGGAAGAACCGGAAATCCCCAAAATACCCGTTCCTCTCCCAGGCGCTCAGGAAAAACTGAGACAAATAGCAATGCTCTTCAAATCACTCTCTCCAGAAGAATTGCTAGTTTTAGACCAAATTCCTCGAAACGTTACGGCTCCCAGGACAACTCCTGCACCAGGAATGCCAAGGCCAAACGAACAAACCTCTCAACAAGCGGACAGCCCAGCAAGTGAGCGACGCTCGCTACACAGCCCACAGCAGGGCAATTCTAAACCCTCCGATAACCATCCCCGAAAAAAACCAGGTCGAAGAAGGCCACAGGCGGGTCGCAGCGGATCGAAGGAACGAACAATAATCCCTATCGAGGATGACATAGATGATGCTATCCCAGATCGACCACGAGCGACTCGATTCTCGAAAAGAGAAATCGAGAGAATAGTACAGGAACGACTGGAGCAACGCCTACGATCTGTTCAAAACCCGTGGACCCGAACCGCGGAACTCCAGGAGAGCCTTGCAGCATGTTCTCCCTTCTGCAGAGAAATAAAAGAAGCGCAATCCATTGGACAGGTCCCGGGTAGACTACCCCGATATGACGGAACCACCGACCCGGATGATTATATTTTTAGCTTCACTAATATAATGAATTTATATGCCCACTCTGCCGAATTCACCGCCAAGTTAATGGTGACCACATTCGAGGGCCTAGCGTTGGATTGGTTCGCAAAACAACCTGCCAACTCCATATTCAGTTTCCGGGAATTATGCAATAAATTGACGCAGCAGTTTGCCAGTCAGAAGAGGCAAAAACTCCCGATGAGCTACCTAGGAACCATACATCAACAAGAAGGGGAATCCCTGAGGAACTGGTTGGCAAGATTTAATGTAGAACTACTCAAGATCGATTCTCCGAATATCGATTACATAATTTCTATTCTCTTTGACCTCACAAAAAACAGGCAGTTCGGAAACGCTCTTAGTAGAAAGCAACCAAGAACGTTTGCCGACATCATGAGCTTGGCGTCTAAATATATGACCCAAGAGGAGATGAATTCCTTTAAGGACAAAAACAAAAATAAAGCCACAGCTTCGGGCTCTAAACGACATGACAGGATTCCTGACCAAAGGTCCGTGGATTATGAGCGATCTATCAGAAAAGGTAACGTCTTCCAACGATTGGAATACAGCAAAACCGACCGAGAAAGGCAACCTAATTTCTATCAAAAACCAAGAAACCCTGAACAACCAATCAGAAGCAGGGTGAATCAAGTGGAACACCCAAGGTTAAATGCTCCAATGGAAGAAATATTGGAAGTTCTAGAAAGAAATAACTGGATTCCCGAGGCGAGGAAAATCGCTCAGCCAAGACCAGGGTCTCGAAACTACGATCAATACTGTAAGTACCATAGGGCACATGGACACCGAACGGAGAATTGTTTTCACCTTAAGAGAGAAGTTGAAAAACTGATCGAACAAGGAAAATTAGACGAATACATAGAGCGAGATAATCGCAAAAGGGAAAGAAGTAGAAGCCCTCGGAACGGTAATCAAAGGAGAAGTTCTCATCGAAGGTCGCCTGAACGTCGACCTACTCAGGAGTTGAATCACGACCAGATCAATGGGACTATCCATACGATATCCGGGGGACCCGCGGGTGGAGATAGTCGTAACGCACGACGAAGGACAGCCCGATCCATAATTGGAAATTCTAAATATCCAAAAGAAATATGGACTCTGGAAAACAGGTCGACAAATCACCAGCCGATCAGCTTTAACGAAGGCGAAGTACCTAAAAACATCATTTGGGACACAAAAGAGGATAACCCCGATTTTCCTATGGTAATATCGTTAGAGATAGCGAATTATAATGTAAGAAGAATCCTAATCGATAATGGAAGCTCAGCAAATATCATCTCCCGGGAGGTTTTAGCCTAAATGAACTTGGGACAAATAAACCTACAAAAAGTAGCTACGCCGTTAGTAGGCTTTGGAGGGTCCGAGATCATCCCCAGCGGAACAATATCTTTAAGTGTGTCACTTGGAAAGAAACCACTTCGGACAGTGAAGTTTGTAAAATTCCTAGTGGTAGAATCACCCTTCGCTTATAACGCTATATTAGGGCGACCAGCCCTTAACCTTTTCCGAGCTGTAGTCTCTACCTGTCATCAGAAGATAAAGTTTCCGACCGATATGGGCATCGGAAAAATAACGAACGACCACTGTATGGCGTGGGATTGCTACAGCACATCGTTAACTTTGAAAGAACACCCTAAGTCTATTACTCCGAGCAAGAGAAAGATCGAAGACGATCTCATTAGAAATGAGGTTGAAATTCCTACTACTGATCGATTAGATAAAAAGGGAAAAGAACCACTAGACTTATCCTTGAAACCCCCAGAACATAAAGATATAATCCTAGTAGAAGGCGACTCGTCGAAAACAACAAGAATAGGAACAGAACTGAGCAAAGAAGGGGAAATAATGTTAATCGACTTCCTCAGAGACAATGCCGACGTCTTCGCCTGGAGCGCGAATGACATTGAAGGAATCGATCCTCGGGTAATCAAGCATACCCTAAAAATTGACCCTTCAGCAAAACCCGCCAGACAGAAGAAGAGAAATCATGGACCAGTAAAAGATAAAATTATCAAAGCCGAGGTAGAAAGACTGCTTGAAGCAAAACAAATCCGAGAAATACATTTCTCGGAATGGCTATGTAATGTTGTACTAGTAGCAAAAGGGGATAAAAAGGACAACAAATGGAGAATGTGTAATGATTTCACCGACCTTAACAAGTTATGTCCACGCGACCCATACCCCCTCCCAAGGATTGACTTATTGGTCGACTCGACCGCTGGCTTCGCGATATTCAGCATGATGGACGCCTTCCAAGGGTTTTACCAAATATACATGGACGAGCGGGATCAAGAGAAGACCGCGTTCATAACCGAGCAGGGAGTATACTGCTTTATTGTAATGCCATTCGGATTGAGGAATGCCGGGGCTACTTACCAAAGGTTAGTAAACCTAATGTTCAGAGAATTAATCGGAGAAATAATGGAAGTCTATGTAGACGACATGTTAGTCAAAAGTATGAATGAAGCGGATCACGTAAAACATCTAGATCGATGTTTCCAAATCCTAAGAAAATACCGTATGAAGTTGAACCCTGCGAAATGCACCTTCGGTGTTAAGTCAGGAAAATTTTTGGGATACTTGGTACACCAGCGAGGAATAGAAGCCAACCCAGAGAAAATTCGAGCCATAACTGAAATGAAACCTCCCAAAACCATCTCTCAAGTACAAAGCTTGGTTGGGAAAATCGTAGCATTGAATAGATTCATATCAAAATCTGCGGACAGAAGCTTGCCCTTTTTCCAAACGCTTCGAAAAGCAAAAAACTTCGCTTGGACCGAAGAATGCGAACGAGCCTTCGAACAACTCAAAGAATATTTGACGACACCACCGATGTTAGCCAAACCAACGGAAGGGGAACCGTTGTATATCTACATCTCCATCTCCGATACGGCCATTAGTTCAGTACTAATTAAGATAGAGGGCTCAGAGCATAAGCCTGTCTATTATCTCAGCAAGTTATTGCAAGGGGCGGAGAAGAATTACTTGGAAATAGAAAAATTCACGCTGGCCTTAGTAGTGGCTGCACGAAAACTTCGACCTTACTTTTTAACTTACAAAATAGTGGTTTTGACAAATCAACCGCTAAGACAAGTCTTAGCAAAACCAGAAGCCTCAGGAAGACTAATTAAATGGGCGATCGAACTAAGCCAGTTCGAAATCGATTACAAACCAAGAATCGCAATTAAGGCACAAGTGTTGGCTGACTTTATATTAGAAACACCGACACAGGCAACTGAATCATCGAGCAGCCTCAACGACGATGTCTTGATCATAGAAGATCAAACTTGGTTAATGCATGTCGACGGTGCTTCATGCCGAGAAGGAGGAGGCGCCGAAATCAACTTCACCGGACCGAATAAGGAAGATTTGAATTACGCGATAACATTGGACTTCGTTGTAACAAACAATGAAGCTGAATATGAAGCATTGATTGCGGGAATGGAAATGGCGATTAAAGCCAACATAAAAAGTCTTAAAGTATTAACTGATTCAGAGTTAGTGCAAAGACAAATTGAAGGCCTATACGAGGCTAAAGAATTCAATATGGTCAAATACCTCGCCAAAGTGAAAACACTAGCTAAAAAATTTGAAAGCTTCGGTATTCAGAACATTCCGCGTTCGGAAAATAAATGGGCCGACCAGCTATCAAAGTTCACAGGATCCCATGACGGAAAGACCGAACGGGTAATCAACTGGTTGATCTCTAATACGCCGGCAATCGATATCGATGAAACACCGGTAGTCGATATAATGGAATTCGAAGAAGTCGAAGAAAACTGGATGACCCCGATGATAGACTATCTTCGAGAAGAAAAATTACCACCTGACCAAAATGAAGCTCGGAAAATAAGATATCGAGCTCCAAAGTATACACTTGTAGAAGGAAAACTCTACCGAAGATCAGTATCAGGAATTCTTCTGAAATGCATCTCTGAATCACAAACCATTGATATACTACGAGAAATACACGAAGAAGATGCAGGAAATCACAGCGGATCAAGGGCATTGGCCTTAAAATGTCTCAGGACAGGTTACTATTGGCCTACCATCAATAAAGATGCCGCTCGATATGTCCAAGAATGTCATCACTGCCAGATCCATGCTAACATATGTCATCGACCAGCAGAAAACATGCATCCAATTCCAGTATGTTGGCCTTTCGATCAATGGGGAATGGATATCGTGGGGCCGTTCCCGGCGGCCAGATCCAAAAAAGCTTACGTCCTGGTCGCTGTAGAATATTTCAGCAAATGGATAGAATGCATCGCCCTTGCACGAATAACTCAATTCCAAGTGATCAACTTCCTATGGAAGTTCATAGTTTGTCGATTTGGCATCCCGAGGATCCTAATTTCCGATAATGGAACCCAATTCGCGGGAAAACAAGTAATAGAATGGTGTTCGAAACTGGGAATTCAACAAAATTTCACTTCGGTCGGGCATCCAAGAGCGAACGGACAAACCGAAGTAGCAAACCGAGAAATAATAAAATCTTTGGAAAAAAGATTAGGATCGGCCAAAGGAAAATGGCTTGATGAACTCCCAGGAGTACTATGGGCTAATCGAACCACAGTAAGGAGCTCAACCGGGGAAACCCCATTTAGCTTGGTATATGGGTCGGAGGCTGTTATTCCTGTTGAAACCTTAATCCCAACGCCAAGAATAGAGATGTTCGATGATCGAGAAAATGAAAAGGCGAGAGAAAATGACATTGATTTAACAGAAGCTTTAAGAGATAAAGCTGCCGTACGCCTACAAGCCACTAAAGCAAATATGGAGAAAGCATACAATCAAAAAGTACGCATCCGAACTTTCAAAGAAGGAGACTTGGTCTTGAAAAAGGTAGAAGTATCCAAGCATGTGGGAAAGTTACAACAAAATTGGGATGGACCTTACATCGTCATTGGCGTAGGAAAGAAAGGTTCATACAAAATTGCACACTTGGATGGAACAGCCTTACCAAGAACCTGGAATGCGGTCAACCTTAGGAAATACTATGGTAAATAAATTTTAGCAGATTATACTGCATTGTTTTATTTTACTTTATCAAGTTTTAATCCTTGTAACAAAGGCCTTAGCCTACAGTTCAATTAGTAAAGAATTTTAGCATCTTCTATACATCGATTATTTCGGTTAACGCTCCTTGGAATTACACTATCATATTGATAAAAATTAGAACGAAACGAGTCGAGTATACATTGATCCGCTCAATAAACACTCCTCGATTTATATCAACGACAAAAAGGACTTTTTGGTGAAGAACCTAAGTCTAAATTACAGATGAGTTGAGTAAACATCGATCCGCTCGATAAAAACTCCTCGATATATTCAAAAGCAAGTCGAGTATACATTGATCCGCTCAATACAAACTCCTCGCCCATATTTCAACGATTAAAAGGCTTTTGGGTTAAAAACCTAAGTCTAATCAAAACGAGTTGAGTAAACATCGATCCGCTCGATAAAAACTCCTCGATATATCTTCAACGATCAAAAGACCTTTTGGGTTAAAAACCTAAGTCTAATAAAAAAGAGTCGAGTAAACATCGATCCGCTCGATAAAAACTCCTCAATATATCTTCAACGATCAAAAAGACTTTTTGGGTTAAAAACCTAAGTCTAATCAAAACGAGTTGAGTAAACATCGATCCGCTCGATAAAACTCCTCGATATATCTTCAACGATCAAAAGACTTTTTGGGTTAAAAACCTAAGTCTAATAAAAAAGAGTCAAGTAAACATCGATCCGCTCGATAAAAACTCCTCGATACGTATCCAACATCCTAAAAAGACTTTTGGGTTAAAAACCTAAGTCTAATCAAAACGAGTTGAGTAAACATCGATCCGCTCGATAAAAACTCCTCGATATATCTTCAACGGTCAAAAGACCTTTTGGGTTAAAAACCTAAGTCTAATCAAAAAGAGTCGAGTATACATTGATCCGCTCAATAAAAACTCCTCGGTATATTTACAACGATCAGAAAAATTTCAGCTGATAAAAACCTAAGTCTAAATTGTAACAAGTTGAGTAAACATTGATCCGCTCAATACACACTCCTCGATCTATTCCTAACGATCTAAAAGATCTGCTGATACTCCTAAAGTTTTGAAGATGAATCAAGTATGACTCCATCTGCTCGGAAATTGCTCCTCGTAAATAAAAATTATGACAGAATCAACGACAAAGAAGATGCAAGAGATAAAAGTAATATTTTATTCATCAAATCAGTTACATACAAAAATCCTACGTTACAAAGATCTGCTTGTTACTTAAAGATCATTACAATGATTTAGTTAAAATGATCCTATAGGATCGGCTATCTTCACGACAATGTCCACGGAAACACCAATCTCCTCCCTAGTACCTCGTCGATTATAATAAACCACCTAAGAAGCACGCTGCTCAGGATGGTCGACTTCTTTGGTTCGATGGCCAGGCTCTGAAGATCAAATGTTCCTCCAGACTAAATGAGCATTACCAGCCAGATAACCGGCAATACTCATTCACCCACAACAAGATACTGCTTTTACTTTAAAGATAAAACATTTTACTCTAAAGCAGCATCTCTTCGGGGCGGTCGCGAAACAGTAAACCTACCAGCGCACCCCAGTGGTCTATCACTCCGGAGGTAACATCCAAGAGCGAGGGTGGCTGGCAGGTATGAACCCTCCATGTGCAAACGGAAACCACGGACCTCTAATTGATGAAGACAAAAGCTAAGGCCTCATGGGACCCGTTAGTACAAGGAAGGGCTGACATGGGACCCGTCAGTACAAGGTAGATGAACATCAAGTTATTACAGAGTGAATCACGATAATGTGACTTTTTGAATATTATTGGATCTGAAGGCAGAATGAAATCCAAAGAAGTTGAGATCTCCATTCTCTTTGGGAAATTGCAAAGGAAGAAAGCAAACCACCACCCTATTTATAGGGATAGACTCAAACAATCCAACGGCTGAAAAAGCATTTGATCAACGGACACAGATGCGACCCCTTGACTCCCCGCAATAAATGCTAGTAAGTTGGAACGGCACTATCTAATCGCCTCAACTGGTCGATAACAAAAGAGGCCATAGATCGAAATGATCAAACCTAAAAAAGCTTTGGATTAGACATACCGGCACAATCATACTTCATGGTCGATGGCTTAAAACCCTAGAATCCACAAACGAAGTCATACAAGCTTTAAAATCGCAGCGAAAAGGACAGTTGCTCGATAAAAGATAAAAGACCAAACCCTTCACCATACGAGGGACGTCACTGCCTCATACATCATATGGATGACCATTGACTAAGCCATACAGGAACTCCTTTGGAATCCAAGATATCTGATACAGAAATCAGGAGAATAGTCCTCCTTATTCGAAACTGCAAAGGAGTCACTGCCTAACATACCAAAGAATTGCTGAAGGAGGTCTGAACAGGTCAGATCTGGCCAAGAACCCTGCATTTTCCAATTCCTCCCATATCAAGGAAATGATATAATGTTACATTGACTGAGGAACGTACACTTCCCAGTTAGTGCAGAAAAACATAAAGTTTAGGAAGATACTGAAGAAGGACATCTTCTATTAGTCTTATGAAAAGAAGAGCAAATTTCGACAGGAGAAATAATAAGCCTCCTTATATAAGATATATGTCACAAAAAGACAAAATTACAAGGCACGTCTTGAACATCGATCGAGATACTGAGCGTTCCCTAACAATTGATTATCGACGTAAAAAGAACCTACTATCTACATTTTTGAGGTACTGCGCAATTTTGGGTATAACCCATGGGACTATACTGGGTTGATCAACAAAGATTTGATTTGCAGAGCAAACATTAAGATCAAGCTAGCTTTTCTCTATCCTAAATATTCTCCGCAAAGATCAATTTCAGATACGTGTGCTAAACAATTCTGATTATTTCATGATGATTATATTTATGCATAAAAGCAAAATGTGCATAACAAGGAGAAGAAAATAGATATAGGCAAGAATCTGCCTACAAGAAGGTCATAATTTCCAATTTAGTACTTCTCCCATTACAAAAATTTCAGCCCAAACATATGCACAAAAATTGGGCAGCAAAAAAAAAAAAAAAAAAAAAAAAAAATAGACAGTCCAAGGCCTGCCAGGTCGAACAAAGATCACTGAGAAGAACGGTCAGTAGGTCGACTACTAGAAACAGTCCTCCGAGGAGTCAAGTTGCCAGCAAACGCCATCAACTCCTCTTGACGCTTTAGATAACCGGCGTCATATCCTTCCTCATAGGACCGCCGTTGAGACTCCTCTGCAAGGGCAGCAGCCCGAACCAAGTCGTTTTTCTCCTTCTCCCAGACAGACTTCTCCTCCTGCAATTTTTTCAAATCATCATTGACGAGCTGCAGCTGGAGAGTCTGCCCTGCGACCTTCGCCGACTCCAACGCCAACCGTTTTCGGTAAGAATCCTTACTATTCCACAGTTCATCGTTTTGCACACCCAGCTGGAGTGCAAAGTACTTAGTCTGGAAAAAGAAAACAGCCTTTATGTAACAAGGCAGTCAAAATAAAAACAAATAAAACAATGAAAGATTCATCCACCTGTTCGCATATCTTCACTAGCGATTGAACAAGGCGTACGTTTGAAGTACCCTCAAGTTTCTTCAACTCTCCGGGCAGAATGGTGCTCAAACCCAGATCCCAAGACAAAGTATCAGGCTCAACTGAGCCAGGCAATTCACTATTAGAAGCGACACCATCAGGGCGTGGAGTCTCTGACAGCATAATATCCTTAACTTGTTCAAGGATGCATCGATCGTCTAACGGACGGGGAGAGTCTCTCTCGTTGGGGCTAACGGAGGTCTCCTTGCCCGAAGCAGAAATAACGGTTCGACGACCAGACCTCGACCCAAACCGACCCCCAGAAGGTCCCCCAGATTCAAAAGAAGCAGTCGTTACAGTGGTATCATGAAACAAATATTCAGGACAATCTTGCAAAATAGATTGCGTTACGGAAGGATTAACAGAAAAACCATCGCCAACTTGCCCTTCACTGGCAATCAGGGCAGTAGAAGCAGACAAAGGAAGGGAAATAGAAAAATCCCCTCCATGAAGAACGTGCTCAAAGGAAGAAGCATTTGAACTAACAGCTATATTATAAACCGATTCCTCGTTGGACATATCGCCAAAAGCAACTCGACCAGGGGAAGGCATGCTTCCTACTTGAGTGGAAGCAGAAAAGATTGGTTCTGAAAACGACGAGTTTACCACGGAGAGAGGTTCAGAAGCAATAACACGAGTATCGATCTCCGACCTAATTGTTTGGGACGAACGAGGAGGCTCCATCGACGGCCCATCTCTTCGAGATCTTTTGGATCTATTATCCCGAGCGCCCTCACGGGATGGTCGCTTCGAAGTATTACCAAAAAGGTTACTCATGATCGGATTATGAAAAAATACAAATTAATATCGAGAAAGTTTATCGACTAGCTAAAGAAAGAGTATTCTGTTAAGAGAGGAGTATAGCAGTAAAAAACAAGTCAAGTTTTTACCTTTCGTATTTATACTACACGAAAGGACGCGACAGACCTAAAGAAAGGGCGCGAAACGGGAAAACTGACCTTGGAGCAAACACTAGAATTTGAAAAGACACACACATAATGATTACGGCAAATCAAATGACTTGTCTGAATTATTACGGCGAATGTAAAAAGACACGACTGTCAGAATACGAAACGTTTAGCGTACAAAGTAAGGAAAGCTAAAGTTACAATTAAAACCTACGAATGAATAATTACAAAGATTATTTCAAAAATAAATCACTATTTCAAGAAGCCTGGTCGCTATCCGGAATCTTCTGTTCGCTACCGACGTCCTCAGTCATGCATATATCGTCTTCTTCTTCTTCTTCGTCTTCTGGATCGATAAAAGTATTATCGAGCTCATCGTTAACATCAGAAGGAGGAATCGGCAATGGATTTCCAAATTCTTCGACAAGGTGAGCCAGAGGAAAACCTTGATATACGACATCTGGAACCTCGGAAGAAGAATAAAGTTTGCCATAGCGATTCAACCGAATGTGCGCCGCCTTAAAATACTCCTTTCGACGATCGTCGATCATCTCTAAAGCGACCAGCTGATGAATCGCCTTCTTAAAAGTATTCTCAAGAAGAGGACCGACCATCCGATACACCAACGCCGTATGAACAGGAGAATTAAGGAATTCACGAACAACTCTTTCATCAGGATTCCTACCATATCGATCCCTAAGCCCACTAAGTGGGACATCCTTTTCGTACTCCTCTAAAGAAGTTTCAAGGTTTGATACCTGAGATTCAAGCTCACTAATTCGAGTCGTGCTCTGTAACTGCAATTCCTCTAACTTTCTAGCCATTTGATTGGCCTGCTCTTGAGCACGAGAAACCTCCATCACCCTGTCTATCATTTCTTGATCTTCGGTCCCGGTAGCACGAGTCTCTACGATGGGAACGGAAGAAGATGTTGAGGGACCAACCTCTGAACCGGAGGATTTATGAAGTAAAGCTTTATACTTCTCTTCCAGGAACTCGCACTGTTGTTTCCAAAGTGCATTTTCATAGGCGTATGACGCGAGACAAGTTTTAGTCTGGAAGAACAAAGAGAGCAAGAAAAAGAGATGGATTAGTAAATTAAGGAAAACCCTTAAAATTATTTGTCAATATGATTGAAGAAAAAAGATATCACCTTCTCAGCATAAAGAGAAGCTCGCTGGAATTTCTCTAGAGGATCCTTATGAAGAAGCTTATTGAGATCGCGAGTAAAAAGGCCAGACAAAAGAACACGGGTCGCCTTATCGACCGCGTTCTCACTATCATCATGAACAAGAGAATCCTTCTCGGAATAACCAGCGGCCCTCCTTCCCTCTAAATGATCCTCGATCATTTCGACCAGAGTAGGTTTTGGATGTTTATCTCCGAGTAAAGAAAGGTCGTCACCAGAACATCCATAGTAACTCCTTTTTCTATCCACTGGATTATTGGTAGGATGAGGCATTGACCAGCTGCGACATCCTCGAATACCCAAAGAGGATCTAAGATGAAGAGGAGGATAACCAGATCCCGTGCCCTGACGAATAGGGGACTCACGAGAAGAATCTGGAGATTCCTCTCTATTCTCCTCAGATTCATGACCCAACTCCAGCTTCCTTTTTCGCGACGCTCTCTACTCGATAGGGGCGTTCTCTACGGATTTGGAAGATTTCGACAGCACCATTTTTCCCTTCGAAGAATGTCGAGAGTTTTCTACCATATGGGCTGAAAAAGAAACAAAATAAAAGTTAGTTTCTCCGTATAAAAGCTATAGTTACAGCACTAAGATAAAATAAAGTACTAACCAAGAGGTTCAGATGATGAACTGATGGGAAAGTTATGAACACTTAACCCCGCCTTACGAAGGAAAGCCTCCCCGATCAAAAGAGCGCTTTGATATTTGTTTGCACGCATTTCGGGGATCTCAGTGATAAACTGTACATCGTCAGGAACAAGTTCACCAGTCGGTAAGCGACCTCCAGGAATCCAACTGGAACCATGATCCCATGAAAAAGGCATGGTCGAACCATCCGCCAAACAAATATTAGACGGAGGACGAACAAAGAAGAAATGAGATTTCCATGAAGGATTACTAGAAACAGGGGCGTCAAAGATTGCTCGACTAGGCCGCTGACTAGCGAAGAAATATCCACGATTTGAAGAGCTAGAAATATTGAAGCGGAAAAGTTGCGTAAAATTACGAAAAGAAGGTTTAAACCCCTTTGCAATCATCAAAACGGAAAAACAAACCACAAAAGCAACGGAATTTGGAACCAGCTGTGTCAAGCACACACTGAAAGTTTTCAAAACTTCGAGAAAGAGGGGAGACAAAGGAAGACGCAGTCCGCTATTGAAGTGAGCCGTATAAAAGGCTCGACATCCCTCCGGTGGAGACGTGACCCTATCAGTAGGGGAAGGAAGAATTATCTCAGAACCTTCCGGAAAATATTTGGTATAATTATTCACAATCTCCGGGAATGTTCCCACCGTATAGGCACAAGCTACGTCCTCAATTGGTTCGGAAATCTGAGGAACAGTACCTTTGCCCTTTTTGGCTCGGGCAGCCACATCTGCATCAGAAAGGATTCGTACCTTGAAAGTATTTTCTACAGGGACGACGAAGTCAGATACTGTAGTTGTATCGCCCAAAGGATTAGAATGCAACTCCTCCTCGTTATCGGGGGCGACGATCTCTCTAGAAGAAGAAGAAGATCTTCTTACAAAAGCCATATATTCTGGTTCTCGGAAGATGAAGGTCGATAAAAGGAAAAATTTTATGAGATGAACGACTAATCAGGAAAATGATTACGAGTTGTAAGGAAGTATAAAAGAGAAATGGCGAACTCAAAAGTCACCTATTTATAATAAGATGAGACAAGACGTTTCGAACTCATCGCAGCTACTCATATTCCCGCCAAAAACGGAAGGATACGAAAAGCCTCCTGAATAGACGCGTGGCGATTCGTAATCGAACAGAGAAAACGACTATCTATGATATGTAGCACTCTTTTCCTGACTTAAGATTTTTTCCCACAGGGTTTTTTCTTAAGAAAGGTTTTTAACGAGGCTCCATTCATAGAAAACAAACAGTCGTAAAAATTTATCTACTTCTACGAGCTTCTATTGTCTATACGCTCGAAGAAGTGAGGGAGTACTGATGGGGGCTATTTCGCACCCTACATACTACTCGGATCGAATGAAGAAGATAAGATCGATTCGACCAATTCAAACAGATCGGAATTATCTTACTGACCCGGCCAAGTGCAGCTCGCTTCGATAGAAGATTATACTCCGGACTCAAGAAGGATATTTGGGCCGAGTCCTTTTAGGACTATGTTTCCTTGTAACGCTAGGTTTAAAATTATATAAATACCTAGTTAATCATTGTATTAGACAACTACGAAATTCCTGAACTCTAAGAATACAGGATTTAACACTGCTTACAACAGCACAACTCAATAATATTCAATATTATTATAGAGTTTTTTACCTTCATATCGGTGTGTTCTTAGCTTTGTTTTGTGGTTTTACTTCTTGTTCTTGAATCTTGCTTTTCTTTGTAACCGATCCATCCGGAATAAAGTAACAGAGCCCTATATAACACATATATAAATATCGAAAACCCCCCGATATCACAAACTCACTGATATTCAATTAACCCGACGAAATCCGGCTAAATCAACCGACAAGACTAAGCAAACCACTAGTCGCGAAGTACAAAGCAAAGGTGCCTCGAGACCTTTAAACAAGGTAAAGGGTCGCTTAACATGATAAGCGACTCAATACTGAGAATAGCAGCGAGTTCTCACTCGAAGGAATCCTCTCCATAGAGAACTCCATTCACGAGCCTCCTGCATATAAGGAATAGATCTGGAAAATCAATATATCCCTTCTTTAAGGAATATGCATCACCCAATAAAGGAACTTTCATGCACGTACAAAAAAATCCCCTTAATCCAGGATCTACATACCTAAATCAACCAGCATCGCAGGTATAAATACTCACAAGTGTATGTTCTCTTAAGCTCTGGCAACATCATGCTCACTTATGGGGATGAGGCACCACACCGATGTGTGGTCTTTGTTTTGCAGGTCATGGAAGCACGGAGTATACAAATTCTTGATGTAGAGCATATCATATTCGGAAATCCGGTAGCACACCTACATCATACGCCTTATTCATGTCAACTTTGATAGCTATATAACTCTTTTTATTGATAATTTTTCTTAAAAAAATGAGAAATCTCAAAAACAGCTAAAATATTATCAGTTATTAATCAAGATGGTACAAAGGTAGACTGTCTAAGATTGATCATCATAAATGAGGTCATTCATAAGTATTACAATAGGAAATAATACACTGAAAGGAAAAGGACTTTTATTGAAGAACTATTTGGATTGATTATAGAGAAAATAAGGACTGAAATTGTGTCAAAAAATGCATCTAATTTATAGCTATTTATAATAATAGCCTACCCAAGGTGGTTGGGCCAAGTGGTAGTGACTTGCGACCTCCAGAGGCGAAACTCAAATTCGAATCCTACTGGAGACACCACACTGGGGAGGACCTGTACCCTTTGCACTCTTCGGTCCGAGCTGTAAATACACAGTCTAGTAGATAAAAAAAAAAAAATAATAATAGCCTTGACTAAAACGTAACGTTAATATCAAAATTAAGAAAGCGGCTAAACTAATTAACGAAGAGATAAAAAGAAAAGACCTAAACTAATAATCGTGTAAATGACACGACTTTCTTCTGTCTTCTTTCTTCTTCATTTCTTCATTGATGTAAACGGTCATTTTCTGCAGTTTTTTCTTTCCTTAATTTGATCCTCAATCTTTTGTTCTATTATTACAATAGGAAATTATACATTAAAAGGAAAATAAAAGACTTTTATTGAAGAACTATTTGGATTGATTACAGCGAAAATAAGGACTGCAATTGTAAACTGAATTGTGTCAAAATTGCATCTAATTTGTAGCTATTTAATTTATAATAATAGCCTTAACTTAAACCTAACAGTAATATCAAAAATAAGAAGCGGCTAAACTAATTAACAAAGACATAAAAAGAAAATTCATAAACTAATTGTGTAAGTGAAAACATCTTCTGCCTTCTTTCTTCTTTATTTCTTCATTACAGTAAAAAGTCATTTTCTGCAGATTTTTTGTATGAGTTATGACGGCAGGCCCGACTCCACGGATCCGTCGAATAACATTGGAAAAATTATTATTATTTTGAACAGGTTTTAAAATATAGAATTTTTTTAAAAGAAGCGATAAATTAAAAGTTTAAAGCTGAAGCTGTTTAAAACAAAATAAGAACAATTTAAATTACTAAGTTTTTTAACAAAAAAATAAAATCAATTTTCATTGTATAGGTTTAAAGTGGAATTATTTAATCACAACATATCAAATGATTTAAACAAAATCAATCTCTAGAGATAAATATAAGTAATTTATGAAAATATTGTCTCTTTTATGAAAATAAAATTTATTTTAACGATTCAAATATTCTAAGCAATGTTTTAAACAAAATCGAAAAATCATAAATCGACAACAAAATATAACTACTTTTCCAAATACTAGGTGGGACCGCAACTGTGATGACCTAACCGCAACTCGATTATTATTTTCCAGAACACCTGAAACTGAAAAGAATGAAAGATGGAACACATAAGTTGATTGTCCAACTTAGTGAGGCTATGCGCGAATTTGCATGGTGATGTGTGGATGCAACATATTATATAACATAAGCATGTTATCAAGCAAATTAAGCATATATTCAAGACGGAAGAATCACAGAATTCCCGTAACCAAGAATGGTTGATGGCGTCCTCCACTTACCCTCCATCCTCAGTTTGATGTCCATCCAAACACACCAAGTAAGGAGCAACCTTACTATTTGATATGGATCGACATGTCTTTGCCTAAGTTCGTTCTTACTCTCCATGTGTTCCTCCCCACTTGGATTGAAAGTTTTACACCCAAAAAGAATCGCATTCCTAACCTTTCAACTTTTGAAACCTTTCAAAAATACTCCCCAAAGTCTCTAAAATTAAAAACATTAACTTTCATACAAAAATAAATCAAGATCCAAATATATAAGAAATATCTAAGCAAAACCAAAGTAAAGTCACATTAAATATCAAATATTAAATATAAACTCAATAACTTATTAGAAAAGCTACAATAAATAAACAAAAGTTCTTCAATATATACTTTAAAAGAGAAGAAAGTAAAATCACAATGATTAAAGAACACAAGCGTAGGGGGACCTTTACCCAAAGCAACGAAGGGGATGAAACTCTCTTCATTTTTAGACCTCCGAAGGTGGTGGCGGCGGCTCCGGTGGTAGTTCATAACAAATGCCATCAAATCCTTACTTTTCAACAATTTCTGACGACTGTCGATTAACTTAGATAGATCCAAACGACGATCCGAACGGTGAATATGTAGCCCCATGTGTATAGGACCTTCACGTATAATTTGGGCATGATCCAACGATGGGCGAAGATGTAATGAGCAAAAAACCGAGGTTGTATTGTGTATATCCGAAAATTTTATCTTCCTAGTGTGTTGTCTCTTTTCCCTTCTCTTCTTCTCACTAACTATATCTAAGTCATTTTAAGTTGTAAAGAAGATTGTGGGTTTGAGGAGATATTCATTGGACTATGAAATTAGATTTTTAGTGTATAGATATATATACACACAATATGAGGAAGATGTGATTATAATTACTCACCAATTTCACCAATGCATGTTTTTTTTGGATAGTGGAGTTTACTCTACCCAAGGGCATGCCTTAGCAGCTCTTAGGCTGTCCTAGGAGCGAAAATTATTGCTATTTAGAAGCCTACAAGATTTTGGAGCAAATTTGCACTTTGCCCCCTAAAGTTTTGAAAACTTACATTTCATCCCTTAAAATAAAAATTTTGGCCATCCAAGCCCGAAAAATATCAAAAAGGTCTTAATGCTATTTTAATGTAACTTTTATATTTTGAATTATTTCAAAGTTCAAAAGATCACAAGATTTAATAAAATTGTATATTTTAGTTCAAATTAATGCTTAACATTGAAAATAAAAAGTAGCACATAAATTTGGATTAAAAATCCAATTAAAAGGGTTCGAAATTTTTAGGGCGTTACATTTCTTCCTTAATTTGATCTTCAATCTTCTGTTCTATTATTACAATAGGAAATTTTATTCATTGAAAGGAAAATAAAGGACTTTTGTTGAAGAACTATTTGGATTGATTACACAGAAAGTAAGGACTGAAATTCTCAATTGAATTGTGTCAAAAATGCATCTAATCTGTAGCTATTTATAATAATAGCTTTAACTGTACCTAACAGTAATATAAAAAATAAGAAGCCGGCTAAATTAATTAACGAAGACATAAAAAGAAAAGACTTAATTTTTGCCTTCTTTCTTCTTCATTTCTTCATTGCAATAACCCGCGGTCATTTTGTGTAGATTTTTCTTCTTTAATTTGATCCTCAATCTTTTGTTCTATTAATATGAGGTTCAAGCCTATTGATCATCATTTTGGACGCAATATTATAATTCGTAAATGAGATTGCACAAATTGATATTTCGAAAATGGGATACAAGTTCAAGGTTACTTCATATTGGAATTAACAAGGGATTTTTGCACGTCACCCCACAGAAAAGTTTCATTTTCGCACTTTCCCCTCTATAATTGAAAAAACATGATAGTACCTCCTAGAAGTTGATAAGTGAATGCACTTTGCCCCCTGGTCAATAATTTGTTGGATTTCGAAGGGTAGAAACGTAAATTTGGGGTTTAGTGCAAAAATTTTAATCTTTTGGGGGGCTAAGTGCAGAAAATACTATTAATTCAAGTTATTAGAATAATAACATTTCAAAGCACATTTCATAGAATTCCTTAACTTGATAATCACATCGTAATTAAATATTAGTCTCATAACATATTTTTTTATTTTAATTATTTTATTTTCAAGTTTCTTTGATTTGATTTGTTGGATAAAGATGAAGATTGAAGGACAAGGAATTTATAATTTAAAGGGAGGCTTTTATGATTTCCAAAACATCATAATCAGCTAAGTAAGGAATACTTAGTAAAATTCCTTCGAAGAATTTTGACAAACTTAAAGACAAATCAGACAAGTTAAAATTCAACTTGGTCCAAAAGACTATTGTTCTGCTGCTGAAGGAAGAAATCAGTTCTGTGAAAATCAGCCGACTCAAATCAGATTAGTTCAAATTGAGATCAGCTCAGTACATCAACAGACGAGAGATCTAAATCAGCTGAGTGGAGAAGATCAGGAAGTCTCCTCAACGGTAATAAATGCACTTGGAGTAATAAATGCTGAAGAAGGAGGGTATTTATGGCAAATGATTGAAGAAATCCTCGTATCAGCTTGGTGCATTAAATGCAGCTGACAGAAAGTACTGCAGACAGTACTGTAGCCGTCGCAGAGAGCCGTTTTGCAGAGTTTAAGGACCAGTACTCGATGATTTGAATCCTGTCTTTCTTCAACGGATATAATTCAAATTCGAGTATAAATAGAGCAAGGTTCAAGAGTTAGAGATAACATACAACATTATGAGATTTTATTCACGAAGCATAATTTCTCTAAGTCTCAAAAGTTCAAGAACAACTCACTCGTCTGCTGAAAGTCATTTGTTGACAGAAGCTAAGTTGAAGAAAACGAAAACATTTTCTTAGTGAATCTGTGTTAGAAGAGCGTTGTGAGAAGTAGATATCCATCTAAGTGAGTGATATTACTTCAGAGGGTAGGAATTTCTTTGTGATCTCCTCCTGCGAACTTGTGGCTTATCATTTGTTGTAAAGCACAAGCATATTATATTGTAATCTGTGTGATTATAGTATAACCCAAGATCTAAGTGACTTGGAAGAGTGGACTAAAGGATTTTTATACATATAACCACTATAAAAAATTCTTGTGTTTATTTTGCATAAGTTTTCTTGCATATTTTAAAAATGCATATTTACACTTGAAGTTTACTGTTAAAGATTTTTTGAAGAAGTTTTAAACTTGGGGATAAAATCTTTAAAAGACTTAGTTTACTTGTGAAAAACACTTTGAAACATCCGCGGCAAGTAATCTGATTAAAACTGATTTTGCTGAAATCAGCTAAGTACTCATCTAAAGAGTGGTCAACTCTGCTGCTCAAACTCTATGTGCGATCAGCTTAGTCAGCTTACTGTTTACGATCAGCTTAGTCTGCTAACAGTTAAGTAAAAAAAATTTAAGTCTAAAATTTTCGGAGGTCTATTCACCCCCCCTCTAGACCTCATCTGACCACTTAGGACCAACAAGTGGTATCAGAGCAGGTGGTTCATTAGAATTAGCTGCCTGATCAACAAGCTTGATCCGAGTGTTTTTCAAAGGTTTTCAAACTTTTAAAAAAGAGCATATTTTTGAAAAATCAAAAACTTTTTGAAAATGGATTGTATCAGCCATGTTTCCCACATTGGCGGTATGAGTTTTGAGGACTGGAATATCAGAATGAAGATCTTCTTAGCTGCATACAATGATAACATGTATACATGCATTACTAAAGGTCCATTCAAATTCACCAAGACTATCAAGGTCGATGAAGTAGACATAGTGGTGGATAAAGATCTTCATGAGATGACAGCTGAAGAAATCAAGCTATTCATTCTTGACAAAGTTGGTCGTTTCATCATGACCAAAGCCCTGGATAATGACAGGTTTGACAAAGTCAAGCATTGCAAGACTGCAAAAGAAATGTGGGACAAGGTTCGTGATATGAGCGAAGGAAACGACGTCATAAAGGAGCACTAGTTGTGTGTTGCTCTGGAAAAGCTAGACAACTTCAAGATGAAGTCTACGGAAACCATTGATCAGATGGATACAAGGTTTACAAGGACGCTGAATGAGGTTCTCAAGCTAGGAAAAACCTTCACTGACAAGGAGATAACCGTCAGAGTACTAAAGACTCCGCCTCCAAAGTTCAACATGAAGGTGACATCCATGGAAGAATCAAGAGATTTGGGAAAGATCTCTCTTACCGAGCTGTTCTCCGTACTCAAGGCATACGAGTATAATCTGCGAAGAATAGGTATTGAAGAAACCTCAACTTTAGGCCCCACAGCTGCCCTGGTTGCTGCTGAAAATTCAAGAAGAACAACACACAAAAGCAAAGAAGTGGACTCATCTGATGAAGCCACACTACTCAAGAAAAATGAGTACATTGCTGGAGACATTGCATTGCTGATAAATAACTTCAAAAAGTTCTATAAAAGAAAAATGAAGAACAAATACAACAATGCTTCTACTTCTAACCCTACCTCTTCTTCTAATGATAAGGATGCTTATAAATCCAAACTAATGTGTTACAACTGCAGGAAATTGGGACATTGTTGGGATTCGGTAAGATAAACAGCCCTAGGCACAGCGGAATTTAAAATTTTATAGGACCTCTTACGGAATCTTGACAGGATACTACCCTAGGTGTATATATATGAATATTAAAACAAAAAGAATAATTAGATCCAAATTATACCTGTCTCCTTGTAAATTCACGTAGCTTGGCAAAGTTGCATTTTCTCCCTCGGTATGATCGATCCAAAGTCCTGCAGTAGCGCCCCACGTGTTGCGCCTCTACAAGTTGATACACCACAATATCAAGAAAATTAATATATCCTAATCGACTAGAACAGAGGGTATATTAGTATCTAGGATTTAAGAACGACTTTGGAATAATAATCGAAGACGAAAAATTCTTCCAAACAAAGGAAGGGTTCGACCGATTTGGTTGTGGGAGAGGGAGAGAATTTTTTGCTCTTGCTCAATTTTTGCTTAGAGTTGTGTGTGAAAAATAACTACAAGTTACCTACTTATAGTTATCTCCCTAACCTAGTCCTATTAGGACTAGGACTTTATTCTCCTACATGGGCCATGGCCCTCTTTAATTAGAAGACTAACTCTTCCAATTAATTTATGGCCCAGTTAATTAATTTGACCAGGCTTTATTTAATCTTCCAATTAAATAGCCCAATTAATCAACTAGTCTCCCAATTAATTAAATCAGACTCTAAATCTATTTAATTAAATCATTTCTATAATTAATTAAATCCAACTATTAATTAATTCACAAATTAAATTTTAATTTAATTTATGATCCTGATCCAATTCCAATTGGATCCTATTTTGTTCCAATTAGGTCGACCCAGTCGACCCACTCATTATAATCGACCCAGTCGATTATATACCTAGTCGACCCAGTCGACTCGGTTGTTCTCATTTCTTCGCTTTCACTTCATGTGTATTGTGTATGCCCCCATAGGTTCACCACATAATTGGCCGTGGGTTATAATTAAATATTATTTAATTATTCTAGTAACATATACTCTAAATCAATCGAACACTCTGTCGATTGATCATTCCAAAATTAGCACCCCTGCCAATTTAGGAATTCTCCCACACTCCACGGTCGATGTCCAGCCACAAGCCCATGGAGCCCAATCACTGGTGAATCAGTGAATCTTTTAAATCATTTACAATTTCCATATACGACATAATCTCTCCATCGATCAATCTCCCAGTCGAGACTTAAGGGTATGGTCTTTCATCGGTCTCCCTTTTATTTTGTCTTGACCTTATGTATTCTGATCTCGAAATAAATTTTCTTTGACTTAATCTTTATGAGCTACTTACATAAAGTCGTCAGATACCTTGGCCAAGGATTTTATCAGAATTAATTTCTCACAGAAATCCATAGGAGAATTTCCCAACCTATCAAGTCAGGTCAATGGATCCTTTGTTGATGATATGAATCAGCATACGAGTTCCTCCATACCCAACATGAGTTCATAGAGACTTTCTGGTGATCTCCAGTCAGTCGGAACTCACATCAAAGCATGAATGTTCTGGCACCAGATAAACCCTATCACCTCAAGTAGTTAGGGATCGTTCCTCGTATGCTATTGCAAATTGGAATAACTTCAACCCCGATATGCGACTACCGCGTCCATGGTGAGTTATTTCCTAATTGCGGTATTCAGTGCGCTTGCCATCCCAACAAGCCACCCACTTATGTGTATCGACTATCCCAGTCATGCTCGTGGACCCCAGCGTTCTCCAGTTCATCAGAGTATAAACAATAGTGAGAGTCTAACCGAATCCAACGATGTCCTATCTCGATTGGATTCTACGACCCTTGAATATGTTCTAGATCACGGCCTTGGAGATCAGTCCACGGGTTGTCCCATAGCCCTGTGATCTAAGGACTTCTATCTTTATGCGTAGATAATTATTACATAAGATAAAGATGACCATTTAATAAAGTGCATTTATTAATCGAAATTGAATAGTTCCTTATTTATTACAATAAATGCTAGCCATACAGCTGGCTTGCAGGACACTATTTCTATCAATCTCCCACTTGTCCTAAAGCCAGTCTTTTATGTTCTTGAGACCCATCTTATGCAGATGTTTCTCAAATGCCTTTTGAGGCAGAGGCTTTGTTAGCGGGTCCGCAGTATTATCTTCTGAGTCGACACGTTCCATCTTAATGTCTCCTCTACCAATGATATCTCTTGTCACGTGGTATCGTCTTTGTACGTGCTTGGATTTCTGATGAGATCTTGGCTCCTTTGCTTGCGCTATTGCCCCGGTATTATCACAGAAGATAGTAATGGGCTCAACGATGCTAGGTATCACATCCAATTCCTGGATGAAGTTCCTCATCCAAACACCTTGCTTTGCTGTATCACACGTGGCAATGTATTCTGCTTCGGTGGTTGAATCTGCGGTAGTGTCTTGCTTGGAGCTCTTCCAGCTAACCGCACCACCATTGAGGCAGAACACATATCCAGATGTCGACTTGAAGTCGTCTACATCACATTGGAAGCTCGAGTCTGTATAACCTTCCAATTTAAATTCTCCACCACCGTATACCAAGAACAATTCCTTAGTCCTTCTCAGGTACTTCAGAATTGCCTTTACGGCTATCCAGTGCTGCTCACCTGAATCAGACTAGTAGCGACTTGTAACGCTTAAAGCGTACGCTACGTCTGGTCTAGTACATAACATACCATACATTATGCTTCCTATTGCGTATGCATATGGTACTCGAGACATATTGCTTCTCTCTTCAGGTGTCTTTGGGGCCATATACTTAGAGAGTGCAATTCCATGTCTCATTGGAAGCAATCCTCTCTTGGATTCTTCCATGTTAAATCTCTTCAAAATTTTATCTATGCATTGGGATTGGGAGAGGCCCAACAGTCCTTTTGATCTATCTCGGTAGATCCTTAAACCTAGTACAAAAGATGCTTCTCCCAAATCCTTCATTGAGAATTGTGTAGATAATCATGCTTTAGTTTCGGACAATACCTTTACATTGTTTCCAATGAGAAGAATGTCGTCAACATAAAGCACCAAAAATTCAACTGTACTCCCACTGACCTTCTTGTACACGCAAGGTTCGAACACGTTTTTGATGAATCCAAAAGTTTCGATCGTTTCATCAAAACGGATGTTCCAACTTCGGGAAGCTTGCTTCAGTCCATAAATGGACCTCTGGAGTTTGCACACCTTGTGTTCATCTCCTTTGGATGCATATCCTTTTGGTTGCTCCATGTAGATCTCCTTGTCAATGTCCCCATTGAGAAAGGCAGTCTTTACATCCATCTGCCATATCTCGTAGTTATACCACGCAGCTATGGTCAGCAAGATTCGAATGGATTTAGGCATTGCAACGGGCGAGAAGGTCTCCTCAAAGTCGATACCTGGCCTTTGAGTGTATCCTTTTGCCACTAGTCGCGCCTTGTAGGTTATTACCCCTCCGTTCACTCCAAGCTTTCGCTTATAGATCCACTTGCAACCCACGGAGTCAATCCCACTGGTGGATCTACCAAGGCCCAGACCTTGTTTGAGTGCATGGAGTCCAATTCGGATTCAATGGCTTCGCGCCACTTTCCCGACTCTATGTCTAGCATAGCCTCTTCGTAAGTCCTTGGGTCGGTTAGAGACTGTCCAGTCTCATGCAGCAGACCGTAGTACCTCTCGGGTTCTCTACGTTGTCTTTCTGACCTACGAAGTATCGGTGTATTTTCTGGTGCATTTTCATGCTCATGTTCTCCCACTGCCTCTGGCGATGGGTCAGCTTGATCGACCTCTTCGGCCTTTTCAGCTTCAGTGACCTCATCCAGTTCTACGTTATTTTCCTCCTTGTCCACCAAGAAATCTTTCTCTAAGAAGTGTGCGTTCCTTGAGACAAATTCTTGTAGGATCGTAGAACTCGTATCCTATTGAATTTTCTGGATACCCCACGAATTTGCACAAAGTGGATTTAGTTTCCAATTTATCTCCCACTAGCTTTTTAACGTAAGCGAGAAATCCCCATATGCGCATGAATGCGTATGAGGGTACCTTGCCAAACCATAATTCGTATGGTGTCTTTTCTACGGATTTAGAAGGTACCATGTTCAGTATCTTCGTTGCCGTGAGGAGGGCATGTCCCCAAAATGAAAGAGGAAGGTCAGTGGCACTCATCATGGATCGAACCATGTCCATCAAGGTTCGATTCCTTCTCTCTGCTACTCCATTTAGTTGGGGTGTTGCAAGAGGAGTCCACTGTGATAGTATTCCATGCTCTACAAGATAATTTAGAAATTCGTTACTAAGAAATTCTCCACCTCGGTCAGAACGAAGAGCCTTTATCGTATGACCAAGTTGATTCTCTACTTCCACCTTGAATTCTTTGAATCGCTCAAAGACTTCAGACTTGTGTTTCAACAAGAACACATATCCATAACGACTATATTCGTCAGTGAAAGTGATGAAGTAATCATAGCCACCTCGGGCGCTTTTTCTTAGGGTCCACATACGTCAGTATGTATTAAGTCCAATGTTTGCTTGGCTTGCTTAGGGTTTCCTTTAAATGGCAATTTAGCCATTTTACCCTTTAGACATGGTTCATATGTTGGCATTTCATTAATGCGATTGATTTCAATCGCGCCAGAAGATGCTAACTTTTGAATCCTTGACTTAGATATATGTCCAAGTCGAGCGTGCCATAATTGGGCAGATATTTCATTATCTTGTTTCCTTTTGTTTTGTTGTACGTGCATTACTAACTTAGGTGGTTCAATGGTATACAGTCCATCTTTCAATGTACCAGTGAAAAACAAATTATCATTCATGAATAACGAAAAGGAACCTTTATTAATTGTAAAATTAAAACCTTCATTATCCAAGACAGGAATAGATATAATGTTTTTCACCAAACCAGGTACATAAAGAACGTTCCTAAGGACTAATTTATTACCACCTAAATCAAACTCCACTTCGCCAATGGCCTCGACAGCAGCTCTAGCTCCATTGCCAAATCTCAGGATACAATCCCCTGGCCTAAGTAGCCTTCTTGCTCCCATCACCTGTAAATCATTACAAAGATGAGAACCACAAGCAGTGTCTAGCACCCATGATGCACAGTTAATTGATAAATTAACTTAAACAAGGAATATACCTTTCGAGCTCTCTAAGAACTCTTTGCAGTTCCTCTTCCAGTGTCCAGGTTTCTTGCAGTAGAAACATTTTTATTCACCAGACGAAGCTTTACGCTTCTTTCCCTTCCCTATGGGCCCAGATGGTCCTTTGCCTTTGCTTGAAGAAGCATTCCTTTCCCCTTCCCTTTCTTTGTCCTTTTGGACTTGGATTGGGTCGAGGTAGCAACCATCACTGGCTTCTCTCTTTTCATGGAAGCCTCGGCAGTGGCGAGCATATTAGCCAACTCTTGAAGTTCAACATCCATCTTGTGCATGTTGTAGTTCACTACGAATTGCTCGAATGATCTTGGCAACGATTGGAGGATTATATCCTGGCAGTAGGTTTTGTCCATCTTTACGTCAAGATGACCAAGCTTTTCAATAAGCCCAATCATCCTGATGCAGTGAGATCGAACATCAGCACCTTCAGCCATCCTCGTTTGTTGCAAAGTCTTGGCAGTTTCATACCGCTCATATCTACTTTGCACCCCAAATAGACCATTCAGGTGCGTGTAGATTTCAAAAGAAGACTTCATATGCTCGTGCTGCTTTTGAAGCTCATTCGACATGGATGCCAACATGAGACAACGTGACTGTAAGTCATCATCTAGCCACATATCCACGGCTTCTTTCTCAGTATCATCGGCATCCTTAGCAAGTTTGGGAGGGAGCCCATCAAGGACAAAACCTCGCTTTTCAGAAGCGAGAATGATCTTAAGGTTCCTGACCCAGTCATGGAAGTTGGGTCCAGTAAATTTGTTTTGTTCAAGTATGATGGAAATCGGATTCTTAGACGTTATATCTACAAAATGACGAGAGAAGAAATAAATACGCGAAAGATTAATTTAAAATGCACAATTTACAAACATGGGTTTTATTTGTAAATTATTCCCACTATTTTAATCAAAATCTTATGCCCCCACATAAGTTTCGGGAATTTAAAATATCATAGCGGGCTTAAGGCCCAAATGCAATCTCCTAGTACCCACGACTCGTTGGCCATACTATTTGATTCACTTGGTGGTCGACTATGTAGTCGGTTAACCATCGCAGCTAACACATAAGTTCATTTGGCCTCGTTTTTCGATATAGACCCACGACTCGTGAGACATCCATACTTACTAGCGTTAAATCATGTCCAATACTCGTGGAGAGAAATAGCTCAATCCTAGACGCCCCACGACTCGTGAGACAGCGCCTAAAACCTTGTTATCCCCTCCCTTGGCACTAACTCGTGCATCTAGGCAATAGACATATCATCTTCCTACAACTCGACCCACGACTCGTGAGACATCGAGATATTTTCGTACAATATGCCTAAGACCAAGTAATTGGATAGGCTCGGACCATAGAGACTATTCATATGCGCCCTTAAGTTCGATTTGATATTGTAATTGAATTTTAAGTTCAATTGAAAGTTTTAAGTTTTCTTGTGCGAGGTCTCATCAGATTATGCTTTATCTTTTTTACGTGATCTATTCTAAGCATGCAAGACATACATCAAAGAATATAAGTAAACATACATCACCTAGGAGGATATGATTGATCGATTGCCCATCCTATGCGATTCATCACGAGCCATGTGATGAATCAATTGGTCAGTCTAGGGTGGAAATTAAATGTCCTAACTATTACAATTTTTCAAACCCATACATCATGGGTCTTCTTGTAATATCCAACTTGATAGGGCCTCCATGTAATGAATTGGGCCTCCACATCCTCCAAGGTTATGGGCCTCCATGCGGATCTCCATGTCTTCATGAGGTCTTCTCGGCTCCAAGCCTAATCTAAGCCTAGCTTACAAATTTAAATGGTCCTATTCTATTACATTTGTTTGCGCAAGCAAGGGCACCAATCAGGCCCATTTAATTACAACCCATAAAATAAATAAACCAAAAAACTACACAGGGCTTAAGGGCAAAATCGACCAATCCAAATATTCACTCAAGAACATGCATAAATTCACATAAGGGCATAAATGTAAATTTACCGGCTCCTTTAATTTTAATTCTCAAAAATTATCTAAGTTAATTAATTTTGAATTAACAATTAACCTTTAAGATTAATTAACTCTTACTTGAGTTCTAAGTAATCTATAAAACTTATCTTGATTAAAATTGGTTAATTAAGGTAGACCAAATCTCTAAGATTCCTACCTTATCCAAAACTCTAAGTTTCTCAAATATTCCCAAATCTCCAAGATTCTCAAGATAATCCTATTTTGACTAGATTAGTTTAATTAAGGTAGTGTTCTAATCTAACAAGATAACTACCTTATCCAAAAACTCCAAGTTTCCTAATCTTCCAAAATTCTCCATGATTTTCAGGACTTTCAAAATAGGCGTGTTTGAGATCAACCAAAATTCAGCCACGGAGTGACGAATAGGACACCGCCATGTGGCAGCACACACGCGGCCACGGATGCCGCACGTGAGCCGCACGCAGCGGCTGCTGCTGCGCGTTGCCAGCACGCGGCAGACTGCCCGCAGGCAGTTACCGTGTGCGGCACGCGCAGACAGCGCGCTGTTTACGCGCTGCTGCGTGCGGCAGCACGCGGTGGCCACCTAGCTGCGGTGCGCTGCCGCACACCGCCGCGTGCCACCACGGTTGAACCCAAAATTTTTTTTTTTGTTTTGATTACTTCTTGATTTAATTAAAATCAGTTCCAATTAAATCCTTAATCCAAAATAAAATTAACACGATAAAAATTTCGAATATAAATTATCCATTAATTCCAAGTTAAACTATACAGTCCTAAAACATACAAAGTTAAAGAACTAGCCACATAAATCAAAAATATGATTTAATTCACGGGATTTGCAAATCCATATATATACAAAGCCTAGAGTTGGCTCTGATACCACTGTTGGGATTTGGTAATATAAATAGCCCTAGGCACAGCGGAATTTAAAATTTTATAGGACCACTTACGGAATCTTGCCAGGATACTACCCTAGGTGTATATAAATGAATATTAAAACAACAAGAATAATTAGATCCAAATTATACATGTCTCCTTGCAAATCCAAGTAGCTTGGCAAAGTTGCGTTTTCTCCCTCGGTAGGATCGATCCAAAGTCCTGCAGTAGCGCCCCACGTGTTGCGCCTCTACGAGTTGATACACCACAATATCACGAAAATTAATATATCCTAATCGACTAGAACATAGGGTATATTAGTATCTAGGATTTAAGAACGACTTTGGAACAATAATCGAAGACGAAAAACTCTTCCAAACACAGGAAGGGTTCGACCGATTTGGTTGTGGGAGAGGGAGATAATTTTTTGCTCTTGCTCAATTTTTGCTTAGAGTTGTGTGTGAAAAATAACTACAAGTTACCTACTTATAGTTATCTCCGTATCCTAGTCCTATTAGGACTAGGACTTTATTCTCCTACATGGGCCATGGTCTTCTTTAATTAGAAGACTAAGTCTTCCAATTAATTCATGGCCCAGTTAATTAATTTGACCAGGCTTTATTCAATCTCACAATTAAATAGCCCAATTAATCAACTAGTCTCCCAATTAATTAAATCAGACTCTAAGTCTATTTAATTAAATCGTTTCTATAATTAATTAAATCCAACTTAATTAATCAATTCACAAATTAAATTCCAATTTAATTTATGATCCTGATCCAATTCCAATTGGATCCTATTTTGTTCCAACTGGGTCAACCCAGTCGACCCACTCATCATAATCGACCCAGTCGATTATATACCCAGTCGACCCAGTCGACTCGATTGTTCTCGTTTCCTCGCTTTCGCTTCATGTGTATTGTGTATGCCCCCATAGGTTCACCACATAATTGGTCGTGGGTTATAATTAAATATTATTTAATTATTCTAGTAACATATACTCTAAATCAATCGAACACTCTGTCGATTGATCATTCCAAAATTAGCACCCCTGCCAATTTAGGAATTCTCCCACGCTCCACGGTCGATGTCCAGCCGCAAGCCCATGGAGCCCAATCACTGGTGAATCAGTGAACCTTTTAAGTCATTTACAATTTCCATATACGACATAATCTCTCCATCGATCAATCTCCCAGTCGAGACTTAAGGGTATGGTCTTTCATCGGTCTCCCTTTTATTTTGTCTTGACCTTATGTATTCTGATCTCGAAATAAATTTTCTTTGACTTAATCTTTATGAGCTACTTACATAAAGTCGTCAGATACCTTGGCCAAGGATTTTATCAGAATTAATTTCTCACTGAAATCCATAGGAGAATTTCCCAACCTATCAAGTCAGGTCAATGGATCCTTTGTTGATGATGTGAATCTGCATACGAGTTCCTCCATACCCAACATGAGTTCACAGAGACTTTCTGGTGATCTCCAGTCAGTCGGAACTCACATCAAAGCATGAATGTTCTCGCACCAGATAAACCCTATCACCTCAAGTAGTTAGGGATCGTTCCTCGTATACTATTGCAAATCGGAATAACTTCAACCCCGATAGGCGACTACCGCTTCCATGGCGAGTTATTTCCTAATTGTATTCAGTGCGCTTGCTATCCCAACAAGCCATCCACATATTTGTATCAACTATCCCAGTCACGCTCGTGGACCCCCAGCGTTCTCCAGTTCATACGAGTATACACAATAGTGAGAGTCTAACCGAATCCAACGATGTCCTATCTCGATTGGATTCTACGACCCTTGAATATGTTCTAGATCACGGCCTTGGAGATCAGTCCACGGGTTGTCCCATAGCCCTGTGATCTAAGGACTTCTATCTTTATGCGTAGATAATTATTACATAAGATAAAGATGACGATTTAATAAATTGCATTTATTAATCGAAATAGAATAGTTCCTTATTTATTACAATAAATGCTAGCCATACAGCTGGCTTGTAGGACACTATTTCTATCAGACATTCATCAGAGATTGCCCATATCCAAAAAGCTGAGAAATACACAGAAGAAGAAAAGAGAATCAGAAAAGAAAGAAAGCATCAGAAAGGCAAAGTGTTGATGACTGAAGTAGAAAAGTTGGCTGCCATCTACTCATCTGATTCTGACTCAGATACTTCTGAAGAAGAGTCTACTGAAGATGAGAACCCTGCTCTTATCTGTCTGATGGCTAAGGAATATGATGACTCTGAGGATGAGGTAACTCCTCTTGATAATGAATTATTTAATTCATTTGAGCAAATGTTAGTCAATAACTCTAGTCTTGTTGATGCATGTGCAAAGCTTAAGGAAGAGATGATATTGCTAAGAGAGCAAAACAGTTCACTGAAACTTATGGTTGAAAAACCAAAAGAATCAGCTGAATATAAACTGCTTGAGGAAGAGAATGAATCTCTGAAAACTGTGTGAATGTTATAAGGGTAAAATCATGGAACTTTAAAAAGTCATTGAGTCTCATGATAAATCATCTGTTGCACCCACTCATATGTCTTGTAAACAGAAGATTCCTTTAGAACAAGATAAGCTAAAACTGAATCATACTGAAAAGTTTATATCTGCTGACAATAGTAAGGTCATCTTGTATGTTCTGACTACTAAACCTGCTTTACCTGAGAAAGAATTAAAGGAGAAGAAAGCTCCTAAGGCTAAAAAAAGCAAAGAGCCAAAATTAGAAAAACAGACTGGTAAAGCTAAATAGCAGAGTCCTAGGAAGTCTGCTGATAAGAGTAAAACCAATCATACTAGTAATAAAACTAAGTCGTTTGTTAATGAGCAAGCATCTAGTAAACCAAAGAAGCATAAGAATATGAAAAATCAAAATGCTTGGTATGAAAATGAGTCATATTATGTGCAACCTGCTGCATATCCACCTATATATCATGCACTTCAGTTTCCAACATACTATGCACCTTACTCTGCTCATCCAATGCATGCATACCCTGCCTATCATGCATCTTATTATGCTTATGAACATCATCCTTATCATACTGATTATCAACATAACATATCTGCTGAATATGATGAAGATAAACCTGTTCATGCTCCTGTTAAATCTCAGAAATCTAAGAAGCATAAGACTTCAACATCTTGGGTTGTCAAGGGTGGAACTAATCCTCCAGGACCCTCTCAATAAAGGGTACCTAAAACAATTTTACTTTGTTTCGTAGGTTAGGATTAGGAGTAGGTGTAAAGTAGAGAAAATCTGGTACTTGGACAGTGGATGTTCAAGACACATGTGTGGAAGCATACATGAGCTGACCGATGTTGTTGCTGTGGATGGTCCTAAAGTAACTTTTGGAGACAACAAAGAATGCAAGATTGTAGCATGTGGAAAGATGATCAAAGGCAACATTGAGATATCTGACGTCTCTTATGTTAAAGGCCTCAAATACAATTTGTTGAGCATAAGTCAATTTTGTGACAAGGGATTTTCAGTTATCTTCTCATCATATAAGTACTATGTTGAACAGATCGGTACAAAGAAGGTCATCTTATCTGGAAAACAACAAGGAAATGTCTACATTGTCGACTGGAATTATGTGGACAAGAATTCAAACGTTTGTTTGGTGGCATCTACACCAAGTGAAGTTAGTTGGTTGTGGCACAAAAGAATGAATCATGTGAATTTCAAGACCATAAACAGACCAATCAAGAATGATCTGGTAGAAGGAATTTCAAAGACAGTCATGAGCAAAGATAAGCTCTGTGATGCCTGTTAGAAGGGTAGACAAATCAAGTCATCTTTCAAAAGCAAGAAGCACCAATCGTCTACAAGGATTTTGGAGCTGCTACATATGGACTTATTTGGACCCATTGATCCAATCAGCAATGGAGGGAAGAAGTACTGCCTAGCTGTTGTGGATGACTATTCAAGATACAATTGGGAGATCATGAAAAAGAAAAGTGAAACCAAGGAGCATCTTACTAATCTGATGGAGCTGATCCAGAATGAGAAAAGCATGAAGATATTAAAGATCAGATCAGAAAGAGGGACTGAGTTCACAAACTCAACTGTTGAAGAGTATTGTAACATCAGATGCATCAGTCATGAGTACTCTGCTGCCAGAACCCCTCAACAAGATGGAGTTGCTGAAAGGAGAAACAGAGCTCTAAAGAAAGCTACCAGAACCATGATAACTGAAGCAAAGATGCCCCAAAGATTCTGGGCAGAATCCACAAATACAGCCTGCTTCACCCAGAACAGATGCATGATCAACAATAATCAAAACAGGACTCCATATGAAGTTTGGAACAACAGGAAGCAAAATATTCATTATTTTAAGATTTTTGGTTGTAAATGCTTTGTGTTAAATAATGGAAAAAATCACCTTACTGCTTTTGCAGAAAAGGCTGATGAAGTTGTTTTTGTAGGATACTCTATTGTTAGTAAAGCTTACAAAGTCTTTAACAAAAGAACTTTACTTGTAGAAAAATCTATTCTTAAGTATTTGATGAACCAAATCAATCTTCTAAAAAGAATCAAAGTGCTAATCCAAATCTGTCTACTGATTTTCAGAAATTGAGTGTTGAAAGAAATGAAGAATATGTTTCCAACACACTACCTGATCTCAACTCAATTTCTAACTCAAATGCTGTTCAAAATCAGTCTGTTGATTGTCTAACAGACGAGTTGCAAACAGCTGATAGACCAGAGACTGTTCAACAGACTACTAATGTTCAACAAACTACTACTGGAACTCCAACAGTAGTGTTGCAAGATCAATCTAGAGGACAACATTCAGATATGCAATCTGATCTCATATGGCTCAAGAATCACCCACCTGAATTAGTGATTGGTGATCTTTTGGATAGAGTAAAGACAAGAAGAGCTGCTGCAAATGATGCATTGTTTGTCAGCTTCCTATCCCAAATAGAGCCCAAATAGATTGAAGAAACTCTTCGTGATTCTAACTAGATCGAAGCTATGCAAGAAGAGCTGAATCAATTTGAAAGGAATGAAGTCTGGTACTTAGTTCCTAGACCAAGTCATCAAAGAGTAATTGGCACTAAGTGGGTATTCATAAACAAAATGAATGAAGATGGTGTTGTCACCAGAAACAAAGCAAGATTAGTGGCCAAGGGTTACTGCCAAGAAGAAGGCATTGACTTTGATGAAACTTTTGCACCAGTGGCAAGATTAGAAGCAATCAGATTGTTTCTTGCCTATGCTGCTCACAAGAACTTCACTGTCTATCAAATGGATGTGAAGTCTTCCATTCTCAATGGAGAATTGCAAGAAGAAGTATATGTTAAACAACCACCTGGATTTGAATCATATAAAGAAGAAGACAAGGTGTATCGTCTGAAGAAAGCTCTCTATGGACTGAAACAGGCTCCAAGAGCATGGTATGATACTTTATCTGATTTTCTTTTGATCAAAGGATTTCGAAAAGGAAAAGTTGATAAAACCCTGTTCACTGTTGAATGGGAGGATCATATATTACTCGTGCAAATATATGTAGACGATATTATTTTCGGTTCAACTTACCAACGGATGTGTGACAAGTTCTCCAAGCTGATGCAGAACAAATTAGAAATGAGCATGATGGGTGAACTAAATTATTTTCTTGGTTTGCAAGTTAGACAGTTGCCTGATGGAATATTCATCAACCAAGCTAAATACATAAAAGATCTGTTCAAGAAATTTGATATGGAAACTAGCTCTACTGTTAGTGTTCCTATGTCTACTGGACTTTGTTTGGATAAAGATGAAGATGGCAAATCAGTAGATATAACCAAGTACAGAGGCATAATAGGGTCACTGTTGTATCTAACAGCTAGCAGACCTGATATCATGTACTCTGTTGGGGTTTGTGCGAGATATCAATCAAATCCTAAGGAATCTCATCTCCTGGCTGGCAAAAAGATAATCAGATACCTTAAAGGCACTCAAGAATTGGGATTGTGGTACCCTAGAGAATCTGGATTTGAGCTTATAGGATATTCGTATTCTGACCTTGCTGGCTGCAAAATTGATAGGAAGAGTACAACTGGCGCCTGTCAATTTTTAGGTAGTCGTCTGATCTCATGGATGAGTAAGAAACAGACATCAGTATCTATCTCTACTGCTGAAGCTGAGTACATTGTTGTTGGAGCATGCTGTGCACAGATACTTTGGTTGAAGCATCAACTAGAAGATTACAACATAAAGATCAGTGGAATCCCAATCTACTTTGATAATACAAGTGTCATTTCTCTTACTCAGAACACTACAAGTCACTCAAGGACTAAGCATATTGAGATCAATCATCATTTCATCAGAGATCACGTGAAAAAGGGAAATGTTATAATTGAGTATGTTCATACGGACAATTAGATTGCTGACATATTCACTAAATCACTAAGTGATGCAAGGTTTTCAACTCTAAGAGCTGAACTAGGTCTACTAAATTTAGAAGCATAAGCTGAGGGGGAACTCATCAGAAGACTTGAATTTATCAGCTTACTCATCTCATCTTCAAGGTTAACTCTCAACAGACTAGTTAACTTATGGATTCTTAAAGTCAGGGGGAATGTGTAAGACTAGCGGTACTTCTGATTAAAAGATGAAATTTGTTGATGACAGTTAGTTGAAGTTATGTATTGATCAGATAAGTTCTTTATTCTTGAAGACTGGAGATTAATTTATCTTGCTGGATTGACAAACAGTAGAGGAAGATTATTAGCTATTGGCTTTCACTAGTAATATCTGTTTTCAGAACACTCGTCTGTCAGATAAGTATTAATTTACTCATCTGATTATTTGTATAAGTGTGGTTCTTAAAAATGTTATATTTATAAACACGCTTTTACAAGTCAACTGAGGCGGTTCACATTCCCGCCAGTCATCAAATGCTTTTTGAAATTTGAATCCCGCATAACTCGACCCACGATCAAGTCTGACAGATAACTGATCTAATGGCTCGCGTGAAACACGGAAACCGACGCACCTTCATCTCTTTAAATTCAGATCTGATCAGCTCACTGATCTTTTACGCACCCTCAAATTTTCAGAGCACTTAGAGAAAAATTCTTGCATTCCTACTTTCTTCAAATCTTTTCTCTTCACTAATCTTTTCAGATAATCTCAAAAATGGCTAAGGAATAAGGACGATATCTCATTTACTCTACCTTCCACTCATCTGGAATGCCTCTTATGAAGGAAATTCTGGAAAAGTTCCAAGCTGCAAAACTGGTCAAATTCATGGAAGCCCATGAAGACATGGTATACAATGATTAGATTCTTGAATACTATGGCTCGTCTAGGAAGCCTGGTTTTGATAAAAAGGAGATCAAAGCCAGAGTTGGGGGTATGGACATCTGCATCACCCCTGCTTTATTGAATGAGAAGTATGGTCTGCCCAATGTTGGAAGAACAGACATTTCCACAATGGCCGAACCTAAGGAGCAAGAGTTTTGGAGTTTGTGCGCAATGGAAAGAGAGATCCTTGCGGGCAACATCAAGAAGAAACAAATGAAGGATAAGTATCAGCGGATGGCTAATATTTTTTCCAAGATCATTGAGAACTGTACATTCTCACTGGACAGCGTACCTATGAAGAGGTTCCATGCTATTATGGAAGTTCATCACGGTTTTCAAGTGAACTGGGCTACATTCGTCTGGTACATACTAGTTGATCATATCAAGAAGGGAAATTCCTACCATCGGATATTCCTCAGTCATCTGTTTATGAATCTCCAGTGTGGAACGACCAATGGCAAGGTCAGTCACCAATCCAAGGCTATGCACGTCTATCTGGCTGTGGTAGAACAGCCTAAGAGAAAAGCAGTTGAGAAACCGAGGAAGAAAGCTGCTGAAAAGAAAAGGAAAACAACTATTTCCAAGCCTTCTGTTCAAACAACTGAGCCAGCTGTTAAAGCCAGAACAGAAGAGGATCGTGTTGCTGATACTATTATAGTTCAGACAGCAAAGGAAATAGAAGACATGGCTTATGGTTCTCCTCTAGAACTATTTCTGCTGAGAAACCAGTAAAAAATGTTGCTGCCAGAACAAGAAGTCAACTCAAAGACACAGCAACATCGAAGCCCTTTCAAGGAAGAGTAGTTCACACCAAAGCCACTGTGAGGAAAAGAATAATCTTTGTGTCATCACCTACTGAGTTATCTGACTTAGTCAGGAAAAGCCCTCAATCAGCAAAGAGGCCTGCTGAGCTGAACAAGAGTCTACTGCTAAGGAGTCAGCTGCTGCAACAGTTACTCAACAAATTATTAAAGTTACTCCAACAGCTGAGGTTAATCAACCTCAAGATGATCCTGAAGTGCAGATCATCGAACCAAAAGCAGTTGACCCAATTTCAACTGCTGCACTAGAACCAACTGCTGCTGGTGCTGCACCAGCTCAGACATCTGCCAAACACAAAAGAATAAGGATTATAAGAATAAAGGTGTCTGCTGCTGTTGGTCCCAAGTGGTCAGATGAGGTCTAGAGGGGGGGTGAATAGACCTCTAAACTTTTTAACAATTTTTAACTTTAAAACTTTTGTTCTAACTTAAACAGACTAAGCTGTTACCGACCAGTAATTTTACAAGGCTGATCGCGAACAAATCTTTGAACAGCTTTGTTGACCACTAATCTGATAATCACTTACCTGATTTTTGCTAAAATCAGTTTCAATACTTAGAGTACTTGCAGCGGATTTGTAAAGTGTTTTTCACAAGTAAACTTAGTAGTTTGAAAGTTTGATCCCCAGTTTTATAAAACTCCTTTCCTTTTAAAACTTTTCAAACAATTAAACCAAAGTGTTTTTATGCAACTGAAAATGTGCAAGTAAAAATGCAAGTAAAAACACACAGATTTTTATAGTGGTTATATGAATGTAAATATCCTTTAGTCCACTCTTCCAAGTCACTCAGATCTCGGGTTATACTATAAACACACAGTTTACAATATCTCCACTTACGCCAAAACAACAAATGAATATGGCCGTAAGCTCGCAGAAGGAAATCACAAAGAAACTCCTACTCTCTAAAGTAATATCACTCACAAAGATGGATATCTACTTCTCACAACACTCACTTTTACAAAATCACTCAGAAGATGTAATTTATCGTTGTTCTTCAACTCTGCTTTCGTCAACAAATGACTAAGCTGATGATGAGTTGTTCTTGAGACTTAAGAAATTCTGCTTCGGATTTCTTCTCAGAATTTGTGTTGTTTTTTCTTCTCTTTGTCTCTACAGCTATTTATACTCGAGATTTGAAAAATGTTCGTTGAAGAGAGACAAGATTCAAAAACCTCGGGTACTGGTCCTTAATTTCCGCGAACGGCTCTTTGTAGTCTGTCCGTACTGTCACCAGTACTTTTCTGCAGGCAGCATTAAATGCACCCAGCTGATGCGAAGCATTTATTCAATCATTTGTCTTTAATAGCCTTGTACTTCAGCATTTATTACTTCCAGGGGCGTTTATTACCGTTGGGATGGCTTCTTGATCTTTTCCACTTGGCTGGCGAAAGTACAAGTCTGATGGCAAACTAAGCTGATCTCAAACTTGAACAAATCTGTTTTGAGTCGGCTGATCTTCACCAGTCTGATTTCTTTCCTTCAGCAGATCAGTAGCCTTGGACCTTGAATTTTGACTCTTCTGATATCTTCTTTACTTAGTCAAAAATTCTTCAAAGGGATATCAGCTAAGTTAATTTATACTTATCATATTTGAAGTTTTGGAATTCATCAAAACCTCCCTTTACTTATTATCTTCAGTGCTCTTCATCTTCATCCTTATCCAACAATTTCCCTCTTTTTGATGATGACAAAACTTCAGCTAAGTACCTGTTTTACCTATGCTAAAGTTTGTAACCTTCAAAATTTTCTGAGATAGAAAATATATGTTGGAAACAGAAACTTGAACTTTTATTGATAATCTGATAAATAAGTACAAGTTACAGTTTCTGATCAGATGAGATGTCTGAAAGATAGATAAAGTAAACTGATTACAAAAAGATTTATATATTCTAGCTACCAGCTTCTTCATCACTTCCTTCCAGCACTTCTTCATATTCATAAGATGATTCATCATCTTCTTCTTCCTCTTCACCTTCATCAGCTTCCTCATCCAAAAGAAGATTTGACCTAGCAGCTTCCATCTTTTCTTTAAGTTGCTGCTCCTTCAGCTCTTCCATTGCTTTCTTAGCTGATTCAGTATTTTTGTACTTGGTAAGTGGCTCTGTTTGTTCTTCAGCATAATCCTTGGTTGCAGCCATTTCTTCATCAGATTTGGCCTTTTCCTTGGTCTCTTTTTTATCCTTTTCTTTGCCTTCTACCTTTCCAACCTCTTCAGCAGCTTTAGTCTTTTCAGCAGCTTCTTCAGTCTTCTTGGCTTCAGCAGTAGCAGCAGTTTCCTTAGTTGGTTCTTCCCTTTTATCTTCCCCCTTTTTGTCATCATCAGACTTGGTGACATTATCAGGTTCAGCAGCCGGGTTAAGTGCAACAGTAGGAATCTTCATAGCAACACATAAAGCTTTGATATTCTGATTAGCTACATCATGACTGGCAGTAAGATGAGTGAGAGTAGTGCTGATGTCGTCAGTTTGATCATTGAAACAGTCAATGTTAAGTTGCATGGTTGTCAGCTCTTCACGTATAACAGTTCCAGCTTGGTGAACTTCCTGCAACAATCCAACATTGATAGCTTTTTCTTCTTCACTGACTTTGATGAAGTTAGCAGTTAGATCAGCTATGTTGTGTTCATCTTTTTTTAAAGCAGCATGAAGGTGATTGACATCAGCCTTCACATCTTCTACATTTCTGTTCATTTCAACAAAGCTTTGCATCATCTGCTTGGAATGATCCTCAGGCATGGGAAAACTATCAATGGCATTCCTGATAGTTCTTGCAGTAAGGAGTTGCATGCTTTCAAGCTGTAATCTGTTGGACTATGCCAACTCTTGATGCAACTTCTTCAGCTGTAAGCTGTTGGACTCTGCCAACTCTTGTTGCAACTTCTTCAGATGCGTGCTGTTCTTCTCTTCCAATTCTTTCATTTGATTCTCCATCAGCATCTGGAAGGCTTCCATCAGTGATGAATGCAGATCACTTGATGAAGCAGAATCAGCAGCTTCCCTTCTTTCGTTCTCCTGGTGGACAGGGGCATCTTTCAACTCTGTCTCCTGATCAGCTTTGGTCTCCTTAGCATTCCACTCAAGTGCTAAGGGTTCATTAGCAGCTTTGTCAGCTTTGTGCTCATCAGTGACATCGTCATAGACTAAACTAGTGATTGTGCCATCATCATTAAAGGATGTTGTTTGACGGATTTGTCGCACAATGATCCATGGATTTTGAAAAGCATTGTTTCCTTTAGGCACTTCATAGTAGTCTTTGACTTCCTTGCCAAATATAATCTGTTGGATGTTTGGCAGCTGAGGCAATTCACTTGAAGATCCTTGCTGATATCTTGACCTTTCTGCCCATCTCTTCAAGGCGGTCATAACAGCTATGTTGATTGCTCTCTCAACAGCATCATCAGATTTTCTTCTCTTGGCAGGCAGAGTGTTTTTGACGATCTTGGCTTCCTCCATAACATAATCCTTAGCATATTGATGCATAGCATCCCTTACAAAGTGAAGATCCAAAGCCTTTTGAATAGAGTCAGTCCTTAGCCAATTCAGAACCCATTTTTCTTCATCAGCTAACTCCTTCCAACTCTGAAGCTCTGCAACAGATCTGTTCAGCCTATAATCTCTACATTTCATGTATCTAGGCTTCTCGTGGGTGAACAGAGTCTTTAGCATCAGCTTCTGGTCATAATAAGCCAAGGTCTTTTCAAACCTTTTGAAGATATCTTTGTAAGCATAGATGATGTCAAAGGCTTTTCTTACTTCATACTTTTCCTTTGGCTTGACCTCTCCAGCAGGCATTTTAGGCTTCTTTTCTTTTTCTTCATCGTTTTCAGCAATTTTGATGCCTCCACCATGAACTGGTCCATGAGCATCAGTTTTACTTAGCTCAATGACCATAGCAACTTCAGCATCTTCAGCTGCCTTTCTTTCAGCTTCAGACATTTTCCTTCTTTCAGCATCCTTAGCTTCCTAAAGTTTGCTGAGTACCAATGTCTTCTGTTCTTCCAACTCAGCTCTTTTTCTCTGCTCAGCTTCCTCCCTTTTCTTTTTATCAGCTGCAGAGATCTTTTTCTTCTTGATCACAAACTTTTTCTTTCCCTTGTCAGCTTGGGCAGGTTGAGGAGCAGCAGATGCAAGAGGTGCAGCTGCAATGGGATGGATGATCATCACATCAGGATCATCCTGAGGTTTAGCAACCTCAACTGTTTGAGTTATCTGTTGCACATTAGTCTGTTCAGCAACAGAAGCTTCATCAGCTCCAACAGGCCTCTCTGCTGTTTGAGGACTTTCTCTTACTAAGCCCACCAGCTTAGTGGGCTCTTCCACAGTCATTTGTTTTCTTGCTGTCTTCTTTGGTCTTTCTTGAGCAGGTCTGGAAGCAGCAGTATCCCTTATTTGACTTCTGGTCCTGTGAGAGACATTCTCATCAGGCACTTCAGCAGATGGAGTTCTTGAAGATGATGCAAGAGACATGTTCATGACATCAGCAGTGGTTAGATCAATAATCTTGTCAGCTTCAACATCATCCACCTTCTTCTGCTTCTTTGGAGCTTTCTCCTTAGGCCCATCAGCAGCCTTTTTCTTTTGAGTTGCAATAGCAAGCTCAGCTGTTTTAACCAGTTTTCTCTGCCTCTTGGCAGGAACCTCCCTTGGTTCCTCCGTCTCTTCTTCCATATCAGCTTCTTCAGCTTTTCTTTTTGTAACAGGCAAGTATTTGGACATTGCCTTTGCAGCATGGATCTCCTTACCATTTGTCACTTCACAGCCCATCTTGAACAACATATAACTGAGAGTGATTATGTGATTGGTCTGGGGGCCCTTGCCCTTCTTTTTCTCGTGGAAGTTAGCCAAAATGTACCAAATTACTACAGACCAGCTGACTTCCAATCTGTAGTAGATAGCAGCCATGAATCCAGAGAAAACGTACAATTCTCAATCAGCTTTGAGACCATATCAGCCATCCGCTGATACTCGTCCTTCAACTGTCTCTTCTTAATGTTGCAAGACAACATCTCTCCTTCCTTGGCACAGATTGCCTAGAATTGTTGGTGCTTCTCCTCCGTCAGAACAGTGACATCATGTCGTCTGCTGTTCGGAAGCCCAAAAGTCTCGTGAAGAAGGGTGGGGGTAATAACAATGGATTTACCTCCGACAACAGCCTTGATTTCCTGAGTGCTGAAATCAACAGTAGCAGTTCGGTAGTATTCCAATACTTGGTCAGTCCAGATTAGCCCTTCGTGATACTCCATAAAATTTACCAGTGAAGCCGATTTGAACTTCTCCAGCAACTCCTTCATCAAATCAGTACCAGATTGGTAGTATGAATCATAAGCCAAGTACATACCTTCAGCAGCCATCTCGAATCTGTTGGAAGTTAGAGAAACAGGAAGAATTTTGCAGAAAATTGCTAGTAATTTCTCACAAGTGCTCTTTGAATATTTAGGTGCGTAAAGAGCTACTAAGCTGATCAGATCTGGATTTATAGAGCTAGGGTATTTCGGTTTCCGTGATACCAGCTAACCGTTAGATCCGTTTTCTAATTGTGCAGCATCAGTCGCGACCTTTCAAATTCAAATCGCATTAAATGAGCAGCGGGAAAATGTACCGCTCTTTTATCACTTGTAAAAGCGTGTTTTAAAATAAAACGTTTTAGACAGTAAGCTTTTACACAGGTGATCAGATGAGTAAAATAAATACTTATCTGATGGACTACTGTCCTGATGACAAAGCTGTTATCATTGAAAGCCAATAGCAGATAACCTTCCTCGGCTGTTTGTCAATCCAGCTAGATAATAAATCTTCAATCTTCAAGACTTTAATCTTCTGTTGAAAGCATAACTTCAACTAACTGTCACCAACAAATTTCATCTTTTAATCTGAAGTACCGCTAGTTTTACATGTTCCCCCTGACTTTAAGAATTCATAAGTTAACTAGTCTGTTGAGAGTTAATACTTGAAGATAATATGGTGAGTAAGCTGTTGAACTTTAGTCTTCTAATGTGTTTCCCCTCAGCTTATGCATCCAATTTCAATAAACCCAGTTCAGCTCTTAGAGTTGAAAACCTTGTCTCACTTAGAGGTTTTGTGAAGATGTCAGCGATCTGATTTTCAATAAATACATATTCTATCATGACATTTCCTTTCTCCACATGATCTCTAATAAAATGATGTTTGATCTCAATATGCTTAGTCCTTGAATGACTTGTAGTATTCTAAGTAAGGCTGATTGCACTTGTATTGTCACAGTAGAGAGGGATTCCACTGATTTTTATGTTGTAATCTTCTAGTTGATGTTTCAACCATAGTATTTGTGCACAGCAAGCTCCAGCAGCTATGTATTCAGCTTCAGCAGTTGATATGGATACTGAAGTCTGTTTCTTACTCATCCATGAGATCAGACGACTACCTAAGAATTGACAGGCACCTATTGTGCTTTTTCTGTCAATCTTGCAGCCAGCAAGGTCAGAATCTGAATATCCAATAAGTTCAAATCCAGATTCCCTAGGATACCACAATCCCAAATCTTCAGTACCTTTAAGATACTTGAGTATCCTTTTGGCAGCTAAGAGGTGAGATTCCTTATGATTTGATTGATACCTCGCACAAACCCCAACAGAGTACATAATATCAGGTCTGCTAGCTGTTAAATATAACAGAGACCCAATAATTCCTCTGTACTTGGTTATGTCCACTGATTTGTCATCTTCATCTTTATCCAAACGAAGACTAGTAGACATTGGAATGTTAGCAGTAGAGCTAGTTTCCATACCAAATTTCTTGAACAGATCCTTTGTGTATTTTTCTTGGCTGATGAAAATTCCATCAGGCAACTGTCTTACTTGCAAACCAAGAAAATAGTTAAGTTCTCCCATCATGCTCATTTCAAACTTGTTCTGCATCAGCTTTGAGAACTTATCACACATCTATTGATTTGTTGAACCAAAAATAATATCGTCCACATAAATTTGCACAAGCAAAATATGTTCTTCCCATTCAATAGTGAACAGGGTCTTGTCTACCTTACCTTTACGAAATCCTTAATTAAAAGAAAATCAGATAGGGTATCATACCATGCTCTTGGAGCCTGTTTCAGTCCATAGAGGGCTTTCTTCAGACGATACACCTTGTCTTCTTCTTGATAGGCTTCAAATCCAGGTGGTTGTTCAACATAAACTTCTTCTTGCAATTCTCCATTGAGAAAAGCTGATTTCACATGCATCTGATAGACTATGAAATTCTTGTGAGCAGCATAAGCAAGAAAGAGTCTGATAGCCTCTAATCTTGCTACTGGTGCAAAAGTTTCATCAAAGTCAATGCCTTCTTCTTGTCAATAACCCTTGGCCACTAATCTAGCTTTGTTTCTGGTGACAACACCATCTTCATTCATTTTGTTCCTGAATACCCATTTAGTGCCAATGATTCTTTGATGACTTGGTCTAGGAACTAAGTACCAGACTTCATTCCTTTCAAATTGATTTAGCTCTTCTTGCATAGCTTCAATCCAGTTTGAATCACTAAGACCTTCTTCAATCTGTTTGGGCTCATTTTGAGATAGGAAGCTGACAAACATTGCTTCACTTGCAGCAGCTCTCCTTGTCTTCACTTTATCCAAAGGATCACCAATCACCATCTCTGGTGGGTGATTCTTGAGCCATCTAAGATCAGGTTGCAAATCATAATGTTGTCCTTTGTTTTGATCTTGCAACACTACTGTTTGAGTTCAAGTAGTAGTCTGTTGAACATTTGTTGTCTGTTGAACAGTCTCTGGTGTGTCAGCTGTTTGCAACTCGTCTGTTAGACAATCAGCATTGTGATTTTGAACAGCACTTGAGTTATCAGCTGGGTTGAGATCAGGTAGTATGATGGGAACATATTCTTCATTCTTTCCAACATTCAATTTTTGTAAATCAGTAGACAAATCTTGATTAGTACTTTGATTCTTTTCAGAAGATTGATTTGGTTCATCGAATACTACGTGAATGGATTCCTCTATAAGTAAAGTTCTTTTGTTAAAGACTCTATAAGCTTTACTAACAGTAGAGTATCCTACAAATACTGCTTCATCAGCCTTCTCTGCAAAAGCAGTAAGGTGATTTTTCCCATTATTTAAAACAAAGCATTTACAACCAAATATCTTAAAGTAATGAATGTTTGGCTTCCTGTTGTTCAAAACTTCATATGGAGTCTTGTTTGGGTGCTTGTTGATCATGCATCTGTTTTGGGTAAAGCATGCTGTATTTGTTGCTTCTGCCCAAAATCTTTGAGGCAGCTTAGCTTCAGCTATCATTGTCCTTGTAGCTTCTCTTAGAGTTCTGTTTCTCCTTTCAGCAACTCCATTCTGTTGAGGGGTTCTGGCAGCAGAGTACTCATGACTCATTCCTCTGGCATTACAATACTCTTCAACAGTAGAGTTTGTAAATTCAGTCCCTCTATCTGATCTGATCTTTAGTATTTTCAAACCTTTCTCATTCTGAATCTTTTCCATCAGATTTGTAAGATGCTCCTTGGTTTCACTTTTCTTCTTCATGAAAATCACCCAAGTGTATCTTGAATAATCATCCACAACAGCTAGGCAGTATTTCTTTCCACCATTGCTGACAGGATCAATGGGTCCAAATAAGTCCATGTGTAGCAGCTCCAATATTCTTCCAGAAGATTGATTCTTCTTGCTTTTGAATGATGACTTGATTTGTTTACCCTTCTGACATGCGTCACAGAGCTTGTCTTTGCTCATGACTGTCTTCGGAATTCCTTCTACCAGATTGTTCTTGATAAGTCTGTTGATGGTCTTGAAATTCACATGGTTCATTCTTTTGTGCCACAGCCAACTGACTTCACTTGGTGTTGATGCCACCAAAGTCAGCAGAATTCCAGTCCACTGTGTAGATATTTCCTTATCGTCTTCCAGATAAGATGAACTTCTTTGTACCTATCTGTTCAACGTAGCACTTATCTGTTGAGAAGATAACTGAATATTCTTTGTCACAAAATTGACTTATGCTCAGCAAATTGTATTTGAGGCCTTTAACATAAGAGACGTCAGATATCTCAATGTTGACTTTGATCAGCTTTCCACTTGCTACAATCTTGCCTTCTTTGTTGTCCCCAAAAGTAACTTTAGGACCATCCACAGCAACAGCATCAGTCAGCTCATGTATGTTTCCACACATGTGTCTTGAACATCCACTGTCCAAGTACCAGGTCTTCTCTACTTTACTCCTACTTCTAATCCTAACCTACAAAACAAAATAAAATTGTTTTAGGTACCCTTATTGAGAGGGTCCTGAAGGATTAGTTCCGCCTTTGATAACCCAAGATGATGAAGTCTTAGGCTTCTTAGGTTTCTGTTGTTTGGCAGGAGCACGAACAGCTTCATCTTCATCATGTTAATCAGATTTGCTATGTTGATGATAATCAACATGATAAGGATAATGTTCATAAGTAGAATAAGATGCATGATAAGGAGGATATGCATGCATTGGATGAGCAGGATATGATGCATAGTAAGTAGGAAATTTAGGTGCATGATACATAGGAGGATATGCATCAGGTTGCACATAATATGACTCATTTCCATACCAAGCATTTTGATTTTTCTTGTTTTTATGCTTCTTTGGTTTACTAGATGCTTGCTCATTAACAGACGACTTAGTTTTATCACTAATCTGATTGGTTTTGACCTTATCAGAAGACTTCCTAGGACTCTTCTGTTTGGGCTTACCAATCTGTTTTCCTACACTAGGCTCTTTGCTCTTTCTAGCCTTAGGAGTTTTCGTCTCCTTTAATACTTTCTCAGGTGAAGCAGGTTTAGTAGTCTGAACATACAAAATGACCTTACTATTGTCAACTGATATAAATTTTTCAGTATGGTTCAGTTCTAACTTATCCTGATCTAAAGGTGTCTTCTGTTTACTAGACTTGTGAGTGGATGCAACAGATGACTTATCATGAGACTCAATGACTTTCTCAAGCTCAATGATTTTACCCTTATAAACTTCACTTTCAGCTTTCGTAGATTTATTCTCTTGCTCAAGCAGTTTGTATTCAGCTGATTCTCTTGGCTTTTCAGTCTTAAGTTTCAGTGAACTGTTTTGCTCTTTCAGCAATATCATCTCTTCCTTAAGCTTTTTAAATGCATCAGCAATACTTGTATTGTTGAGCATCATTTGTTCAAATGAATTAAATAATTCATTATCAAGAGGAGTTACCTCATCATCCTCGGAGTCATCAGATTCCTTAGCCATCAGGCAGAGAAGAGCATGACTCTCTTTATCAGAAGATTATTCATCAGAAGTGTCTGAATCTGAATCCGATGATTAGACAGCAGCTAGCTTTTCTGCTTCTGCTACCAGCACCTTGCCTTTCTGATGCTTTCTTTACTTTCTGATTCTCTTTTCCTCTTCTGTATACTTCTCAGCTTTAGGATATGGGCAGTCTCCGATGAAATGACCAAGTTTCCTGCAATTATAGCACATCATTTTGGATTTATAAGAATCCTTATCTTGAGAAGAAGAAGTAGGGTTAGAAGTAGAAGCATTGTTATATTTGCTCTTCATTTTTCGTCTGTAGAACTTTTTGAAGTTGTTCATCAGCAATGCAACGTCTCCAGCAGTGTATTTCTTTTTGTTGAGTAGTGTGGCTTCATCAGATGAGTCCACGTCTTTGCTTTTGTAGGCTGGCCTTCTAGGATTTTCAGCAACAAGTGCAGCTGTGGGACTTGAAGTAGAGGTTTCTTCAACACCCATTCTTGGCAGTTTATACTCGTACGCCTTGAGTACTGAGAACAGCTCGGTGAGTGAAATCTTTCCCAGATCTCTTGACTCTTCCATGGCTGTCACCTTCATGTTGAACTTTGGAGGTAGAGCCTTCAGAACTCTGACGGTTATCTTCTTATCAGTGAAGGTTTTTCCAAGCTTTAAAACTTCGTTCAGCATCCTTGTAAACCTTGTATCCATATGGTCAATGGTTTCCGCAGACTTCATCTTGAAGTTGTCCAGCTTTTCCAGAGCAACACTCAGTTGATGCTCTTTGATGGCGTCGTTTCCTTCGCTCATGTCACGAACCTTATCCCACATCTCTTTGGCAGTCTTGCAATGCTTGACTTTGTCAAATCGATCATTGTCGAGGGCCTTGGTCATGATGAAACGGCCAACTTTATCCAGATTAAACAGCTTTATTTCTTCGGCTGTCATTTCTGTTAGATCTTTTTCCACCACTATATCAACTTCATCAACCGTGATAGTCTTGGTGAATTTGAATGGACCTTTGATGATACATGTGTACATGTTATCATTGTAAGCAGCTAGGAAAATCTCCATTCTGATTTTACAGTCTTCAAAGCTCATACCAGCTATGTGGGGAACATGGTTGATACAATCCATTTTTCAAAAATTTAATTTTTCAAAATATGCTCTTTTGAAAAGTTTGAAAACCTTTGAAAAACACTCGGATCAAGCTCGTTGATCAGGCAGCTGATTCTAATGAACCACTTGCTCTGATACCAATTGTTAGTCCCAAGTGGTCAGATGAGGTCTAGAGGGGGGGTGAATAGACCTCTAAACATTTTAACAATTTTTAACTTTAAAATTTTTGTTCTAACTTAAACAGACTAAGCTGTTACCGAACAGTAATTTTACAAGGCTGATCGCGAACAAATCTTTGAACAGCTTTGTTGACCACTAATCTGATAATCACTTAGGTGATTTTTGCTAAAATCAGTTTCAATACTTAGAGTACTTGCAGCGGATTTGTAAAGTGTTTTTCACAAGCAAACTTAGTAGTTTGAAAGTTTGATCCCCAGTTTTATAAAACTCTTTTCCTTTTAAAACTTTTCAAACAGTTAAATCAAAGTGTTTTGTTGCAACTGAAAATGTGCAAGTAAAAACACACAGATTTTTATAGTGGTTATATGGATGTAAATATCCTTTAGTCCACTCTTTCAAGTCACTCAGATCTTGGGTTATACTATAAACACACAGTTTACAATATCTCCACTTACACCAAAACAACAAATGAATATGGCCGTAAGCTCGCAGCAGGAAATCACAAAGAAACTCCTACTCTCTGAAGTAATATCACTCACAAAGATGGATATCTACTTCTCACAACACTCACTTTTACAAAATCACTCAGAAGATGTAATTTATCGTTGTTCTTCAACTCTGCTTTCGTAAACAAATGATTAAGCTGATGAGTGAGCTGTTCTTGAGACTTAAGAGATTCTGCTTCGGATTTCTTCTCAGAATTTGTGTTGTTTTTTCTTCTCTTTGTCTCTACAGCTATTTATACTCGAGATTTGAAAAATGTCCGTTGAAGAGAGACAAGATTCAAAAACCTCGGGTACTGGTCCTTAATTTCCGCGAACGGCTCTTTGCAGTCTGTCCGTACTATCACCAGTACTTTTCTGCAGGCAGCATTAAACGCACCCAGCTGATGCGAAGCATTTCTTCAATCATTTGTCTTTAATAGCCTTGTACTTCAGCATTTAATACTTCCAGGGGCATTTATTACCGTTGGGATGGCTTCTTGATCTTTTCCACTTGGCTGACGAAAGTACAAGTCTGATGGTGAACTAAGCTGATCTCAAACTTGAACAAATCTGTTTTGAGTCGGCTGATCTTCACCAGTCTGATTTCTTTCCTTCAGCAGATCAGTAGCCTTGGACCTTGAATTTCGACTCTTCTGATATCTTCTTTACTTAGTCAAAAATTCTTCAAAGGGATACAGCTAAGTTAATTTATACTTAGCAGATTTGAAGTTTTGGAACTCATCAAAACCTCCATTTACTTATTGTCTTCAGTGCTCTTCATCTTCATCCTTATCCAACAGCTGCTGAGAAAAAGAAAAGGGAGGAAGCAGAGCAGAAGAAGAAGGATGAAGAAGACTTCCAAAGAGCAGTTGAGTTAAGCAAGATAGAAGCTCAGAAGGCTGCTCAGATAAAACAGCTGACTGAAGCTGAGCTGAAAGCATTGGAGGATGCTGATCTGGCTAAAGCTCTTGAGCTTAGCAAGCAAGATGCTCATGGTTCAAGGAGAGCTGGAGGAATCAAAATAGGAGAGACCATGATTGCTAGACAGATTCTTCCTCCTGGTCAAAGGGTTCAGAAGTGTCCATTTGCTGTTAAATGGGCATTAAATATTGTAAATTCTCACCTTGATGCTTTTAACAGATTTGAAGCTGCCCTTGCAGATTTTGACAAACAACTACAACGGAGGACTCTGTTTCTCCAGGAGAAGATTAGATACAACAAATGGAGGAATTCCAGAGTTAACAAATCTGTTGAGGAGATAAAGTGTTGGGAAGAATTTGCTGAAGAAGAGAAGTGGGTACTGAGCTGGTTGCAGACCTCTTCAATCACCAAGGCTTTGGATCCTGACCATGTTAGGGAATTTTTCCATGGCTACACAAGGGTGATTGTGGCCAGGGAAGCAGAGAAGATTAAGAAGGCTCTGCCAGCAAAGAGGAGAAGAAGTGATGACCCCATCAGAAGAGCTATGCAGATTGCTGTTTATCAAGACTTAGAGAAGTGGTCTGAAAGGTCCAGATATTTCAAAGGATCCCCAAGTGACCTTCCCACTTTACAAAGTGTACAACAGATTGCATTTGGTTCTGAGGTAAGTACTTATCAGGAGAAGAAAGTGGTTAAGGCACCTGCCCAAGGATCTATGCCTTCAACTACTAAAGTCATCCATCATATGACTGTCATAACTGAAGATGGAACTCCTGAACCAGTGAAGGTGGAAGAACAAGCTATTGTTCCAGTTGAACCTGTTCAAGATACTGCATAACCCGTTTAGAATGAAGAAGAAGATGTTCTGGCAGATATCCCAATCCACCAGGAAGAACCATCAGCCTCGTCTTCCATTCCAACAGCTGATAAACATTCATCCTTAATGGAATCCTTCCAAATGTTGCTGGAATAGTCTCTTAAGGAGATGGAGGAGAGAAACAAGCTGATGATGAAAGAGATGCAAAAACAGATGTAAGAAGAAAACAGGAGAATGATCAGAGACGCAATTGACAACTTCCCATTGCCGCCTGATAACTCATTGATGCTGACACAAAATCTGATAAGTTTGAAGAGGAACGATAAAGATGTGAAGGCTGATGTAAATCATCTTCACACAGCCCTTCAAAGGAATGAATCAGATATTGCTGGTCTGACAAGAAGCTTCACCAAAGTCTTAGATGTAGAGACGGAGAAGAATATCCTTCTTGTTAAGGAGATTGACTCCACTGCCAACAAAGTTCATGATGAAGTTTCTACATTGCAGCTGAACATGGATTATCTAAATGACCAGGTTGGCACACTCAAGTCTACTTTAAATCATCATACTGCTCAACTTGACACCGTGGATCAGAACGTCAGACGACTATGCACTGCTGTGAACATATCAGTTGTTGAACTCAACCCCACTAATGATGACAAAAAGGGGAAAGAGAAGTTAGCTACAACAAATGCAGCTGTCCAAGTACCTGAACAACAAAAGGACTCTGCTGAAGAACAAGAGAAACTTGTTGAAGAGTCAGGGCCTGTACTTGAAAACGAAGCTGAAGCTGCTGAAGAAAAGGAAGCTGATGCTAAAGCAGATGCCAAGGAAACTGATGAAAAATAAGTTGCTGAAGAAGAAGAAAAAGCCAAGGAATCAGCAAAATCTGATAAGGAGATTGTTGCATCCAAGGATACACCAGAAGAGCAACTTGATCCATTTATGAAGTACAAGAATCTGGATTGCATCAAAGTAGGATTGAAGAAGCAGAACGTCAAGAAAAGATGGAAGCTGCCAAGAAAAGTCTTATCTCTGGTGATGTGAATGATGAAGAAAACGAAGAGGAGATTGATGATGATGAAGAAGAGTATGAAGAAATTGAAGAAGAAGTAACTGATGATGAATCAGATTACTAAATCTACATGTTTTCTTGTATCAGTTTATTTCGTTCCTTGTAATCTCATCTGATTAAAGACTTGTAACTTGTACGAAACTCTTTATTATTAATGAAAGTTCACGTTTTTACTCCAACATATTATTTCTATCTCAGAAATCTTTGAGGAATAAAACATTAGTCTAGGTACATGTACTTAGCTGAAAGTTTTGTCATCATCAAAAAGGGGAAAATTGTTGGATGAAGATGAATATTGAAGGAAAAAGGAAGTTAGAAGTTAAAGGGAGGTTTTGATGATTTCCAAAACATCATAATCAACTAAGTAAGGAATACATAGTAAAATCCCTTCGAAGAATTTTGACAAACTTGAAGACAAATCAGACAAGTCAAAATTCAACTTGGTCCAAAAGACTACTCATCTGCTACTGAAGGAAGAAATCAGTTTGGTGAAAATCAGCCGACTCAAATCAGATTATTTCAATTTGAGATCAGCTCAGTACATCATCAGACGAGAGATCTAAATCAGCTGAGTGGAGAAGATCAGGAAGTCTCTTCAATTGTAATAAATACACTTGGAGTAATAAATGCTGAAGGAGGGTATATATGGCAAATGATTAAAGAAATCCCTGTATCAGCTCGGTGCATTAAATGCAGCTAACAGAAAGTACTGCAGACAATATTGTAGCAGTCGCAGAGAGCCGTTTTGCATAGTTTAAGGACCAGTACTCGAGGATTTGAATCCTGTCTTTCTTCAACGGATATAATTCAAATTCGAGTATAAATAGAGCAAGGTTCAAGAGTTAGAGGTAACACACAACATTCTGAGATTTTATTTACGAAGCAGAATTTCTCTAAGTCTCAAAAGCTCAAGAACAGCTCACTCGTCTGCTGAAAGTCATTTGTTGATAGAAGCTAAGTAGAAGAAAAACGAAAACATTTACTGAGTGAATCTGTGTTAGAAGAGCGTTGTGAGAAGTAGATATCCATCTAAGTGAGTGATATTACTTCAGAAGGTATGAATTTCTTTGTGATCTCCTGCTGCGAACTTGTGGCTTATAATTTGTTGTAAAGAACAAGCATAGTATATTGTAATCTGTGTGATTATAGTATAACCCAAGATCTAAGTGACTTGGAAGAGTGGACCAAAGGATTTTTATACATATAACCACTATAAAAAATTCTTGTGTTTATTTTGCATAAGTTTTCTTGCATATTATAAAACTGCATATGTACACTTGAAGTTTACTGTTAAAGATTTTTGAAAGAAGTTATAAACTTGGGGATAAAATCTTTAAAAGACTTAGTTTACTTGTGAAAAATACTTTGAAACATCCGCTGCAAGTAATTTGATTAAAACTGATTTTGCTGAAATCAGCTAAGTACACATCTAAAGAGTGGTTAACACTGCTGCTCAAACTCTGTGTGCGATCAGCTTAGTCTGTTTACTGTTTACAATCAGCTTAGTCTGCTAACAGTTAAGTAAAAAAAATTTAAGTCTAAAATTTTCAGAGGTCTATTCACCCCCCTCCCCTCTAGACCTCATCTGACCACTTGAGACCAACATGATTAAAATATTTTTAGATTAGAGATGATTTATTTGTAAATAAATAAATAAATAATTAGGAATAATGAAAATTTTGTTAAAAAATATTTCTAAATTGGAATTTTTGTACAAAAGTATAACGAAAAGCTTTTTGTTATTGCACAAAATTCTCCGATTGACGTTTTTACCCTTTGAAAATTACTTAAAAATGATCGGGGGCAAAGTGCACTAATTTGTCATCTTTTAGGGGACACTGTCATGTTTTTTCAATTATAGGAGGGAAAGTGCGAAAATGAAACTTTTTTGGGGGTGATAGTGCAAAAATCCCTTAAAACAATGTAAGTGAAATTCGACGGGACAAGAAAGATTGATTCCATGATTAAGGAAGTCTGAATCTAAGGTAGCTTTAAGCCTTTAACAATATCACGCCTTTTAACATTCCAAAACTTTTTGGGATCAGTTGTAGAGGAATGGATATGAGGTGTTGGATAAATGCGCCGAATAGAATGTGGGCCATGATTATCATTGGTTTAATAATATTCCAGTATGGTATTGGGTCTAAGATAAATGGGTCGAGCAAATTGTGGGCCAAGATTAAATGTAGGTGTATCATGATCCATAAGGCAAACAAATTAAGAAAATACTATTTATACATATTATAGAAAAACCTAACCCCCACACCAACAGGTGATTGGTCTAGTGGAAGGGACTAGTCACTACGAAGTAGCGGACTCAGGTTCGAATCCCTGTTGGGAGAGGTTCCCACATTATGTGCCCGACGCGCCTCGAAAGGGATTAAACCCTTGGGAAACCAAAAAAAAAAACCTAACCCCCACCCCAATTTATAATACATAAAAATGAAAAATAAAAAGTACATTAATTGTGCAAAATAAGATCAAATTTTATAAAGTATTATATATCATTTTCATATAATAATTAATAAATATGTAAATAAGGTTTTATTTCCTTATTTTATAGTAAAGTATTATTTAAGCGTATTGTGTTTAAGTAAGAAATAAATTTATGATTTGTACTTTTGAAATTATTAAATACCTATTAATATTTAAGTCTAAAACACGAAAAAATTAAATTGGGTATCTTGTTTTGTCTAAAAATACCCATCAATTTAAATAAATGAAATACTACATAGATAATTATTTTATTAAATGGATATTTGAATGAGATCTTTTAAATTTTTTAAAATATATTCATTGATTTTATAGTTAAAATTGTATGGAAATTTTAATACGGGTTAATTATTAATTATAATTTTTGTAGCATTTTTATATTGTCTATTAATTTTTGTTCAAGTTTTTTCTCTAGTGATTAACCGTAATTTATTCATTTATCCTTGTACTTTCATTTTTTTTAAATTATAAAAAAGTTGAAACTATTAAAATTATGGGTTAAATATGAATTTGAATATATTGCATTTTTATATTATTTATCTTCAAGTTTTTTTTCTTATAATTAACAATAATTTATTGATTTCTCATTGTACTTCAATTTTAAAAACATCATGAAAAATTTGAAATTAATATCCACACATTAATAAAATAATTTAAATTTTCATTCATATTTACAACATTTATACCCACAAACAAACCATATCATTACATTGAAACCCTTCCCATGCAACAAACATAATAAGAGTACAATTGTTCAGGAAAATAGCTATAGTAACATGAAGGGTAAAATGGGATTCTCAATAAGATTTAGGTGATGACGTCAACAAAAAGTAACGGTTGACCGCCGGATGTACATAAGGTTTTGCAAATGCCAGGGGAGGTCTATGTAATTATGATTCTCCGAGGGGATTGAACGCGAAATATACCAAATCATAGGCGAGATCCCTACAATTATCCCTTTTTTATTTAAATTTACATTTATTTTACTATTTTGTAATTTTACAAATTTACCCCTAAAAGATAACACGTGCCACACAAGACCTCAACGTTAGCACATTTTGCCCAAAAAACTGATCAGTGAAACAATTAATGAATATTAGGGACTCAGATGAGAAAAAAAAAATAACAAGAACAAGATTATATGTGCCAAAAATTATAAATAGAGAGGACCATTAATACTACTAACCCAAAAATTAAAAGCAAAGCATCGCATATGATTTGTTACTAGAAAAGGCTCATCAGAGAATGTCTAAAATGGTTATATTTTAAATTTTGAATTGAAATTGGAATTAAGATGGGCTAACGGCTAAAACCATTATATTTACGGGTGAGTCAAACATTGTATAAATCCAGACAATATTTTGTAATTTTGACAACCAAGTACAAAACTACCAATATTGATTAGATTCGAAATGAAATAATATTCGGTAAATTTTTGCTGTAATCTTGCAATATGCAAATGCGGAATGCAGAAATTTCAGACCAATATTTGAGAAGAGTCAGAAGACACGAGATTTGCAAAACTAGGTAATGTGGCTTTAAATTTATCAACTTATTTTATGCAGTTACATACATTTTTAGTTCAAGATATTAATTAAATGCTAAATTTCTCTGAAATATATATTATTAAAAAAAAATTAACTGCATGACTAATTGACTACATTATCTAGGCGCACAATAAAATAACTCCTTTTATTCTTCAAAGTAGCTTTTTTTTTGTCCCACCCAACTACGTGTCCGGTTTAATTTTATTTTATTGTAGTTATGCACTTATGCAAGCATAATCATACAAGTGCTTTAATATTTTGTGAAACTATTAAATCAGTCCTGACATAAATATTGAGTAATATTATTAATTCACATGAATTTAATTTTTTTCTTAATGATAATTCAAAATTGCAAATTGCAAATTGCAATTGCCACTTTATACATAATTGTACTTGCAAATTGTGGCACATAAAATTTTATCATAATTTTCGACAAACAAGTTATGTGCATAAAAATCTAATAAGTTTTATTTGCGTAATTTGTATCTGTGATAATTGATATGATGTAAATGATGTGTTAATATTACCGTTAGAGAATAATGTGTGGTTTTAAAAAAATTTAATAAACGAATATAAGCATGGACTTATATTCAAGATTATAATTTGAAAATAATAAAAAAATCTAAACATAAATAATGATACAATAATTTCTCATACCTTATACTAAAATACGAGGAGATGTTTTAAGTGGAACAAACTGTTCAAAAACTAAATCTAGAAGGGCAATACATTTGTCGATAGCATGTGTTAAAATTTCCATCTTTTCCATCTAAAATATCTAAAAGTGTTCGTTTTTTAATCAGGCGAAACAAAAAAAAATATAATTCGAATACTATTTATTTGCCTTAATCTCTGTTACTTTCCTAATATTAGTAACATTTTTTACAATTTTTCCTTAGCGTTTCCAAAATATTTCCGAATAGTCTCGAAAAGTTTTCAATATTTGACTGGCCGAAACATACATTTGAAATGAAATTTTGATCCAGAGTGTATGATTATTGCAATAAACAATTAAATCAAACCGAAAAAATTCTTATAATTTACTAAAACTCTAATTCAGATTTACTTCGGATAATATCATTTGTGAGCGACTATTTAACAATTTAATTTTTCAAAATTGGCACAATCTCGTTTCTTAAGAATAATACTACTACACAAAATATTGAAGAATTAAAAATTCAAACCTACGAACCCCATATATCACAATTATTTTTTAAAGTTTAATTACATTTTTAGCATAAAATTAATGTAATATTTTTCTTATCTACTAATACTAACCACCATAATTATTTGACGAACCTTTTTAACACTTCCCAAAGAAGGCATCACCCTTATAACATAAAGCCCTTTAAAACAAAAACCAAAAAAATCTAAAAAACTGCAATTGCAAGTTACGCCAAATAGAGCAAAAAGAATTAATTTTCAACCCCACCAAATAATTTTTCAATGATGTCCCACCCACAAGCACAACAGAAAAAGATGTTAGAATTAGGAGAAGATGATAATCAGATTAAATTTCAAACTACTCCTTCTACTGATTCTGAAAGCTCCTTTTCATCTTCTCCTACTTCTTTAACTTCCTTCTCAAAAAACTTTATCTTCACATCTTCAGATAATAATATTAATTCTTATAATTTTACTACCAAATTATTCAGAAGGCGTGACAACAAAAGAGTACACAAATTAAATGGTTTTTCTGATTTTGGAAAAAAAATTCATTTAAATGTGTCTCCTAGGCCTTGGTATACGTTGAAGAAGTGGTGTGGTTCCGTTTCTCTTATGGCCAATCCAATTCATGATGAATTTGTAAGTTTCATTTGTTTTTATATTTATTAATTTCAATTTATGTTAATTTATTTCAATGAGGGAATTACATTTTTTTTTACACATTTGGTATTAATATTTCTGAACAAATACATTGATACTACAATTTAAAGGCATTGACAAATTCAGTTTTGCGGTGAAATATTTGAAATGTTAAATTATGTACGAACTTAAAAGAGTAAGAAAATGTACCACGGACAATAGGTAGGCAGAGGTACGATTATACCTAATTTAGTGAGAAAAATACAAGATACTCCCCTGTGTTATGTTAAACCTGCAGGAAACTACTATGTGAAATTTTTATTGCGTCAAATTTTCGTGTGTTTTCAAAAACCCTGCAAAAAACACCAAATTTGTAAAAAATAGGTTGTTTTGGATCGACATATTTCAAGAAATCATTTTTAAAACACTTCAAGTTGGTCCCTACAACTTCATATGATATATTTTTTAAATAATTTCTTAAAAAATATCGATCCAAAACGACCTATTTTTCACAAATTGGGTGTTTTTTGAAGAGTTTTTGAAAACAAAAGGAAGTTTGGTGCAATAAAAATTTCACAAGATAATTTCTTGCAGGTTTAGCATTATACAGGGGGGTATTTTGCATTTACCCCAATTAAATATTAAATTTAAAATATTGTTAAAACTTGATGAAATGTAAATGAGATGGTTCAAGTTTTGGATGGAAAGGGGCCGTCAAATTGTGGTATCAAATATATTTTTTAAGAAGACTTATCAAGTAGGATAAAGTGTGATAGGAAAAATGTAATACCTCGCATTTAAATTTCTACTTTGATTTATGCATTTGTATTAGTTAACTTTAATTTTGATTGAATGTGTACGTAATTTAAACCTAAGATTTTCTGTTACGAGTTAACTCGTTTAGAATTATAGTAATATTGCTTGATCACTTGTTTAGATAGGTGCAATATAGTCAAAGATTATGTATTCTTTGAATTTGTTTGAAAAAGGACGAAGAGAAATAGAAACAACATTTATGGTTTGTGAGCAATTTTTAATGGGTAAGAACAACTTTATTTGTTCAATAATATTCCAATGTTTAAATATGTAATGAATTAATGAAGTTACCCTCATGTGTACACACAAAATTACAAAATATTTTATTTGTAGGGGTCCCTGTTGGGTATCACAAAGGACTTTTTTGTCTTTCAATCAATCACACATGGAATTTCACAAATTGCTAATTAAAATTATATGTGAATTTTTTTAATTTTAATAATAACAAGGAGTAATTCTAACAAAACTTGTGCTAACTACTTTTATATGGAGGAGGATCTTGATCTAGCTTATTTAAATATTACACTGTATTATCACAAATATTACATTTTTTGTGTTGACTCACGAGTATCCTAATTTATAAATTTATGTGGATTCATACATATAATGGTCAAGTGGATACATATGTATGACACCAAATTGTGAGAAAAAGTAGGATTAAAGTTTTTTTTACAAAGAACGACCAAGTTATTGACAGGGTTCTCTGTTAGAATGTTTTAAACTACTCATTTACAGTTAATTCTTGCGAAAATGGAGTTTGGTCTGGACTATGAACATTTACATTACAAGTGTGCTAAAGTTGATTTAAGCCTTCTACGATAGTAGTTAATAAAAAATTATGTGTGATCCCGAGGCTTGGTGGAGGCACATCCTGCGATTTACATCATTCAGGGTTCTAAGGCAAGGGTTCTGAGGGTTCAGTATTAGACTAGTGTAAACTTGGACACCTAGGTTATAGAAAAAAAACAAAATTATGTGTGAATAAACATCTCTTGTGGTTGAATGAGTCTAATCAAACACGATTTTGATGGACTTGAATTTTACCTCCATCAATGAATTTAATAAGGCTATACATGCACTTATAGCTATATATTTTCTTACTAACTTGTTTGTACATATTTTAGAGAAAGAAGAAAATTACTGGACAACAAAAGATGGAACTCGAAAGAGAGGTATGGGCATGATTTTATTTTCTTCCTTCAAATATTTAATTAAAGTGTTTGTGCAATTAAGACTACAAGCCTCTACTGGTCTAAGAACTTTTTTCCTTTGCTCCTTTATTTTCTTTCTTCATATAAAGTCATTTTTCACTAGATCAAATTGCACTAGTTTCTTATTCTTCATATATTTGTCTTACAAAATCTAAAAAATATTGAAAGGTCACTGTGCTTCAAAAAATGCTGGCCCATGAAGAAAAAGTGCACGAGTATCTTGAAAAACTTCAACATCGACAGAATGGCTCTGCTCTCGCCATTCCAAACTTTCTTCCACCAAAAGTAAGTAATAACGAGTAATTCACATTTTGCACCCCAAATTACACCATTTGGACACTTTACACCCTTAAATTAAAATATTGACATTGTGCAGCATCGAATTGCATATTCTTGACAATACAATAATCTAGTGGACCTCTCAATAGGATTCGAACCCAGATGAAGTTCTGACCATCCATCAGAGAAAAAAGGACGAACGGATCTTGTAGGATTCCCAAGAACAGTAGGGTGCATTTCCCCTAAGAATATGTAATTCGATGATGTAATATGTTAAATTTTAATTTCCGGATACAAAGTGTTACAATGATGTGTTTCTGAGGTAAAAATTGCCAAATACTCAATGAATAACTATTCGATAGTCATTAATTTTCAGCAATTCAAAATTCTTTTTTTTGCAGATGAAAGAGTTACTAGCTGAGTTAGCAATGGTTGAAAATGAAATAACGCGACTAGAAAGTCAAATAAACCATCTACAACTCGAAGTTAAACACGAAAAGGATGTAAATCTCGAATCGAAGTCAAAAGAATGGGGACGTGAATTGTCTTTAAATTTACCACCAAAATCGAACACAAGGTTCAATGAGAAGGTTCCGTTTGAGACCAAAGCTCTGCATTTCATAAACAAAGCCATAAAAGGAGACTATAATCTAAGTATGAATGAGAAGTCAATGAACAAAAAATCAGGATTTTTGGAAAATATTTTTCATGATGAACGAGGAGTACCATATCGCGAGGTCACAAAAAGAAGTGGACTTCTAAAACCTCCATCTCCTCTAAGAGAGCATCGGCATCCAACCCCCCGGGTATGAAATTCTATAAATTACTTTTCTTTAGGAAAATTTAGATTTGGTGTTTTATTTTATGAAAAATTTCAAAAATAGTTATGTAACTATACTATACACACATCTAGTCTTTAACTTTCACCCAATTTCATATCTAGTTTTATGCATAACATTTTTCATTTTTAGAATTTCAATAAGTTCCAGTTTCGTTCTGTAGTTTACAATTGTAACTTATGAAAGTTAGAGTACGAAATTTATAATTACAGGATGAAAATTGAATGTTAGAAGAGGAAATTTGTTATATATAGGACTAAAACTGAAATATGGTGAAATTTAAAGGAATAAATGTGTTCATTATGGTAACATGATTATTATTTAAAAAAATCTCGAAATTATAGGACTGTTTTTGAAAATTTTCAGCGTTTTATTCACTAAAATCCAATAACCAAACATAAAGTTAATTTTGCAGAGAGATCGTAATCTTGAGACAATGGACGTCCCTCCTAGAGTTCTTTCAACTCCATTACATTCGGAAGAAGAGAATGTTCAAAGATTGGCACCAAACAAGTTATCCGAGAACATAATGAAGTGTTTGGTCTTTATATTTGTGAGATTACTCCGGACATCTAGAGCAATGGAACTAGAGAAATCCGGTCCAATTGCACGCTCTACTAACTTTTCGATGAGCTTCAGAGTAGAGACATACACGAATTCAAAAACGAGTCAAATGTTTCAGAAAGACTCGCGACAACAAGATCCTTACGGTATATTTGACTCGGAAGAGTCTATACCGAGGGATATTGGACCTTACAAGAACTTGGTTAGATTCACATCAACCTCCATGGATATTAAATGTATCCAAAATTCAAGTTCACTCCCTTTGTTTGAGAAATTGAAGTAAGTAATTAAATAAATAAAGGTGATTTACGACCAAATCCTTGAGGTTTACCCGTTTTACAAAGAGACCCCATCTACTTTACGGTAAATCACAGGGGGTCCTAAATCACCCTATAAATAATTAAATGCTAAAATCATATAAACTAATCTATCCATGTACAAATTATTTAATTTATTGCTTTTTTTTTTTAATCTGAAAAATTCCAGAAACTTAATGGATGGTCTTCAAAAGGTGGACTTGAGGTTCTTGAGTCATCAACAAAAGCTAGCATTTTGGATCAACATGTACAATGCTTGCATCATGCATGTACAACCATTTTTCCTTCCTTTTTGCTTACAATAATTATCTAACATTAAATATTGATTGCTAAATCAATAATTATTTTTTTATAATTTAAATCAATAAACTTAATTTCATCCAGTTTTGGTGTTTCAATTTAGGGATTTCTTCAATATGGAGTTCCCACTGTCTCCAGCGCTGAGAATCTACTCACATTAATCAACAAGGTAAAGTTCTACTTATCAATAAAGTATTCATATTTCCTAAAAAAAAAAATCTTTATACAAGTTATTGCTTATTGATGAAAATAAATATTTAGCGTCATTATTAGTTAATTAATTAATTAATCAGGCGACTCTGAACATTGCTGGTAACACAATCAATGCTCAAGCAATTGAACACTTCATCTTGAGAAAACCAGCAGATGCATTAGTGAAAGAGGTATGCTATGCCTACATCTATTTTATTGCATAATAGTGAAATGGAAAAGTACCCCTATGTTTTATCTAATAATCAAAAACCTTAATGTCTTATTTTTATTACCAAAAATTCCCCTGCAATAAATTTTTATTAGCAAAAAACCTTATCCCAAGTCAAAATGACAATTATAACCCCACCAAAGAATGCAAAAAAAAAAAAAAAAACCCTGTTCACCTAAAAACTTTGCAATTATCCCTTGTTAACTTTGAGAATTGGCAAATATTCCCCTGTTCACTTAAAATAAATTGACAATAACCTCTCTATATTAAGAAGAATTTCAAATGATTTTTTTTCAAAAACGACACAAGGGGTTTTTGCTAATATAATAACGCATTTTTTTTTTTTAATTAAATTTTGATAAAGCACAGATGTTTTTTAGCTCTAACTTGATTAGATTATTCAATTTGATGTTAGATTCTTGGAAAAGGTGAGAAGAATAGGAAAGAAATGATAGTTCGCGAACTATATGGACTCGAGACACTCGAACCAAATATCACATTCGCCTTATGTTGTGGCGCTCGTTCTTCTCCAGCAGTAAGTCCTTAACTACTACTACCACCACTTGAACAATTAGTCGAACTTGTGACAACATTGAAACTTCTTCAACATCTTTTTCAGGTTAAAATATATACAGCTGATGGTGTTATAGCTGAACTAGAAAGATCAAAACTAGAGTACCTACAAGCTGCAATAATTGTAACGAGCACGAAAAAAATTGCATTGCCGGAGCTTCTAGTACGGAACATGAACAATTTTGCGCAAGATAAGGAGTCGTTAATGGAGTGGGTGTGCCATCAGTTGCCTACCTCTGGGACTTTGAGAAAATCAATCGTTGATTGTTTCAAAGCAATTCATGGTAGTAAGGCATCTGCAATTGTGGAAAAGATACCTTTTGAATTTGAATTTCAATACTTGTTGGCTATATGATAATAATATTGGTAAATAATTCCATGTAATTAAGATTGTTTAGCAACATTGGTAAATAATTGGCAACTGCCCTGATACTAGGATATGTTATTAAGTTATTATCTTTCCCTTGTCTGCCTTTTTTTTTTTTTTGGCATAAAAACTATGATCCTCTAATGGAATCACCAGTGGTGAATCTGAAAATTGGACCCAAATTCTTCGTTTGCAATTTGCCACACTGTTTTGCATTCCCTAAAGAAATTTTTTTCTACAGCTATATATAGGCATGAAAAATGGGAGTCCATTTCTAAAATCAATTTAAATTAAATTTATTTCACTAAAATAAAATTAATGTCTATTTTTAAAATGCAATCAAAAGTAATTCTAGACTAAACTAAAAATAAATAAATTTCAAAATATTTTTGAGTTTTATGATAATTATCAATTGTGAACAGTGAACTCATTGATGGGTCTTCATTATTATTTTCATTACTTTTTCAAATTGTGATTTATATTTTATGTTTATCAGAATTTCTATCTTGTCGACGTGTCGACTCAAGAATGATTTTTTTAAGATTTTTGATATGCTTTTTTATCTATTGGAACTAAAATTTAATATAATATTCTGAAAAGCTTTATGATAAGATTTTTATCTCGAATAAATTTATATTTAGATGTTGAGATTTCTGTTAAGATTTTTTTTCCCACATGGTACATGTCAATTTATGATTAGATGTTGAGATTTCTGATAAGAATTTTTTCCCACAGGGTATGTGACAATTTATAATTTGATGCTGAGATTTCTGATAAGATTTATTACCCACATTGTACATGTCATTTAATGATTAAATGCTGAGATTTCTGATAATTTTGTTTCCCACATAACACAACTTATCCTCATCTTATTTTGAGCTATTTAAAGGATTTTTATGGTATGAACTTCTCACCACTTCCACCATTTTATTTATTTTATAACATCCAACCCTAATTATTTACTATGTCTCGTGATACTGCCAATTCAAGGGATATCTTAACCAACTCGAAGTCTGAAGATGATGTTGAAATGCTTTTAAGAGCAACTGAAGTTGAGGAAGATAAAATACAACGGCGTCACGGTGGTTCGGCCCACAACGGTAGATTCCTGCGCTGTGACTAAATTGGAGGTTATAACATAATTATTAAAGATTATCTTTTTGTTAATCCTATGTATCACGACGTTATGTTTAGGAGAATATTTTTGATGCATCAACCCCTCTTTTGTCGAATCATACGATGCATACTTCGTCAAAAAAGAGATGCAACACAAGTCATTGGTTTATCATCCCTTATAAATGTAATTGTTGCATTAGAATATCTAGGTGCATTTAATGCGACTGACAGGATTGTACAGTGACAGAGCCGCCTGCAAAACTAGTCGTTTGAAGTTGGTGAAGAGAATAAGGGCCTTCCTGGAATTGAGAAAAGTTTCAACGACCTCAATCTCAGCCACCCTTATAAATTGATCTCAACTTGAATGAAGATAATAACTTTAACTCCTACAACTACTGCAAACTTACAAATCTTATCAGAAGAATATCATTCAAGAGAAAAATTGAGAAAAACCACTAAGTTGTTCCTGAAGAACAACTTATTCATTGAATAAAATCTAAGAGTTTTTTCGTACAACAAGGTTGTATTTGACAGTTGTTTCTAAGAAAAATTATTTGTAACCAAGGGCTTACAAGAGATTAAACTCAAGGAGTTTTGAATCTTGTGATTTTTACTAAGAGTAGAAGTTCCACTTGAGCGTATAAGTTTAAACGCTATGTGTTGTATTAGTTTATGAGATTAGTGCAGAGCCTTCCATCGTGTTAAGAAAGAAGAGTGGATTAGAGGGATGCACCACCCCCTGAACCATTATAAATATGTTGTTCTTTATCATTCCGCACGTAACTTGCATATCTTAAGAACAGACTAGGTTTGATTTAAAAGACTCAAAACAGATTTCCAAAAGATCAAAATATTTTGGTTTCAAAATATTGGAAGCTTATAATGTTTGATTGACAATTATATTCCGCTGCATCAAAAACTCAAAAGCTCTGATTTTGTCAAAAAATCAACTCTGCTGAACGAAGAACAATTAAGTGAATATCTAGCTGTCAGCGAAGTGCTACCAGCAGAGTATTCACTAAGTTGTTTAATGAATAATTGAGTTAACAGTTTACTTATGTAAGAAAAGAAAAGTTTAAAAATGTCTATTCCCCCCCCCCCCCTCCACCACCCCCTCTAAACCATTTTTACCACTTCGGACCCAACAAGTGGTATCAAAGCAGATGGTTCATTTGAATCATATATGACTGATCTACGAACTTGATCCAATTTGGTCTTTCAAACGTTATCAAAAGCTGCAAATTCATCATACACATTCTCTCAACATGGAAGAACCATACAATGATGTACCTAAGATAAACTCCATCGAATTTAAAGAATGGAAGACAAGAATGACACTCTACATGTCCACACACAACGAAGATCTGAGGAAAGTTATTTCAACTGAACCAATAAAAATCACTAAAGCCGATCAAAACAGCGAAGGTGAACTGCTGGAGAAAAATCTAGAGGGAATGATATCTAAGGAAATAGAGCTAAGCAATCTAGAAAATATTGGAAAGTTTATCATCTTCAAAGCTCTGAACTCTCACTGGTTCAGAAGAGTTCACAACTTCGACAGTTCAAAGGAAGTATGAGATTTCATCTGTGAAAACCAAGAGTAAAGAGAAAACATACTAATTAATTCACTTATGATGTTTAATGAATTTAAGATGAAACATCAGGAAACCATTTATGAGATGGAAGATCGATTCATGAAACTTGTGTGCAACTGTAGAAGATATGGAAAAGCGCACACAAATAAAGAGATGAACATAAAGATACTAAAATGTTAACCTCAAGTATGGTTCCTGGAGATAATAGAGAGTAAATATATAAGTACGATCTCACTGAAAAGCCTGATCTCATCTTTAAGAGAACATGTAAGCTTACTAGAAAGAAGGAGATGAAAGGAAGTCTCAACCTCACACTCTACTCAAATGGAGTACTACAGAAAATCTCATAAATCAAAGAATACCGAACATCTTAACAGAGAAAAGGAGCAAACAGATGAGCTGACAGAAAGAAACCCTACCTCTATATCATCAAAACTTCAGGTAATTGATGAAATTTAGGATAAACAGAGAACTCACAAATACCTCTGTTTCAACTGCAGAAAAGAAGGACATCACTAAAAAACTCCTACCCAGAAGTCACCAAAGACTCACCCAGAGAATCCACAAAAGAGCATAACTTAACATTCCATCCCTTGTACTTCAGATGATGAAGACACTCCCTTTAACTCATCAAAGGAAGATGTTGGATGAAGATGAAGATGAAGTGCAAAGAAGATAAGGGAAGGTTTTGATGATTTCCAAAACGTCAAAATCAGCTAAGTATGGAAAGCTTAGTTCCCTTAGAAGAATTTTGAACAAGTGAAGAAGACATCAGAAGAGTTCAAAATTCAAAGCCCAGAAGACTACTGATCTCGCGCTGAAACAGCAATCAGAAGGGTAGTCCATCAGCTGACTCAAATCAGATTAGTTCAGTATTTGATCAGCAGAGTATCTATCAGCAGGGTTGCATCGATCAGCAGAGTAGAAGAGATCATGAGATAGTTCAACGGTGATAAATGCACTTGGTGTTGGGATATAGCTCGATTTGTCAGACAACAAAGTGCGGAATTTAAAATTTTTCGAGGTATCCAATGGTCCCATAAAAGATGTCTCCACATTATGTATACAAAAGCAAGAACAAAAACGCACACAATGAATTAACAAAGGGGGTTTTTGCGATATACCTCACCACAGGCAAGGTGGTGGAAACCTCCGGTCTTCGATTCTGATTCTGATCCGGTTCACAGGAGTGATCCAAGTGTCTCACCTCCAGGGATAGTCCACACCAATTGGATTCTGGCAACACCTCAAGATCTTAGGCTCAGAACTCGATGCAGGAGATTTGTTATTGAAGGATTGTATGAGATCTCTTGACAAATCAAGATCTAATACAATGGAAGAGGAGATCTCGGCGGCGGCGGCACCAGGAAGCTCACGGCAGCTCAGTGGCGGCGGCTACTAGTGGCGGCGGCGGCTAGGGTTTGCAGGACAAGGGGGCGGCGCTTTTGCAGAGAAGGAGGCTAGGTTTTTCTCTTAGGGTGTTAGCTTTTAAGCTCATGTAGTTCCCCTTTTATAGACTCCTTCTGACCTAGGGTTTGCAAGACTCCTTATGGGCTTTAATTAATAGAAGCCCATGTCTTGCAATCCTTCATTTAATTAAACTACTTTAATTAAATGCCCAGTCCATTTAAATCAATATTTCTTTTCGCATAATTAATTAGCAACTCAATTAAGTATTTAATTAATTAAGTCAGCCAATTAATTAATTCTCCCACTTGAATTAAATACTCTTAATTCATTTAATTGATTTAATTACCTTTAAATCAATTAGTTCCTTTCATTTCCTTTTATAACAGTCACCGTCCAATTGTATTGTGTGTGACCCTCTGGGTTCACCATCAACTGGCAGCAGGCCCACGAATCCTTCGTGATTTAATTTATGAACAATAAATTGTTCCGGTTAATTAAACAACCTTTAATTAACCACTCCTAGAATTAAATCCTTTATTAATTCAGGAGTACCCACACTTCATGGTCGATGTCTAGCCACAAGCCCATGAAGCCCAATATCAGGTGAATTGATATTTGTGAACCTCGTCTCATATAATTACCATGTACATACGGTCCTTCTATCGACTAATATTCCCGATCAAGACTTAGGGTGTGTGAATTAATCGGCACCTCTAAATTTGTCTCGATAGCTATACTTTCTAATTCAGGATAATATACCTTTGTGACCTTTCTAAATTTGGAAATCCCTTTCCAAATTAGTCACCGACTGCGGCCGCAGATTCCTTGGATATATTATCTAAGAATCGTATAGGAAATTCTCTCACTCATTACAGTGAGTCAATAGATTCCATATCGGTACTAACCACTCGCGTACATGTCCATACGCACCCAACCTAGGCATGTTATGACCAAGCTACGTGGCCTATACCTAGATCTAAGTACGCACTTCCATGCACCGAATTCGCCCTAGCACCTCAAGTCAAAGGACTAAATCGTACACTATTATATTCCTTTGAGAAACATCCCATCACCGATATGCGTCATGCGCTTCCACAATGGGTTTCTCTGTTCGGGTCGTTCGATGCGTTCAATCCTCCATTGAACCACCTACTCGTATGCACTGGACTCAAATTCCTTGCTCATGAAACACTACAAATTCACTCCATGTGAATCATGCATACTTGTACAAGTCTTGGCGATTCCTACGATACCCCGTCTCGTTCGGAATCTATGACTTGGAACACTTTTAAGATTACGACCTTTGAGACTGTTTCATGATTGCACTCAATACTGAAGTGAATCGTCCCATAGTCAAATGTAATCTAAGGGTTTCAACCAATCGCTTAAATGTATTCGCGAAAGATGAAGTTGGCCATTGTTTATCCTTATACATATATAAATAAACATGCGTATTATTATAAAATCAAAGATCGTTTCATACAGGATAGATCTATTACAAGCAAACAGAACTGGCTTGCAGGGCACTATCCTATCAATCTCCCACTTGCCCTAAAGCCATTCACCTACGGTTCTAAGTCCCATCTTTTCTAGATGACTATCGAACGCCTTTTGTGAAAGTGGCTTAGTTAGTGGGTCAGCTACGTTGTCTTCCGATTTGACATACTCCATGTGCATGTCACCTCTACCCATGATCTCCCTGATCACGTGGTATTTCCTCTGTACGTGTTTGGATTGATGGTGTGATCTCGGCTCCTTCGCTTGAGCTATCGCCCCGTTGTTGTCACAGAAGACGACTACAGGTTCAGCAATGCTAGGAACAACATCCAATTCTTGGATGAAGTTTTTCATCCATACACTTTCTTTTGCTGCATCTGATGCTGCGATATATTCTGCTTCTGTGGTTGAATCAGCAGTGGTAGACTGTTTACAGCTCTTCCAACTGACTGCTCCACCATTGATGCGGAATATGTATCCAGAGTTGGATTTGAAGTCATCCACATCAGACTGGAAACTTGCATCAGTGAATCCTTCAAGTTTCAGTTCTCCACTACCACCGTAGACCAAAAACATATCCTTAGTCCTTCGCAGGTACTTTAGGATTGCTTTTACGGCAGTCCAGTGCTCTTCGCCTGGATTTGACTGATAGCGGCTCGTTACACTTAGAGCGTGTGCTACGTCTGGTCGAGTACATAACATCGCATACATTATACTCCCTATAGCAGAGGCATAAGGTATGAGAGACATTCTCGTCTTTTCTTCGTCAGTTGTAGGGCACATAGACTTAGAAAGAGAGATACCATGTCTCATTGGAAGCAATCCTCTCTTGGATTCTTCCATCTTGAATCTTTTCAAGATTGTGTTAATGTACTGAGATTGGGAGAGTCCTATCATCTTCTTCGATCTATCCCTATAGATACGGATTCCCAATACGTAAGATGCGTCTCCCATATCTTTCATAGAGAACTGCGCGGATAACCACGCTTTAGTCTGTGCTAACATCTTGATATCGTCTCCGATTAACAAAATGTCATCGACGTACAAAACAATGAATTGTATCGAACTCCCACTATTCTTCTTGTACACACAAGGTTCATATACATTTTTGATGAAGCCAAATGCCTTGACTGTCTCATCAAATCGTATGTTCCAGGTTCGGGATGCCTGTTTGAGGCCATATATCGACCTTTGAAGTTTACATAATTTGTGTTCACTTCCTTTGGACGCAAAACCTTCAGGTTGTTGCATAAAGATCTCCTTGTCAATGTCTCCATTGAGGAAGGCGGTCTTTACGTCCATTTGCCATATCTCATAATCATGCCATGCGGCAATGGCAAGTAATATCCGAATGGATTTGGACATCGCTACGGGAGAGAAGGTTTCCTCATAGTCTATTCCAGGCCTTTGAGAATACCCCTTCGCCACTAAGCGTGCCTTGTGAGTTAAAACCTCTCCATTCATTCCAAGCTTACGTTTGAAGATCCATTTGCATCCTACAGGGATAGTTCCCTCAGGTGGATCGACCAAGGTCCAAACCTTGTTGGAATGCATGGAATCCATTTCGGATTGCATGGCTTCGAGCCACGCACCCGAGTCTATGTCTGACATCGCTTCTTGATAGGTCCTTGGATCATTATCGCCTCTTTCGTTTTCGTGAATGAAACCAAATCGCTCTGGCTCCTTACGAATTCGATCAGACCTTCGAAGAGTAGGTGTACTAGTAGGTTCAGTAAATTCTGGTTCAGCTCCCACTGTTTGTGAGGATGGGTCCGATTCCTGGACTTCATCAAGTTCTACGATTGTCCCATTTCGATTGGAGAGGAAATCCTCTTCCAAGAAGTGGGCGTTCCTAGATACGAACGTATTACGTTCTTTAGGATCGAAGAACAGGTATCCAATGGATTCCTTTGGATACCCCACAAATTTGCACAAACTAGATCTACTATCTAGCTTATCTCCCTTCTTGTTCTTTACATACGCAGGAGATCCCCATACTCGTAAATACGAATACACGGGTGCCTTACCATACCATACTTGGTGCGGTGTTGTTGGCACTGACTTCGAAGGTACTATGTTCAGTATCTTCGATGCAGTTAATAGGGCCAAGCCCCAAAATGAAAAGGGAAGGTCAGCAAAACTCATCATGGAACGAACCATGTCTAACAAAGTTCGGTTCCTCCGCTCGGACACTCCATTGAGTTGGGGCGTCCTAGGGGGAGTTCGCTGGGCGAGAATTCCATTCTCTTTTAGATAATCAAGGAATTCTTGGCTTAAGTACTCACCACCTCTATCAGACCGAAGTGCTTTAATACTATGTCCAAGTTGATTCTCAACTTCCATTCGAAACTCTTTGAATTTCTCAAAAGTTTCGGATTTGTGTTTCATGAGATACACATATCCATAACGACTAAAATCGTCGGTGAATGTTACGAAGTAAGAGAATCCTCCTCTCGCATTGACACTCAATGGTCCACAAACGTCAGTATGGATTAAATCCAATGTTTGTTTGGTTCGCTCAGGATTCCCTGTGAAGGGTGATTTGGTCATCTTTCCTTTGAGACAAGATTCGCAAGTTGGGAGTTCATCCAAGTTCTTTATTTCAAGAGCCTTAGAGGAAACCAACTTTTGGATCCTACTCTTGGAAATATGTCCAAGTCTAGCGTGCCAAAGTTGTGGAGTTTGATTATCATATTTTCTTTTTCTAGATTGAATGTGCATAACGTCGGATTTAACAGGTTCTAGGGAATAAAGACCATCCATCAAAGTACCACAAGCATACATTAAACCACCTTTAAATATGCATAAAGATCCATTTTGAATGGAAAAATTAAAACCATCAATGTCTAGCATTGGTATAGAAATGATGTTCTTAATTATTGTTGGTACGTACAGACAATCCCTTAAAACCAAAGTAAAATTTCCTAAAACCAATTCGACGTCCCCAATAGCCTCAGCGGCGATCCTAGCTCCGTTTCCAAAACGCAGGATTCTATCCCCGGGCTTCAGGTATCTTACTGCTCCCATCACCTGCAAATCATTGCAGATATGAGAACCTGCTGCGGTGTCTAACACCCACGATGCACAGTTAATAGAAATATTAACTTCAACCAAGAAAATACCTTTGGCTACCAATTTCATCTTTAGGTAGTCTGGGCAGTTCCTTTTCCAGTGCCCTGCTTTCTTGCAGTGGAAACATTCGTCTTCTGGGCTTTTGCGCTTCTTTTCAACCACCTTTGTGATTGCCTTCGAAGAAATACTTTTCTTCTTCTTCTTACCTCTCTTGGGCTTTGCAGCCTTCGATTGGTGTGCAATCATTACCGGCTTCTCTTTCTTGAGAGTCGATTCTGCCGTTACCAACAAATTGGTCAGTTCGTGAAGAGCGAGGGTTCTGTCCTCCATGTTGAAGTTCAACACGAACTAGTCAAAAGAACGGGGCAGCGAATGGAGAAGGAGGTCAGTGCTAAGATCAGCGTGCAAGTCTACTTCCAATCGCCCTAGTTTTTCAACCAGGTTGATGAAGCGTAGACAGTGATCCTTGACACTGCTTCCCTCAGCCATCTTGAGATAAAACAACTCCTTAGTGGTCGCGAACCTTTCGGTACGAGACCTCTCTCCAAACATCTGCTGGAGGTGGAGAAGTATCTCTCTAGCAAGCGGCATTGCAGCATGCTGTTTCTGCAGTTCATTCGACATCGAAGCTAGCATGAGACATCGAACCTGAAGATCATCATCAACCCTTTTAGCATGGGCGGTTCGTTGTTCCTCACTAGCTCGTGCTGCGGGTGCAGCAGGCATGGGTGTGTCGAGCACATAGCTACGTCGCTCGGAGTCGAGGACGATTCTGAGATTTCTCAGCCAGTCAACAAAGTTTGAGCCATTCAATTTGTTTGCGTCGAGGATAACAGATAATGGATTCTTAGACATTGTACTTAATATCTATAATTGGAAAGAAGACAACATTAAGCTAACTGATCTTATGCCTAATACTTATAATTATCGAATTTGGACTTATTTTCGAAAAAGTTCTCCCACTATTTTATCGAAACAATCACCCCTTTGATTGCTCGGGAATTCTAATTCCTAGTAGGTCTTGACGTCCCAGCAGCAATTAATTGCACCCACGACTCGTGGCCATACAACCAATTCTCCAGGTAGGTATACATTTTACCAATTGTGTTACTCCACAACCTTCAAGCTTATTTTGCCTCGGCTTTCGCACTTATCTAGCACTGCTACATCATAAGTGTTACTAATCGTTAAGTCTAACCCATCAATCGTGATGAGCAACGGGCCCGGTCGTGAGTTCTCCGTAACTAGTTATCGGTCGATCCTCACATCCCGACCAGTCCTCACCCTTGTCATGTTTAGTTAAAACAGGAGTCAAGGAATTTCACGTATTGTCCCTTTCTTCGACTCGGGTGCCAGACTCTGGATCACCTCTATCGATAAGTAGACAACATACGTTAGTTCCTATTGATGGAAGGCTTGGATTTATATAAATACTTCATTTTATTTTAATCCAATATGACTTAATATTTAATTCGAGAGGGGGTTTCTGGTTTTGAAAGTTATGCTAACTCTCCTCGAGATCTCACCGATTCGGTTATGCTTTATCTTTTATTACGATCTAGATTCTAGCGCGTAGCCAAATATAAATCGACAAATAAATAAAAGACATACAAGCCTAGCATGCATACTACCACAATATGTTTTCGATCGGGAGCCTCCTATGTGGGCCATCATCGAGCCAATTGATGTTGGCCCAATTGGTCAATCTAAAGGGTTCTCAAACAGGCCCTATGCTATTACACATTGTACCATGCATACATGGCCTTCTTATCTTCTTGGGCTCCCACCTTGCTTGTAAATGGGCCTCCATCCTAAACTAGGAAAGCAGTAAAGCCCTAATCTATTACAAAGGCTCAAAGTGGCCCAAAAATAATAATAGGCTCGCAGGCCCAATAAAAACCAAGCAATAAATTAAACCAATCACATCTACCCTAAGGTCAAGGCTCGTCTCGATCGAAAACCACGTAAACAGTTCACGTAGAGCAAGAAACATGTAAACATTTTTTACTTTCTTCTATCTTAATTTTAAAACATCCTTTTAAAACTAATTCCTATGATTCTTGCTTTTTAGTCACTACTAATTATGACAAAATAAACATCCGGGTAAACAAAAATTAATTTTCTGCTCAATTTCAGAATCTGTTTTTTCAACTTTTGAAAATTGCATTTTCGGCCCCTCAACTTTCGAAAATTGCACTTTGACCCCAAAACTTTTAAAAAGTTACAAAAACACCCCTGGGCAGTTTCGGGCAGCAGACCAGAAAATAAAATTTTGAATTTTGAAAATTTTCAATTTTTCAAATTGACCCCTCATGTTTCGGTAATTGCAAAACAGCCCCTAAGTTTTCAGAAATTGCAAAACGACCCCAAAAACTGTGCGACCAGAATTGCAAAAACAGTCCAGAATTTTCAGATTTTCAGATTTCAAAAATTTCGAATTTTCAGCCCCCAAAAACCCTGATTTGCGATTTCTGCCCCAAAAGTCCTGAAGTTTTCAAAAACTATAAAAACGGCACAGATCTTGAAAAGCAGTTTTACCCATTGATAGATCTAGTCATAACAAGCAAGAATCAACTTACAGAACATAATTATCACGTGTTCTCATACATATAATTAAACATATACGGTGAACACAATTATGTTCAGGCTTTTGTATAATAATAATGGAGTTGGCTCTGATACCACTGTTGGGATATAGCTCGATTTGTCAGACAACAAAGTGCGGAATTTAAAATTTTTCGAGGTATCCAATGGTCCCATAAAAGATGTCTCCACATTATGTATACAAAAGCAAGAACAAAAACGCACACAATGAATTAACAAAGGGGGTTTTTGCGATATACCTCACCACAGGCAAGGTGGTGGAAACCTCCGGTCTTCGATTCTGATTCTGATCCGGTTCACAGGAGTGATCCAAGTGTCTCACCTCCAGGGATAGTCCACACCAATTGGATTCTGGCAACACCTCAAGATCTTAGGCTCAGAACTCGATGCAGGAGATTTGTTATTGAAGGATTGTATGAGATCTCTTGACAAATCAAGATCTAATACAATGGAAGAGGAGATCTCGGCGGCGGCGGCACCAGGAAGCTCACGGCAGCTCAGTGGCGGCGGCTACTAGTGGCGGCGGCGGCTAGGGTTTGCAGGACAAGGGGGCGGCGCTTTTGCAGAGAAGGAGGCTAGGTTTTTCTCTTAGGGTGTTAGCTTTTAAGCTCATGTAGTTCCCCTTTTATAGACTCCTTCTGACCTAGGGTTTGCAAGACTCCTTATGGGCTTTAATTAATAGAAGCCCATGTCTTGCAATCCTTCATTTAATTAAACTACTTTAATTAAATGCCCAGTCCATTTAAATCAATATTTCTTTTCGCATAATTAATTAGCAACTCAATTAAGTATTTAATTAATTAAGTCAGCCAATTAATTAATTCTCCCACTTGAATTAAATACTCTTAATTCATTTAATTGATTTAATTACCTTTAAATCAATTAGTTCCTTTCATTTCCTTTTATAACAGTCACCGTCCAATTGTATTGTGTGTGACCCTCTGGGTTCACCATCAACTGGCAGCAGGCCCACGAATCCTTCGTGATTTAATTTATGAACAATAAATTGTTCCGGTTAATTAAACAACCTTTAATTAACCACTCCTAGAATTAAATCCTTTATTAATTCAGGAGTACCCACACTTCATGGTCGATGTCTAGCCACAAGCCCATGAAGCCCAATATCAGGTGAATTGATATTTGTGAACCTCGTCTCATATAATTACCATGTACATACGGTCCTTCTATCGACTAATATTCCCGATCAAGACTTAGGGTGTGTGAATTAATCGGCACCTCTAAATTTGTCTCGATAGCTATACTTTCTAATTCAGGATAATATACCTTTGTGACCTTTCTAAATTTGGAAATCCCTTTCCAAATTAGTCACCGACTGCGGCCGCAGATTCCTTGGATATATTATCTAAGAATCGTATAGGAAATTCTCTCACTCATTACAGTGAGTCAATAGATTCCATATCGGTACTAACCACTCGCGTACATGTCCATACGCACCCAACCTAGGCATGTTATGACCAAGCTACGTGGCCTATACCTAGATCTAAGTACGCACTTCCATGCACCGAATTCGCCCTAGCACCTCAAGTCAAAGGACTAAATCGTACACTATTATATTCCTTTGAGAAACATCCCATCACCGATATGCGTCATGCGCTTCCACAATGGGTTTCTCTGTTCGGGTCGTTCGATGCGTTCAATCCTCCATTGAACCACCTACTCGTATGCACTGGACTCAAATTCCTTGCTCATGAAACACTACAAATTCACTCCATGTGAATCATGCATACTTGTACAAGTCTTGGCGATTCCTACGATACCCCGTCTCGTTCGGAATCTATGACTTGGAACACTTTTAAGATTACGACCTTTGAGACTGTTTCATGATTGCACTCAATACTGAAGTGAATCGTCCCATAGTCAAATGTAATCTAAGGGTTTCAACCAATCGCTTAAATGTATTCGCGAAAGATGAAGTTGGCCATTGTTTATCCTTATACATATATAAATAAACATGCGTATTATTATAAAATCAAAGATCGTTTCATACAGGATAGATCTATTACAAGCAAACAGAACTGGCTTGCAGGGCACTATCCTATCACTTGGTGTAATTAATTCTGCAAGAGAAGGGTAGTAATGGCAAATGATTGAAGAATATTCTCGGATCAGCATGGTGCGTTTAATGCAGCTACAGGAAAGTACAGCAGAAAAAGTACTGTAGCAGGGAGCCGTTCTGAATTTGGGCTAAGGCTATGGATTTGAAATGTGATTTGCTTCAACGGTCATATTTTCAAATTCAAGTATAAATAGAGCTGATTTCGAAGAGAGAGACACACAACAACAATTTTGAGATTTCGTTTTTGAAGCAGAAAATTTCTAAGTCTCAAGAAACTCAAACAGCTCACTCGTCTGGTGGAAGTCATCTATTGACAGAAACCCAGTTGAAGAAAATAGAAAAATACGATCTGGGTGATCTTGAATTTAGCTGAGTGTTGTGCGAAGCTTAAATCCGTCTTTGTGAGTGATTTAACTTCAGAGGTTAGGTTTTCTGAGTGATTACCTATTGCGAGCTTATAGCCTTTTCATTTGTTGTTTAGGTATAAGTGGAGAAATATTGTAAACTGTGTGTTTATAGTATAACCCAGAATCTAAGTGATCTGGAAGAGTGGACTAAAGGATTTTTATCCATATAACCACTATAAAAATTCTTGGTGTTAATCTTGCATTTAAGTTTTATTGCATATTTCTAAATTGCATAAGTTTACACTTTGAATTATTTTGAAAAGATTTTAAAGGAGTTTTAAACTGGGGATAAAATCTTTTAAAGGACTTAGTCTACTTGTGAAAAACACTTTCAAACATCCGCTGCAAGTATACTCTTGATAAAACTGATTTTACTGAAATCAGCTAAGTTACTGTAAGAAGAGTGGTCACTCTGCTGTTCAAGATTTGTTCACGATCAGTATAGTTAGCTTACTGTTCTTCATCAGCTTAGTCTGCTGACAGAAGACTGAAAAAGTTTTTAAGTCTAAAAATTTTCAGAAGTCTATTCACCCCCCCCTCTAGACCTCATCTGACCACTTGGGACCAACAAGTGGTATCAGAGCAGGTGGTTCATTAGAATCAGCTGCCTGATCAACGAGCTTGATCCAAGTGTTTTTCAAAGGTTTTTCAAAACTTTTCAAAAGAGCATCTTTTTGAAAAATTAAAACTTTTTGAAAAATGGACTGTATCAGCCATGTTCCCCACATTGCTGGTATGTCATTTGAAGACTGGAAGATCAGAATGGAGATCTTCTTAGCTGCCTACAATGATAACATGTATATGTGTATCATTAAAGGTCCATTCAAATTCACCAAGACGATAAAGATAAATGAAGTTGATACCGTGGTGGAGAAAGACTTAACAGAGATGACAGCCGAAGAAAATAAAGCTGTTCAATTTGGATAAAGTTGGCCGTTTCATAATGACTAAAGCCTTGGACAATGATCGGTTTGACAAAGTCAAACATTGCAAAACTGCAAAGGAGATGTGGGACAAAGTTCGTGACATGAGCGAAGGAAACGACGCCATTAAAGAGCATCAGCTGAGTGTTGCTCTGGAAAAGCTGGATAACTTCAAGATGAAGTCTGGAGAGACCATAGATCAGATGGATACCAGGTTAACCAGAACATTGAATGAAGTTTTAAAGCTTGGAAAAACCTTCACGGACAAGGAGATAACCATCAGAGTGCTGAAGGCTTTACCTCCAAAATTCAACATGAAGGTGACAACAATGGAAGAATCAAGAGATTTGGGAAAAATCTATCTTACAGAGCTGTTCTCAGTACTCAAGGCGTATGAGTATAAACTGCCTAAAATGGGAATTGAAGAAACCTCAACTTCAGGACCCACAGCTGCCCTGGTTGCTGCTAAAAATCCCAGAAGACCAGCACAGAAAAGCAAAGAAGTGGACTCATCTGATGAAGCCACGTTACTCAACAAAAATGAATACACTGCTGGAGATGTAGCATTGCTTATGAACAATTTCAAGAAGTTCTACAAGAGAAAAATGAAGAACAAATATAACAATGCTTCTACTTCTAAACCTAATTTTTCTTCTCAAGATAAGGATGATTATAAAGCCAAACTAATGTGTTATAACTGCAGGAAATTGGGACACTTCATCAAAGACTGTCCATATCCAAAAGCAGAGAAATACACTGAGGAAGAGAAGAAAATCAGAAAAGAAAGAAAGCATCAGAGAGGCAAAGCAATGATGGCTGAAGCAGAAAAGCTGGCTGCTGTCTACTCATCTGATTCAGATTCAGACACGTCTGATGAAGAATCCTCTGATGAAGAAAAACCTGCTCTCCTCTGCCTGATGGCAAAGGAATCTGATGACTCTGAGGAAGAGGTAACTCCTCTTGATAATGAATTATTCAATTCATTTGAACAAATGATGCTTAACAATACTACTATTGCTGAAGCATATAAGAAGCTTAAGGAAGAGATGATATTGCTAAAAGAGCAAAATAGTTCACTGAAACTCACAGCTGAAAAGCCAAGAGAATCAGCTGAATAAAAACAGCTTGAGCAAGAACATGAATCTCTGAAAGCTGAATGTGAAGTTTATAAAGGAAAAATCATGGAACTTGAAAAAGTTATTGAGTCTCATGAGAAATCATCTGTTGCATCCACTCACATGTCTAGTAAACAGAAGATGCCTTAGAACAGGATAAGCAAGAATTGAATCATACTGAGAAATTTATATCTGCTGACAAAAGTAAGGTCATTCTGTATCTTCAAACTGCTAGACCTGCTTCACCTGAGAAAGTGGTAAAGGAGAAGAAATCTCCTAAGGCTAAAAAGAGCAAAGAGCCTAGTGTATGTAAACAGACTAGTAAGGCCAAACAGCAGAGTCCTAAGAAGTCTGCTGATAAAGCTAAACTGAATCAAACTAGTGGTAAAACTAGAGTGTCTGTTAATGAGCAAGCGTCTAGTAAACCAAAGAAGCATAAGAACAAGAGAAATCAAAATGCTTGGTATGGAAATGAGTCTTATTATGTGCAACCTGCTGCATATCCTCCTATGTATCATGCACCTCAGTTTCGTACTTACTATGCACCTTACCCTGCTCATCCAATGCATGCATACCCTGCTTATCATGCACCTTACCCTGCTTATGAACATTTTCCTTATCATACTGATCATCAACATGACTTATCTGATAATTATGGTAAAGATAAAACTGTTCATGCTCCTGCCAAAACTCAGAAGCCTAAGAAGCCTAAGACATCAACATTTTGGGTTGTCAAAGGTGGAACTAATCCTTCAGGACCCTCTCAATAAGGGTACCTAAAACAATTTTATTTTTGTTTTGTAGGTTAGGATTAGGAGTAGGAGTAAAGTAGAGAAGATCTGGTACTTGGACAGTGGTTGTTCAAGGCACATGTGTGGAAGTATACATGAGCTGACTGATGCAGTTGCTGTGGATGGTCCAAAAGTTACTTTTGGAGACAGTAAAGAAGGCAAGATTGTAGCTAAAGGAAGATTAATCAAAGGAAACATAGAGATATCTGACGTCTCTTATGTTAAAGGACTAAAGTAAAACCTGCTGAGCATAAGTCAATTTTGTGACAAAGGATATTCAGTCATCTTCTCAACAGATAAGTGCTATGTTGAAAAGATTGGTACAGAGAAGGTAATTTTATCTGGAAGACGATAAGGAAATGTCTACATAGTCGACTGGAGTTCTGCTGAGAAGAATTCAAGTGTTTGTTTGGTGGCATCAACACCAAGTGAAGTCAGTTGGCTGTGGCACGAAAGAATGAATCATTTAAACTTCAAGACCATCAACAGATTGATAAAGAATGATCTGGTAGAAGGGATTCCAAAAACAGTCATGAGCAAAGACAAGCTCTGTGACGCATGTCAGAAGGGTAAACAAATCAAGTCATCATTCAAAAGCAAGAAGCACCAATCTTCTGAAAGAATCTTGGAGCTACTACACATGGACTTATTTGGACCCATTGATCCAGTCATCAATGGTGGAAAGAAATACTGCCTAGCTGTTGTGGATGACTATTCAAGATATACTTGGGTGATATTCATGAAAAAGAAAAGTGAAACCAAGGAACATCTTACTAATCTGATGGAACTGATCCAGAATGAGAAAAGCACAAAGATATTAAAGATCAGATCGGATAGAGGGACATAGTTCACAAACTCTACTGTTGAAGAGTATTGTAACATCAAAGGAATACATCATGAGTATTCAGCTGCTAGAACCCCTCAACAGAATGGTGTTGTTGAAAGGAGAAACAGAACACTGAAAGAAGCTGTCAAGACTATGATAGCTGAAGCCAAGCTGCCACAAAGATTTTGGGCAGAAGCAACAAATACAGCCTGCTTTACCCAGAACAGATGCATGATCAACAAAAATCAGAACAAGACTCCATATGAAGTTTGGAACAACAGGAAACCAAACATTCATTACTTTAAAATTTTTGGCTGTAAATGCTTTGTATTAAATAATGGGAAAAATCACCTTACTGCATTTGCAGAGAAGGCTGATGAAGCTGTCTTTGTAGGATACTCTACTGTTAGTAAGGCTTATAGAGTTTTTAACAAAAGAACATTACTAATAGAAGAATCCATTCATGTAGTATTTGATGAGCCAAGTCAATCTTCTGAAAAGAATCAAAGTACTAATCAAGATCTGTCTACTGATTTACAGAAGTTGGATATTGGAAAGAATGAAGAATATGTACCCATCATACTACCAAATCTCAATTCAGCTGCTAACTCAAGTGCTGTTCAAAATCACAGTGCTGATTGTCTAACAGACGAGTTGCAAACAGCTGACAGACCAGAGAATGTTCAACAGACTACTACTGAATCTCCAACAGTAGTGTTGCAAGATCAAAACAGAGGACAACATCCAGATTTGCAACCTGATCTCAGATGGCTCAGGAATCACCCACCAGAGCTAGTGATTGGTGATCCCTTGGATAGAGTGAAAACAAGAAGAGCTGCTGCACAAGATGCTATGTTTGTCACCTTTCTATCTCAAATAGAGCCTAAACAAATTGAAGAAGCTCTCAGTGATTCCTTCTGGATTGAAGCTATGCAAGAAGAGTTGAATCAATTTGAAAGGAATGAAGTCTGTGACTTGGTTCTTAGACCAAATCATCAAAGAGTAATTGGCACTAAATGGGTTTTCAGAAATAAGATGAATGAAGATGGTATTGTTACCAGAAATAAAGCAAGATTAGTGGCCAAAGGTTATTGTCAAGAAGAAGGAATTGACTTTGATGAGACATTTGCACCAGTAGCAAGACTTGAAGCAATCAGACTTCACTGTCTATCAGATGGATTTGAAGTCTGCATTTCTCAATGGAGAATTGCAAGAAGAAGTTTATGTTGAACAACCACCTGGATTTGAAGTCTGTCTACAAGAAGACAAGGTATATCGTCTGAAGAAAGCCCTCTATGGACTGAAACAGGCTCCAAGAGCATGGTATGATACCTTATCTGATTTTCTTTTAATTAAAGGATTTCGTAAAGGTAAGGTAGACAATATTTGTTCACAATTGAATGGGAAAATCATATATTACTTGTGCAAATATATGTGGACGATATTATTTTTGGTTCAACTAACCAACAGATGTGTGACAAGTTCTCCAAGCTCATGCAGAACAAGTTTGAAATGAGCATGATGGGTGAACTCAATTATTTTCTTGGTTTGCAAGTCAGACAGTTGCCTGATGGTATATTCATCAACCAAGCAAAATACACAAGAGATCTGTTCAAGAAATTTGGTATGGAAACTAGCTCTACTGCTACTGTTCCTATGTCTACTAGTCTTCGTTTGGATAAATATGTAGATGGAAAATCAGTGGATATAACCAAATACAGAGGCATTATTGGGTCACTGTTATATCTAACAGCAAGCAGACCTGATATCATGTACTCAGTTGGGGTTTGTGCGAGATTTCAATCAAATCCTAAGGAATCTCATCTCTTAGCTGCCAAGAGAATACTGAAATATATTAAAGGCACTCAAGATTTGGGATTGTGGTATCCTAGAGAATCTGGATTTGAGCTTATTGGATATTCAGATTCAGACCTTGCTGGCTGCAAAATTGATAGGAAGAGCACAACAGGTGCTTGTCAGTTTTTGGGCAGTCGTCTGATCTCATGGATGAGTAAGAAACAGACTTCAGTATCCATATGTACTGCTGAAGCTGAGTATATAGCTGCTGGAGCATGCTGTGCAGAGATACTATGGTTGAAGCATCAACTGGAAGATTACAATATCAAGATCAGTGGAATTCCAATCTACTGTGATAATACAAGTGCAATATCTCTTACTCAGAACACTACAAGTCACTCAAGGACTAAACATATTGAGATCAAGCATCACTTCATTAGAGATCATGTGGAAAAAGGGAATGTTATGATTGAGTATGTTCATACTGACAATCAGATTGCTGATATTTTCACTAAACCTTTAAGTGAAGTAAGGTTTTCAACTCTAAGAGTTGAACTAGGACTACTAAATTTGGATGCATAAGCTGAGGGGGAACTTATCAGAAGACTGAAGTTCATCAGCTTAGTTATCCATTATTATATTCAAGGATTAACTCTCAACAGATTAGTTAACTTATGAATTCTTAAAGACAGGGGGAACGTGTAAGACTAGCGGTACTTCTGCTATAAAGATGAAATTGGTTAATGAAAATTAGTTGAAGTTATGTTATTAGAAGATGTGTTCTTAATTCTTGAAGACTGAAGATTATTTTATCTTGCTGGATTGACAAACAGCAGAGGAAGATTACTAGCTATTGGCTTTCTCTAGTAATATCAGATAACAGATCACCCGTCTGTCAGATAAGTTAAACTCTACTCATCTGATACATTATATAAGCATGGTTATAAATCGTATCTTTAGAAACACGCTTTTATAAGTAACAGATTAGTGACGATTGAGTTTTCCCGCCCATCTGACATTAAAATAATGAATGTGAAGTCCGCAATTCTCACCCGCACGATTTAAAACTGTCAGATCAATCTTACGGTTCAGATTTATCACGATAACCAAAACCTAAGGAAACGTATAAAATCCAATCTGAACAGATCAGTCGTCTTACGCACACAAATTTTCAAAATTCTCTAACTCTCTAAGCTCTCTGTTCTCTAGCTCTCTGTTTTCTACAGTTTTCATCACTTAATCACAAAATGGAAGTTATTGAAGGAAGATATCTAAGCTATGAAAAGTTTTACAAATCTGGCACCGATCTGATGCGAGAAATCATGAAGAAAATCAAAGAAGCATCATTAGTACCAGTTCTGGAAGCTCACGAGGAGCGAGTGTATCTTGAAGATGTTGATAATTTCTACAGCACCAGAAAAATCAACCCTGAGAAAACTACTATGATTGCCATTGTCGGAGGGAAAAAGATTTGTATTTCAGCTGCAGTGTTAAGTGAAATCTACAAGCTGACTAATGAAGGAGGAGACGTGACAGATCTTGGGTATGAAAAAGAGGAAGAATTTTGGACAATATGTGCTAAGGAAGGGGAGGAGATGACAGGAACTCTGATGAAGACTCAATTGAAAGATGAGTATCAGAGGTTTGCTGACATCATTGCGAAGGTACTGGACTGCTGTACAAGTTCTTTAGATGGTTTACCTAGAAGGAGGTACTACACCATGATTTGCATTTACTATGGTTTGAAAGTAAATTGAGCTGCTCACGTATTTGATCTGCTATGTGATAAGAAGGTCAAGTATGCTATTCTACTAAGTCATCTGTTCAAGAGCCTAGGATGTCCTATGGGAGGTGGAAAGAATATACATGGTGGAAAAGAATTTAAACTGTTTGAGCCAGTTAGGAGTGTGGGCACTTCTAAAAGAAAAGCTCCTACCAAGGCTGCCAAAGTCCCTGCCAAGAAGGGAAAGAAGACTGGTCAGACCAGTAAGTCTGCTGATCAAACAGTAACCACTACTGTTGAAGCTGGATCAGCACAGCCTGAAGTTGTCATTCCTGAAAAGGTAATTGATGACTTCACTAAAGAAATTGAGCAAATGGAGACTGGATTATCTCCAGAGAGAACAGAATATGAGGAAGCCGTTCCTGTTCAATCTAAAAAGAGAATGAGGACAAGGAGTGCTGCTAAAGGACCTCCTAAACGTGAAACTTCAAGAAAAATTGCCAAGTCTAAGGCTAAGAGAAAAGTCACATTCTCTGAGGAAACAACTGAAACAGTAAGGGAGACACCAGCATCAGCAGAGAGACCTGTTATTATTGAAGAACCTGCTGTTGAGTCTGCTGGAGAACCAACTGTTGGAGTATCTGCTGAGGAAAGAGTTGAACAACAGACTGGCACAACAAGTGAAGGAGAAACACTCCTTCTGCATCCTACCCCTGTTGCTGCCACTCCACTTCAAACTGTTGAAAGTCCTGAAACTAAGAAGCAAAGGACTGGTAAGATTGTGATTCCTTATGTCTCTGCTGCTGAAAAGAGGAGACAAGATGAGGCAGAAAGAAAAAGGAAGGCCGAAGAAAAGGCTGAGGAAGATCGCCTTAAGGCCCTTGAGCTCAAAAGGCTGGAAGAAGAGGCCAGCAATATGACTCAAGCACAAAGGGATGCTATAAAAGCAGCTGAATTAGCTGCTGCTATTGAGGCAAGTGCTAAGGACTCTCATGGTCCAAAGCATACTGGTGGTATAGTAATTGGTGAACAGAGAGATCCCACCAAGCCCAAACCAGTTATGCCTACACCAGCAATACAACCTAAAAGAAGAGAAGAGGTCAAACTGGCATTGGAGATTGTCAGAGATGATCCTGATGCTTTTGAGGAGTTTATTAAAAGGTTGGATGCTGAGAATGAAAGGATTACTCGTCTGACGATGTTCAACAAAGAAAAGATCAGATATAACAGATGGAGAGACTATCGTCTGACCAAGAGTAAAGACCAAATTGCAAGCTGGAAAGCCTTTGTTGATGAAGAAGCCTGGGTACTGAAGTGGCTTGAGACAGGTTCTCTTACTCAAGCACTAGACTCAGAATTCTTTCTGGACAAATTAAGACTGAGGATCAGTCATGTTGTGAAGGCAGAGGCAAAGAAGATTTATGAATCTGTTCCTGAGGAGTTTGCTGATGATGAAGACCTCAAGGAAAGATCAATCAAGCTGGGAGTTTCTCAGACAATGGAAACTTGGGCCATAAAGACTAGAAAGATGAAGGGGCAACCAAGCACTATGATTCCTCTTCCTAGTCTGAAGCAGATTGTCTATGGCCCTACTATTAGGCCATATGAAGAGTTACCTGAGGATTCAATCTCCCCGTTCATTCCACTTGATGATTTTACTTGTATTTCTCACAGGTCTACTTTGGATAATGCAGGTCTGATGAAAACAGTTAAAACTGTTAAGAAAGTTCAACCACCTGCTGATCAGAATAAGGAGAAGGAAGGAACTTCTAATCCTGAAGATAAAGCTAAGGAAAAAGAAGGAAACTCTGATCCTACTGATCATTCCAAAGAAAAAGATAACCAATCTGATGTTGCTGATCAAGACAATGGAAAAGAGGGTGCTTCTGACCCTGCTGATCAGAACAAAGAGACAGGGAAGGATAATACTTCTGATCTTGTTGATCAGAACAAAGAAAAGGAGGATTCTGCTGAACAAAATGATCAGACTAACGAGAAGGAAAGCACTCCTAGTCAAGCTGATGAGACCAAGGAAGAAGAACTTGCTTCTGGTCCAGCAGATCAGACAACTGAAGAGACAATTCTTGTAGCAGATTAGATTACTGAAGAGGCAACTCTTGCCTTACCTCCAATTCCTTCTGAAATTGCTTCTACTTCTCAGAGTTTACAGCAAGCATCTCTGTTGGATTCAATTCAGCAGATGATTTCAAGATCAATGAAGGAGTTAGAAGAAAAAGTGACTGCTAATCTGTTGACTGCTGTAAGTCAACCAACCCAAAAAGCTGCTGCTGTTCCAACCTATCTGATAGAAGACACTGATCATAATGTGGAAGCTATCAGACAAGATATGGATGTTATAAGAGCAAGAACTCAAAGTATAGCTGCTGGTTGGAGGGAGATTACTGAAATAGTTGAGCTGGCCATTCATGCTGAAGATGAAACTTTGCAAAACATGATGAAGGACTTCAAGGCATCTACTGATTTCCTGCTGGCAACTCAGATTCAGTTAGGTGACCAAGGAGAAGTTACTTTAAATAGAATGGAGGCATTTGAGGCCAATCAGCTTAGACAACAAGCTCAACTTGATGCTATGGAAGAGAACATCAAACTTCTCTATGATTCACTTCAGATCACACCAGTCTTGCCACAATATCCAATCAACCCTGCTGATGATGACAAAAAGGGGGAAGATAGGATACTTGATGAAGAAGAAGATAAACCAGATGACAAATCTCTTGAAAAGGCTGATGATTTTGAAGGAACTGAAGTACTGGAAGACTCTGCTGCTGAAGATGAGAATGCTGATGAAGAAAATGAAGGAACTAGCAGACCAGTAGATCAGACAATTACAGAAGAAGAAGGTAAAGCTGATGAAACTGAAGCTTAAGCAAAAGCTAAATCTAACAAGGAGATAGCTGCTGCTAAGGACTCAGCTGAAGAACAGCTAGACCCTGATGTTAAACAAAAGAAGTTGGAGCTGTTAAAACAGAAGTTCTTCAAGAAGCTGGAAGCTGAAACTTCCAAACCTGCTGAAGAAGAAGAAAAGAACAAGGAAGCTGAAGAAGACAAGAAAGAAGAAGACAAGTCTTGTTTAGATTACTTATGTTTATTTCCTTGTAATTTTTATTTGCACATCTTATCAGATTGAACTTGTAATATGTAATCTCTTTCAAATCTATAAAAAGTTCAAGTTTGATTCCAACAGACTATTTCTATCTCAGAAATTTTTGAGGATCAAAACTTTAGTTTAGGTACAGGTACTTAGCTGAAGTTTTGTCATCATCAAAAAGGGGTAAATTGTTGGATGAAGATGAAGATGAAGTGCAAAGAAGATAAGGGAAGGTTTTGATGATTTCCAAAACGTCAAAATCAACTAAGTATGGAAAGCTTAGTTCCCTTAGAAGAATTTTGAACAAGTGAAGAAGACATCAGAAGAGTTCAAAATTCAAAGCCAAGAAGACTACTGATCTCGCGCGGAAACAGCAATCAGAAGGGTAGTCCATCAGCTGACTCAAATCAGATTAGTTCAGTATTTGATCAGCAGAGTATCTATCAGCAGGGTTGCATCGATCAGCAGAGTAGAAGAGATCATGAGATAGTTTAACGGTAATAAATGCACTTGGTGTAATTAATGCTGCAAGAGAAGGGTAGTAATGGCAAATGATTGAAGAATATTCTCGGATCAGCATGGTGCATTTAATGCAGCTACAGGAAAGTACAGCAGAAAAAGTACTGTAGCAGGGAGCCGTTCTGAATTTGGGCTAAGGCTATGGATTTGAAATGTGATTTGCTTCAACGGTCATATTTTCAAATTCAAGTATAAATAGAGCTGATTTCGAAGAGAGAGACACACAACAACAATTCTGAGATTTCATTTTTGAAGCAGAAAATTTCTAAGTCTCAAGAAACTCAAACAGCTCACTCGTCTGGTGGAAGTCATCTGTTGACAGAAATCCAGTTGAAGAAAATAGAAAAATATGATCTGAGTGATCTTGTATTTAGCTGAGTGTTGTGCGAAGCTTAAATCCGTCTTTGTGAGTGATTTAACTTCAGAGGTTAGGTTTTCTGAGTGATTACCTATTGCGAGCTTATAGCCTTTTCATTTGTTGTTTAGGTATAAGTGGAGAAATATCGTAAACTGTGTGTTTATAGTATAACCCAGAATCTAAGTGATCTGGAAGAGTGGACTAAAGGATTTTTGTCCATATAACCACTATAAAATTCTTGGTGTTAATCTTGCATTTAAGTTTTATTGCATATTTCTAAATTGCATAAGTTTACACTTTGAATTATTTTGAAAAGATTTTAAAGGAGCTTTAAACTGGGGATAAAATCTTTTAAAGGACTTAGTCTACTTGTGAAAAACACTTTCAAACATCCGCTGCAAGTATACTCTTGATAAAACTGATTTTACTGAAATCAGCTAAGTTACTGTAAGAAGAGTGGTCACTCTGCCGTTCAAGATTTGTTCACGATCAGCATAGTTAGCTTACTGTTCTTCATCAGCTTAGTCTGCTGACAGAAGACTGAAAAAGTTTTTAAGTCTAAAAATTTTCAGAGGTCTATTCACCCCCCACCCCCTCTAGACCTCATCTGACCACTTGGGACCAACAAAGAAAATGCAGAAGTCATATGTTTAATGGCTATAGAAACAAACGAGTCTGACATTGATATAATATCTAAATTCCTATCTGATGAGGAAGAGTTAGACACGCCATATGATCCTATTGAAAACATGGTCAATGAGAATGCTAGGTTAATTAGTGAATACACTAAGATAGCCAAAGAACTAAACCTGCTTAAAGAAGAAAATTGTAAATTGAAGCGTAAGTTAGAAAATTCAAGGAATTGTGCTGAATGCATGGTTCAAAAGCATGGTTATGAAGCTCTACTGATCGAGCACACATCATTAAAAATGGAAAACAAAGATTTAAAATATGAAAATACTGAATTAAAAAAGGTACTTGCACCTTAATTAGATTCAGCTAAATCACTAGATAATATCTTGTGAGCACAGAGATATGGAACTGACAAAACTGGACTAGGTTTTTATCAAGTCATGAACCCTACATAAAAGATGACTAAAGAAACATTCTCATCAACTAATGATGGTAGAATACTCCTATTTATTTAAAGCAAAGAATCTCCAAAAGTGGATGAAATTATTGCCAGAAAACCAAGAAAAAACTCCACTAAGGAAAACAACAGATAAAAGCTCAACAAACAAGTAAAATCAATACAGTTGTTAAGGGAAAACAGCTGAGTAAGGTTCAACCAGTTGTTAAGAGCAAAAATGTGAAACATTCAGTTAAGCCTAAGGAGAAAGGCAATGCTGGAGCCAGTAGATATGATAAAAAATCTTATAAGAAGCAATCAAAGTATTATCATAGACATACAAATTGGCAAGGATATGAGCCCAATTAAGAATATCAAAATATACATTCATCATATTATCCTAGTGTACATTCATAATTTGCACCGTATCCATCAAATATACATGCTTACACCCCATATCATGCGTCATATCCTGCATACAAACCTCATTTTGAACATAAGCAGGATTATAAAAGGAAGAATATTAAGGAGCATGTTCAAAGAAAAATCGTGAGGCACCTAAAAATCAAGCCTCAAGACTAAACAAGTTTGGGTGGTAAAAATCAATTTTAATCCTGCTGGACCCAATGAACAAAGGTTACCAAAACAATAATATGTTTTGCAGATTAGGAAGAAGGATCACAGATCCAATGCAACAGAAGGTAAGAATTATCCAAGCTCATGAAAAGGGGAACACCAAAGAAATTGACCAACCATGTAGACCTTGAGGAAACCAACAAGATACAGGTTGGTGATCAAGTATAAGAACTAACTATCCACAAGGATTGTGTGTCAATCACAATTATGATTGATCCTCATCAGAAGAGTACCTCAAATGAAGATTCAACCAGTAGTATCATATGAGCAAACTAGTTGTATTCAAACACACAAATCAAGGGAGGTTGTACTATCTGAAATGAAAACATGTTGGTGAACTCTAGAACATAACAAGTAACAACTATCATAGTGGTGTCAACAGGTGATACAACAACAATTGATATATGATGGCACATATCAAGTGGTATCTGATGACATCAATAAGATAACAATCACTTAAGCATCAAGTAATTCCGAGGAACTATCAGCAAAGTCAGCATGTTAAAAGAAGCAATTTATGTTAGACTTGTCAGAAAAAATCTCAGAGAACAAACAAACATATCATCTTGTAAAAGTTGGAAGCATAAATCGAGTAGCTTCATCTTACCTACATAATATATGCCTACAACAACTCTGATACTGCTCAACACCTGGATGAAAATATTTCAAGCAAAACCAGCAAGTTATAATTGGAAATGTTGAATAAGGAAGCATAAACTGAGGAGGAACAAATCATCATGTTCTATCTCAGTTGACTCAGAAGTATTTGACAGTGATCAACTAGTTATGTACAACAGATGTGTGAAAACAGACTACTCAAGTTAGGGCAAACATGTAAGACTAGCGGTACTTCTAACTGACGAGTGTAATGTTTAATACATCTCCAAGAGAGAACATGCACAAATGTTTGATTGACTAACAACAAAGGAAAATCACTAACTATTGGCTTTCATGAATGACAAAACTTTAGAACAGTCAAGTAGTTCAACAACTAAGTATCATCTACTTAGTCCCAACAACTAAGTACCATTTACTCCACTAATATAACAGTTACTTATAATTGTGGTGACCCACAATCACAGTTACTTGCTAAGACGTGTAAGTGACGATTCAATTCTTGAATTTATCTCGCCTTAACTCAATTAGAATATAAGTCTGACATCCACCAATCAGAATGCGACAGTTAATAGCACAATGAATGACCCAAATTAAATCTATCGATCTGATTGGTACTCTATAAATTTTAGTTATTGTGGCCATTCAGCTTTTAAGCAAACAAAGCAGCAAACCCTAAAAGAGTAAAGGCAACTCATCTCTAGTGAAATTCTTCCTTTTGCAAAATCAATCTCAAATCTCACTACGAAAATAACCTTAAGAACACCAAGAGAAACTCACCTATGGCAGGCAGAGTTCACTTGCCAAAGATGCATGGCTCAACATGGAAGCACACGATGTATCTGGCTCTAGTATGATGATGAGATCATCACACACGTCATAGCCTGTGGACTTGCTACGTTCATGTCTGCTCATGAGGAACAAATCTTTGTTTCTGAAGTCATCTAGTTATATCTGAATGACTCTGTAAATCAAAGAGCGGTTGTGTCAAATGTTGGAGGAGACACAACAGTTATGACATCCAACACCATGACCAACGTCTTTAATCTTCCTACCAAAGTAATCACGGACATTAAAGCCTATGCCCAAGAGAAGTTGGAAAGTTTATGGGTCATTCCAACTAAAGAAGGGGAAATGCTGAAACCCCTGTCTATTAAGAAACAACTGAAGCATGAATTCCACAGGTTATCTGTAATATGTTATTAGAAGATATGAATAGTTCTGTTGAAAGTCTGCCCAAGAGAAGACTAAGTATGATGATTGCCATTTGGCATGGTGAGAAGATCAAGTGGTCTACTGTTTTGTTTAACTACCTATATCATATAACGTGTAATAGAAGAATTTGTACGAAGAAATTATTGTGAGTACACTGTTGTCTCAAATTAGTGCATATCTGGGTAAGGAAAATAAGCTTCATGGAAGCAAAGATATGAAGAAGTTCGAAGCTCCTGCCGAAGATGAGAAAACCCCAGAACTTGTTGTTGAATCTAGTAACAACAAAGGAAAGATGAAGAAGAAGACCTACTCTACAAAGACAAGAGGAGAGGATCAATCTAATGATCTACCCATTATTGTAATGGATAGTGATGACATGGAAGTTGCCTCAAAGAAACAGCTTGAGGAACTGCATGTGTAGTTGCTGCTCAACTTGCATTAGGAGACATGGATACCGATCCTATTCCTGAATGTATCATTGAAAACCAACAAAGAAGAATTCAAACCAGGTCCACTGTTACAAGGGCTATGGTTGATCAGATGAAGAGGAGAAACATATCAGCCATCACCATCAATGAACCAACACTTCCAACACCATTTAGAAAATTGGAGAAGACATCCAATGGAAAGATAAGATATTGAGTCAATTGGGATAATGTCATCTTAATAATCTGAAGAATATAGAAGAGGAAGTCCAGGAATTGAATAAGAAACAAATCTGACTGGATTCTTTATCAAAGAAATTTTGATAATCAAGAACATATGATAAAGAAAATGAAGGACAAGTTTAAAATGGAAATGAAGCATGTTCCTGGAGTTGGATAAGATGAAGGAAATTGCTAAAGGTGCAAACAATGAAGGGAGAAAAAAACAACTCCTTGTATCTTCTGAAGATTCCCAAGTTCTGGACTTAATCCAAACCATTTCCAGAAACCTAAGTGGTCTAAGCAAACTGATCTTACATTAGTTTGATGCGGTAAAGAGGTACCAGAGGTGGAGATAAGAAAACCACCAAGGAATGACGAATGAAGAAACGGAAAATAAGAAGAAAGAAGACTTTGAAAGAAGAAGAAGAGAATATTACAAAAAGAAGTGTATATATGAAAGAGCAGAGGAAGACATAATAATAAGAAGAAAGGCATCAGGAAAAAATCAGTTGTCACAATGTCAAGAAAGAGAAGGAGTAATCAGCAACAAAGAGATTGTGAAGCACTTTGAAGAAGAAAAGGAAAAACCATAATTGATCTATTCCTTGTTGATGACCTCATAATCCTGGAAACTCATTTGATCCCGTTGATTCAACTACCTTGCTTATTTTCTTCATGCCTTATGTTATGTTTTTATAAACTATGTCTTACATTCCTCATAAAGAATAGGTTGAAGAACAATGATCCATCATTATTTCTACCTTAAAATTTTTTATGAAGACAAAATGATAACTGGGGAACAAATTCATAACAATAGGTTTTTTAGTAGTAGGTTTTGCATCATCAAAAAGGGGAAAATTGTTGGAATAATTTATCAACTCAAGAGCTAACAACTAAGTAATTAACACCTGAGTTAATTGATAGAGTTTGCTGATAACAATAGCTAAGTAAAAAAGCTAAGTTAGATTACGAAACCTAGTAAAAATAGCTAAGATATATAACAACTAAGTTGACAAAATTCCGATGTGAATACTGAGAAAACACCATGTATCGTATTCAAATAAAGTTTGAATAAATTTATCAATTTGGTTTTGATTATTTTATAAAGAAGAAATTCCATGAACAACCGAGTTCCAGTGAAGACAACCAAGTCAGTAGGCACTAGCAGAGTAAACACTTCACAAAGAAACGTGCAAGTATTGTAGCTAGGACACAAACAAGTAATCTTGATCAGCTATGTACTAAACAACTTACTAGCTAAGGAGCCAAGTCAGTAGACAATTCAAACGAAGGATAATTAGCTAAATGTTCACCTCGAAGGATCAGCCAAGGATATTCATGTGTTGAACAGAGCCGCCTGCAAAACTAGCCATTTGAAGTTGTGAAAAGAATAAGGGCACTCCTGAAATTGAGTAAATATTCAACAACCTCACTTCTAGCCACCCTTATAAATAGATCAAGTTGAATGAAGACAATAACTTTAACTCTTACAACTTCTGCAAACTTACAAATCTTATCAGAAGAAAATCATTCGAGAGAAAAACTACTAAGATTTTCCTGAAAAACAACTAAGAGTTTTTATGTTCAACAAGATTGTACTTGAGAGTTTGTTTCTAAGAGAAATTAGATGTAGCCAAGTGCTTAGAAAAGATAAAACTCAAGGAGTTTTGAATTTTTTGATTTTTACTAAGAGTAAAAGTTCTACTTGAGCGTGGAAGTTGTAAACTCTAAGTGTTGTATTAGTCTAAGAGATTAGTTCAGATCCTTCCATTGTGTTAAATAAGTTGATATAATGAAAGAGTGGAAGAAGAGTGGACTAGAAGGATTGCACCACCCTTGAACCACTATAAATAAGTTGTTCTTTATCATTCCGCACTTACACTTGTATATCTTAAGAACTTACTAGTCATTTGTCTATGTTTGATTTAAAAGACTCAAAACAGATTTCCAAAATATTAAAATATTTTGGTTACAAAATATTGGAAGCTTACAACATTTGTTAGAAAACTATATTCCGTTGCATCAAATACTCAAAAACTCTGATTTTGTCAAAACATCTATTCTGCTGAACAAAGAACAATCAAGTGAACATCTAGCTATCAGCGAAGTGCCATCAACAAAGTATTTACTAAGCTATTTAACGAACAACTGAGTTAACAGTTTACTTACGTAACACTTTTAGTTACAAAATAAAAGTTTAAAAAAGCTTATTCACTCAACCCCCCCCCCCCTCTAGACCTTTTTTTTTCCACTTGGGACCAGACAATGCCTTTTTGGAATGCCAGGCTCATTTAATGATATAAGTGTTTTAGAGAGATCTAATGTGTTCTCTACATCGTCTAACAGTAGTGATCCTTCAATCAGCTTCACAGTCAATTGGAATAATTATTCAATGGGCTATTATATAGCCGATGGCATATACCCATATTCTTGGGCTACTTTTGTGAAGACAATACCCGACAAAAGCCAAACATTTTGCAAGGCATTTGGAGTTCTCCAAGCTCGATTTAATATAGTGCGTGGGCCGGCAAATTTTTGAGATGGGGATACGTAAGTTGATATAATGAAAGCATGCATAATGCATAATATGATCATTGAAGATGAAAAATGGCCACATACTACTAACTTTGATCGAGCGATAACAATGTTGTATTTTTTTTTTCATAACTAAAAAAAAATTTCTATTATTCCACAATGAATTTTTCTGTTATGATTTGAGTCTTTTTTTCAATCTGTATCTATCAAAACTTCTTCAGCAAAAGTGAAAACTTTAGTTATTTAATTGAAATTAAATGAATTCTCTTTTCCGACTCCAACTACCGTCCATGTATGATCCATACTAGATCCAACCAACTGCCCATCCTACCTCGTCTACGTTCTTGACAGCCAATCTTTGTCTCAGTAGAGTCTTTTAGTGGCATGTTTCGGTCATCTTCCTCATTAGTTAGAAAAAGTGAGCCACCAGTTCAGGTACAAGATATTGTCATTACTGTCTGGACAACCCATTTTATGACAACTTTCAATTTTCCGTCTATTTTTGTGCCTTTAGTAGGCCTAGTCTTTCCGGCAATTGCAATGGCTTCTTTATTTCTTTCTTCATGTTAAAAAATACAAGATTGTTTAGATCCGAGAGCACCTACTCTTAGCCATTTTTCTATTTTTAACTTCAACTTGTAGCCTATTTTGGGAAATTTATAGGGTATAACATGCAATTTTCGCCGAACAGAAAGGAAAAAGTTGTTATGCCTGCAGAAAATGATCTATGGGTAAATGAATTCTAGTTTACCCCATCGCATGAGAAAACATATAAATTTGTTGAGTTCATTCAAACTCATTGCCGTATTCGAGATAGTGCAACTCATTCTAAACTCAAACTCGATCTTGTTGAGCATATTTGGAATTTACATGGTCAACAAGATTGATTTTCAATTGTAGACAAGGACATCGTTCATCGTGTCGATAATTGTGATTGTCTAACTATTGAACTTGTTACTAGGATTTTTTTAATTTCAAAGTTATATATTCGATTATGACTTAGGGTCATGACTGTGTCTTTGTATGTAATTTATCCGTTTTTAGTTTAGTACTTTTCAGTTTGCATTTTTAAATTCACGTTTAAATCATCCATGGATGATTAATATTGGAACACGCTTCAAATTATATTAATAATAATAAAGTTGAGGAAATTTTATACTTAAATAGTTAGACAAATAGTAAAAGTACAATACAAATTGAGATGATAATACTACAACTCCACCTCACAATTGAAACTAATCAAATTTAACCTCAACCAATGAATATTTCATTTTTCTTGTCATTCTAATAGGCTGCATGAATTGGATCCATTCCACTGGTGTCTTTATTTCTGATTTCCATCACACTGTTTTTTGCATGTGTTGCTCGTATTAGAGCACTTTGTTCCAATCTCTTACGTTCTAATTCCATCTTTTGTACCCAATGATCATCTTTAATTGACTTTGTAGATGAATTTCCATCTTCTGAGTTTGATTTTTATTTTTGCTTTGCGCTTTTAATGCGTTTCTACCTAATGACCTATTTTGATTAGGATAAAATTCTTCATCATCCAATGTGATTGGAGCATCAACCAAATTACAAGAACCCTTTACTTTTTTAGTTGGTTCCCACGTATCTAGCCATTTTTCTCTTTTTTTAACAATATCGTATCAATGTTTCTAGATGAAAAGATTTTTGTCTCATTGGCAAGATATAGTTCATGTACTTCAGTCAACTGTAAAGTAAAACAAATACAAATAAATAAATAATATAAATATAAATGATATTTAAAATTGTGATTATTACCGTTCCATCACTTGTCTGACCGAATTGATGTCTCTCATTGATTTGGCTAACATAACAAAGAAACTTTCCACACAGTTTGTTAATTAATTACAAATGATTTTTACGCTTTGCTTAGTAAGCCCACTTTCGCCAAAGTCGATAATGAATTGATCACATATCCTCTTCCAAAATCTTGACGAGCTTTGTTCGTTTTCAAGGATTGCATATTTGCTTATATTTAACCATGCTGAGACAATAACATCTTCACGGTGAGAGAATTATCTTTTCCATTGTGATTTGCGCCTAACGTCGACGATCGGGCTTTCTAAAGGTGTAGTAGTGTCGTTGTTGCCAAATTGAAATTTTCATCATACTTCAGGGCCACACTATGATGACTAGTATAAGAGTTGAAATTATGATCAGCTAAGTACTAAACAACTGACTGGAACATGAGTTAATTAAGTTAGCTGATGAATCAAACAGAAGATGCAATCAACTAACTATTTTAGTTTGAGGTTCAACTAAATTAATTTATGACAAGGAAGAAAGCTAAATATCTAGGACATCATAGTTCATTTAATGCACCTAACAGAGTTGTACAGTCGATAGTGCAGAGCCTGCAAATATAACCATTTGAAATTGGTGAAAAGGGATAAGGGTACTACAGAAATTTAAGGTCTCTTCAACAGTCATTAAATTCTCTCACCCTTATAAATAGCATTCAATTTGATTTGAAGACTCACTTTTGAAACCATACACAACACCTACAATATTCAATTCAATGCACATATGAGAGCCAGAAAATCGAAACCACTAAGTTGTTCTAAGTGAGAACCTTATTCGTTGAAGAAAATCTGAGTGATTTGAATAGTAACTGAGTGTTACTTGTATGTTTAGTTTTTGATTGATCTAAATATCTTGGCTAGGTTCTAGGAAAGTTTTTTTAGTGATTCTTTCGTTTTATTAGTGTAAAAGTTCCACATGGACGACGAAATTGTAAACGTCAAGTGTTTTATTAATCTAGGTGATTAATAAATTGCCTTCCAACGTTTTATGGAAGAATAGTGGACTAGAGAAATTACACCAACCTTGAACCACTATAAATTATGTGTTCTTTAATTTTACATTCATACTTGTGCTTATCTCATGAACATACTAGTCATCTGTTAATGTACGTTTTAAAGGACATAAAAGAATTTTCAAAGAGGGAAAATATTTTGTTTACAAAATATTAATTGAAAAGAAAAACATTTGTTTAATACTCATCTTTGACTGAACGTTTGAATAGTTCGGTGCCTGATTACGGTGTTAGGTTACTACTAACAATAAATGCTTTACTCATATGTTTACTTGAACAACCTGGTATATCATCTACTTAAGTCAATATTGAGAAGTTAACAAAACTTTTAAAAAAGTGTATTCACTCCCTCCCCCCCTTCCATTTTGACCACTTTGGACCTAACAAGATTTATAGGGAAATTGATTTTTAGGTTCGGCAGGCTCAGAGCCAAAATATGGGCTCAATTAGAGGAAATTAGGGGAGGTGGGCATTTGCATTTGTCTTTGACTCCACCTTTGTGGCCTAATATTTGGCTATTTTAGACCTAAACTTGATATTTTGGACATTTTAAGACCTAAAGTCAACCGATTTCAATAATGATTATGTCGAATATGGAAATGAGTACGCATCAACCGAGTTCAATAAATTTTGTAAAGTATATGGTGTGCAGCACCAGTTGACATCACATTACACAGGCCAACGAAATCGGTTGTTAGAGAAATTATGTTTAGTAGCAATTCACTAGAGGTCGTCATAGAATACCACCATTAGCAACAATTTTTTGTCGAAACTGTAGAGATGGATTGTCTCTGCATCCTTGCATGGTCACTAATGCTATACTTACAATAATCAAAATTTATACTAGCGACCAACCAATAATGGTCGCTAAAAACACAGACACGAGCAACAAACTTTTAGTCACTAATGAAGAGTCAGATGTCGCTCCATCATCATATGGTCACTGATGTTATGCGTACAACAACCAAATTTCATGTTTAGTTACCAACCACTAATGTCTTTAAAAGACATAGACATGATCATCAATATGTGTGGCCACCAATGATAGATATCGATTGTCATTGCAACATGAATAGTATGTAAACAACAATCAAAATTTATGTTTAGGGACCGACCATTATTGGTCTCTAAAAGGCATGACCATGAGCGATAATTTTTGTAGTTCCTAATATAGAAATCAATGGTTGATGGATCATTAAATGGTTCCTAATATAGTGTGTACAACAACAAAATTGATTGTTAAGTGACCAACCATTAGGGGTCTCTAATAGACTTTGTCATAAGCAATAATTATAGTCACTGATGTTGAGATATATGGTCGTAATAGCATTACTTCATCGTTAAGGTGATTCGCATACCAACATAAATTCATGATTAGTGACCAACTACTAGTGGTATCTAAAGATACAACCATAATCAAGAACATATTTCCTCGCTAATGTGAAAGTTTATGGTCACTATAACCTTGTGTTGGTCGATATAATTTTTCATATATCAGCTGGTATTTTTGATTGATAAATGTTTTTTAACCGACCATGTCATTTGTTGTAAAGAGAAATTTATCATGGTTGTTTAAGTTCTAACTTTGAATTATATAGTGACTTAGGCCTTCGAATACAATTAAGGCATCAAATTTTTCAAATTTATGTTAGAATATAATAAACGTGTATGAATTAAGACATCCAAAATTTATAATAACTTATATTCATATGATCTAAAATTCAAAGTAGTTTATGATATCATTATATGTCCCCTGCATTCATTCTAAACGAGGACCCATGGCTTGAGAACTAAAAGAATGTTCAATATATACCTTCGATCAGTTCACTCATCAAGTTTTAGGTCATATATATGAGGCCATACATAACCACATACGTGAACTTCTGTAGAAATAATATCAATCAGAATACAACTCGATTGTACTTAACATGTGTTGATACTCTAATATTCCAGTCCAATTTAATCTAGAATATTGAAATCTATCAATATATTTCTTCTTCACTATATATACACATAATCAAACTATTTTAAGACCCAAACAATGAGAGAATTACACGTGTGGTACCAAACTATATATCGATTCTCACTTGTGGTACCATAAAAATTGAGGCCAACACATTTGGTACCAAAATTTAAGAAATTGAATCACATTTGGTACCATCGTTAAAATTGGACGTTAACTGATGACGTGGCAGTTAAGTTTTATTGCAAAATTGATACCATTACTTATATTGACTGACAATTATACCCCTACCTTTTCAAGTTATCAAAATAGCCTCACATCTTCAAATTTACTGACAATTTTAGTCCACATTGTTGCCTATTTTCAAAATTGACTCGAATAAAACATTTGCCGATCAATTTAGAGATTTACTTAATATATTTACATATGTATTTAACTAATTTAATTTATAAATAATATTAACAGACCAAATAATACTTTAACATAAATTCGACAAATTTTTAATTAAATATAATTTAATATTTATTAAAAAAATAAATGATATATTATTAATAAAATAATTATAATTTAAAAAAAACCCATCACCTACCTTCTACCTCCAACCCCATTCCCCCTAACCATCTCCCCCCTCCCCCAACCCAAATCCCAGGCCGCCGCGGCCTGGGATTTGGGTTGGGGGGGGGGGGGTTGGTTAGGGGGGATGGGTGGGGGTGGGAGGTAGGAGATGGGTTTTTTTTTTTTTAAATTATAATTATTTTATTGATAATATATAATTTATTTTTTAGTAAATATTAAATATATTCATATTATTATATAAATTTTAGATTTAATTAACATTTTATCGAATTTATGTTAAAGTATAATTTGGTCTGTTAATATTATTTATAAAATTAAATTAGTTAAATTAATATGTAAATATAATAAATAAAATCTCTAAATTGGTCCTCACGTGTTTTATTAGAGTCAATTTTGAAATTAGACAACAATATGGATTAAAATTGTCAATAAAATTGAAGATGTGGGGTTATTTTGACAATTTGAAAAATTAGGGGTATAATTGTCAGTCGGTATCAATTTTGCAATAAAATTTAACTGCCACATCATCAGTTAACGTCCAATTTTAACGGTGGTACCAAATGTGATTCAATTTCTTAAATTGTGGTACCAAATATGTCGACCTCGACCACAAGTGAAAATCGGTATATAATTTGGTACCACAATTACAATTCTCTCCCCAAACAATTATTTGAACTGTAGTGCAGTATCATAACTGTTCTATTTATTAATTTATCTACTTTCTTTAATTTGATTCAAATTCATGCTATATTCATTTTACACTTCACATTCACATTCACTTATGATGTATATTTCTTTGAGATAATTCCACAAACAGGTGGTGACTAAATAGAACCTTACTCTTAATGGAACAAAAACAATTATAAGCATCCACAAGTCTAATTATTTGATCATTAGCATCACATCATAGAACAAAGTACTTACCCTGAAACAAAAATCCAATCCCAGAAATAAAGAAAATCTAAGAAAAGTTTGACTTAAAGTCAAAGTCTCAGAGCCTTAGGTTACATCATTTACGAAGCAGTGTTGTAATGATTCAAAAATTCTCTCTACCATGGAATGACTAGATTGTTCATACACTAGAAAAATTACTTACCCAACATATTGTATGTTAGACATGTACTGCCAATCACATTTCATTTTATCTCCTCATGAGAATAAAGAATTATCACCATTAAGTTCTAATGTCTGAATATTAAGTCATTCTAATAATCTGATCAACCACTCAAAGAAGGATTATAACTTTTAGTGTTTGAAACTTTGAATCAATCTGCTTGTCGATAATTAATTTACATAGAGTAATTAACCCCTCTGGATTATCATTAATAGAAAAATTCTTTCCATTTTTAATTCTATATCAAAATCGTTATAACATTATAATAGTTATCCACATAAAAGTTGTAAAGCATTACATGAGTATATGTTTATGTAAATTCAATGAGTTAAACATAATTAAAATATTGTCTTAAAATTGTTAGTGTATAGTGCACTTAACTACTTTATTATAATATTTTGAACTTATATCTATATGTATGGATTTGTTTCACATAAATCAAAACTAAAGTTTTAGTTGAGAAACAAACCTAGGAATCGATATAAAACAATGGAGTTTAAGTTCAAAATAACAGAAAACAAAAATAAAATGACAACATCATCCGATCGAAACAATAAATCTAACGATTATTGGTGCCTAAATCATAAATTAAGTATCTTTATCATTTCTCTCACTCATATTGCTCATTCTAGTCTCCCAGTCTGCGTCATTCGCTCCAGATCCACCAGCAAATTCCAAATTTATATATCCTAATTCCCACAACATTCCCCTCACATTTGTTTGAATCTATCTAGTACAGATCTAAGTAACTAAGTCGTGGAGCGTATGCGGGTGCGTGTGCATGAGCGTGTGGGTGAAAGCTTGAGTGACTGTAAATTTCAAGTATGATAACGTCACTAGAGCGTCTATAAAAAATATTTTTTAAGAGATATAAAATAATTAAATAACATATTATAATAGAAAAAATAACATCACAAAAGTACAAAATTATCAGTATTACCATTTCAAATAACTAAAATATATGATTTCATTCAGTTAAATAACTACATATCATTACAATCAAATAAGTTCCATTACAATTAGTAGCATAAGTTCCATAATCAATATAGTCACAGACTAACAATGCTAGAAGTTTATCATATGTGCTTTACCACCCACCTTTGCTAGTGGCTGCATAAAAAAACCAACAAAAATATGTGTTTTTTGTTAGTGAATTGATAGGCGTTCTTCTGCTTTTTCATCATCTGAGATAATTAATTTTGTTTGATTTAATGTGTTTTTAAATGATCGGTTCTAGTTTCCCGAATAATCATTTTATTGTTATTTTTAAGGATACTTAAGTCCACATCTAGGTAACTAATTTGCGGAGTGTAAGCGCGTGAGTGAGCGAGAACGTGTGCGAGGGAGCGCGATACATTGAAAATTTAAACTATGAGAGCACCTATAAAGCGTCTTTAAAATAATATTATAATAATTAAAATGTAATATAAATAATTTAAAAGGAATAGAAGTAAGAACTATGAAAAAAAATGTATCAATAATTTTTACTAAAAAAATAAAAATTAATTGTAATAATGTATAAGTATTTTATTTATAATTGATATTGAATACAATTTATAAAAACTGTTCTTATTTTAACATTTCAACTTCTGCATATAACCCAATACAAGTTATGGTATATTCCTTTTAAGTGAATACTATTTCTCACTTCTCAAGATAAAATTGATATTTAACAATAAATCATGATGACTTATGTCATCATTGGAGGAGTTCCCAATGCCCATAAATTCATGGCCCGGACCAACAAGTCCTTTAAGTAAAATATTACATCTATGGCCTATTTGAATTCTAAGAAGTAGAGCAAAGCTGCATTGCAACTTTTGGGTGGACACATGTCAAGCTCTTACATGTGTTTTGTGGGAAAATTGGGAAGTGCACGAACTCACTACCATTCAGAGCGCGAACTAACATTCAAGAGTGCGCGAATTTTGCCTCGAATTCCATTTTCGAGCTCAATTCGCGAATCGAATGAGCACGTCAGACCTAGATGCGCGAATTTAGTTACTTAGGTACATATTCTTGAATCGATTGTAACTGATGTCTAAGTGCGTCCTCTCTTCTCTCAGCTTCCTCTACCAACTGTTTGGCCTCTTCCGCCATTTTATTGGTTTCCTCAGCCTCTCTGGTTTGGCTCTTGTCGATGTAATTTTTGTAGGTGCATATCGTTCCCTTGGTTGATCCACCAGTAGCATCAAACCATGCATTCTTATTCAATTAAAGTTGACTGGGTTCATCACTACCATGTTTTTCCACAAAAATGTGGGTGTATATTTTCTATTCACTGAACAATTTAATACCAAATGAAATTACATATTTTATTGACTTATATTTAACAAGTTTATAATTACTTACATAAACAAGTCTTGACATTTATTTATCTACAAAGGCACCTTCCCTTTATTTTTCTCGTGTGTTCTCTTGAAAACCTCTAGTTTGGATACTATTCGACCACTTTGTTCCTCCTTCAAACAAAAATAAATAAAAGTCAAAATTCAAAGAATATATTGTATTGTCAACTTATATAACATACTAGATTTTTTTATGCAAGTAAATTTATAAATATAATATAATGAAATATTTTAAATTAAGAAAAAACACATATACTTGAATTTTCTCGTGAAGCAGAAAAAGGATAGAACCCCCAGTATGTTTAGAAATCATCCCTTCTTTCGTAGTCATACGGTTATTTATACCAAAAACAGATGTTTTGAGCCAATCTTCCTTCTTCTAAGGCTCAGTTCGGTTGGCCTGATTATTATTTGGCCCAATTGTCAATTTGTGCCAATATAATAATCAGGCCAAACAAAATAATTGTGAGTTGGATATAATTGTGGGCTGAACCCAACAATTTAATATCCGGTTCGGTATATCCGATTAAGTTGAAATTACGTTTATGCCCTTTTACTAATCAAATCCAACCGTCGAGGGCTAGAAATCACCAAGAACCGTCCGATGGAGAGATAACCCAGATCTAGGTTTTTCTCTCCATAGATCTAGGTTTTTCTCTCCATTCCCCATTTCAAATCATCTCCGATCTAGGTTTTTCTCTCCATTCCCCATTTCAAATCATCTCCCATCTTTCTTTCTCTTTCTATTCATTCTCTCTCGTTGAAACTCGCACGAATCCACCGTAATCTTTCAAAATCAAGGATTGTTCCTCGTCGAAACTGCGAAAGTTCTTACCCAGGGTTTCCTACGAATCAATTTGCGACAGTGGTATGTATATTCTTTTGGATTTCACCATTTTCTAACCTAGGGTTTACTAAAACCTCTTCCTCTTTTGGTTTCAAAATGGAGTCGAGCTCCACAAGTACGGGCCGTAGCAATAATTCTTCCGGTGGCATCAAAGTTCCTGGACATATTTTCCCCTGTGGCTCAACGGTCCGAATGTATACGTCGTGGACTAAGAAAAATCCCGAGAGTCGTTTTCTACGTTGTGGAGGATTTTCAGTGAGTTTCGAACCCTACTCTCCAATTTTTTGTATTGTAGGGTTTAATCAGGTGTATTCTTTGATTTCAATGATATTAGATTTCGTAAAATTAATTGTAATTGCACCCAAATTTCAAAACTTATGTGTTGCAATTGTGAACCCATTTGTGTGTAATTGCACCGTAATTTCAAAACTTATGTGTGTTATTTGCAGTCCACTTCTGCCAAACAAATTAATCTTTTTTTTTTTGTGTTTTAGGGTTTAATTAGGTTTCATATTTGATTTCAATGATATTAGATTTCGTAAAATTTGGGTAATTGCACCGTAATTTTAAAACTTATGTGTGTTTCAACAAATACTCTATTTGCAGTCCATTTTTGTGTGTAATATAACTTATTTGTTTGTGTTTGATCATCTATTCCAGGGCCATAGGTGTGATTTTTTTGAGTGGGTTGACCCGTACGTTTGTGAAAAGGCTGCTACAATAATCCCTGGGTTGTTGGTACGCTTGAATCATGTTGAGGAACGTAATAGGGAGCTTGAAACTCGTAATGATCGATTAGAGGAAGAAAATAGACGTTTACGTGAATCCCTTCTTACCTTACAGGCTACAAACAACTCATTGCTTTACAAGTTCAACCTTGTAAAGATCTGTGCAATTTGTTTGGCTGCCTTCATGGTTTTTATGTTTTAATTGGCTTATTATGTGTTTATGTTATGTATTTGAAGATTAGCATGCTTTTTTTTTATTTTGCATGAATATGTGGCATGAAGATGAATGCAAACTAGGACCTATTTTGATGATTTGTATGCTTATGAGTTGGTTTATATTCTATTTGTTATTACTGATAAATTGATTCACTGGTCATTGAAGTACTGATTTTGGGTTGAACTATTTTATACTTAAACATGATGCACTTTATTGCATTTTAGCTGAATAGGGTTATGCATATTGATATCATATTTGTTGAAATTATATTATAAGGCCATATTTGCAATTGCTTTTATTATCTGGATGTGGTTCTTGTTGAAGCCTTACGAAGGATTGTTGTTGCTATTTTGTTTTAGTAGTTGCTTATTGATATGATATTTGTTAAAAGTGGGTTATTGCATTTTGTCTGAGTAATTTCTAATTATATGTACTTAAACTGTTTGTTGTGGACTATATTGTACTTAAACTTGAAGCACTTTATTGCATTTTAGCTGAATAGAGTTATGCATATTGATATGCGATTTGTTGAAATTATCTTATGTTGCCATATTTGCAATTGCTTTAATTATCTGACTGTGGTTCTTGTGGAAGCCTTATCAAGGATTGGTGTTGCTATTTTGTCTGACTTTGTTTGTTGTGGACACTTTAATTATCTTATGAGGGATTGGTGTTGCTATGTATATTGAAAAGTGTCTCTTTTTAAGGCCAATTGAACTGATCCTTTTTTGTATTGTCTTTATTTATTTGGTTGAGTGTGATGTTGGTCTAGTATGTCCTGTCTTTGTCCAAAATTGTGGTAATTCCTTTGACATATTTAACTTACCGCCCTGACTTCACCACCTGCCCTATTAATTGATCTTATGTGTTGTCATTAATGTTACTTGTGTGTAGAAATATGTATTTGAATTGTCCACATTGTTTGACTTCTGTTTTATTATATAAAAACTAGTTTCATGTCTTGTCCTCCAAACTGTTTACAATGGTGTAAGATAGTTTCATTGGTTGCACTTTTTTTATAGAGTTTTGCAGCATTTATTATGAGTAGACTTTAGTAATGGGTTGCTAATAAATATAAACCAACCCTGCATTTACTTTTGTACATGGCTTAACTCCAAGGACATTTATAAATAAACCCCAATTCACACTTACCAAACACACCATTCACTTCTCCAATTACAACAAACTCAAGAAAGGTAAATACTCATCCTTGTTACTTTCTATTCATGCTTATTTACATTCTTTTACTTTTTTGTCTTGGTTATTAATTCTTACAATCTTTTAATGGTGTTCTTGTAACAGAGAAAAATGCCTATGACACGGACTACCCGTGCTGATTTCAATGCTCAATATGCTGGTTGGTCTCCGCATGAACGAGCATACTTCATTATGAGATTGTTTGGCATTGTACAATATAAGGACGTCCATGATGCTGCTGTTCTTCAGGGGGTGGGGGGTTTGCAAAGGATTGCAACCCAAATGAATTGTAACTTCCACCCTCGTCGTTTTACCATAGCTGGACTACTTGACATGCTACATCGCATCAGGTTGAGTACGTGGACTTTTGTGAATTCCTTGAGAATCCATGGGTTGACTATGACCCACATGATAAGGAGGTTGTAGTCCTTGCGCCTTATTGGGAGACTGTAGACCCACACGTAAGTACATTCGACCCTTGTATATTATCTATTTTTACATATTAATTTATTTGCTGAGTTTTTATCCTATTTGCATGCAGAATGAGCCTCAAAGTTATAGGAGATTCCGGTTACATGGAGAATATTATATGAAGTTGAGGTTCATTTTTTACATCAAACGCTGCGCAATCCTCCCCCCTGAAGTGGTTGGCATTCCCGAATGGCCTATTCACGTCCGGCCGATGATGAGGACGCCCTTGCAATCATCCTATTCAATATGGGAAGAGGTAATGTTCTTGAGGCACCTCCCCCATAGCCCGTGCGTGAAAATGATAATGTTGTGAATGGTAATGAAAGGGAAGATGGTGGGTCAGGGGAGAATGTGAACGCCATGTTTGGGAGTGGGTGGCAAGTTGATTAATTGGTGTGGTTGGGGTTGGATGTGGGTATGCAATAAGGTGGTTAGTATATGTATTTATAGTAGTTTGGAAGTTTGAATATGTAACATTGTATGTTTATGTTAGTTTGGAAGTCTGAATATTTAGCTTGTATGTTTGTCTTTTTTTCTTTCTTATTTGTATGTAAGCACAAAACGGGTGACTACTTTTCAATATATATAGTTGTTATCATTGTGCAAATTTTGCCTGCTTTTTTTTTTTTTTTTTTTTATCTATGTGCAGTATGTAGCAAGTTATTGCAGACCTTCTAGTCAATATTACTATTGTACATAGTATCAAAAAGTCACATGCACACAAAAGTACAAAAAAATAAAGCTGTTAAAGACAATACACTTTGCAATATTTTTGTAACTTTTCATTTGATATGAAAAAAGATTCACATGCAAAACTATCAAAGCAAAGAAACTCCACACTACCATTATATAATGTCACGGTTGGATGCATATAATTTCACCCAAGTAACAAACATACATATTTCAATATGACCATAATAAACCCAATACCTCAAGCAAATTTTTCTACAACAAGAAATGGCCCCAAGAATTTGATGAAGTGTTCATATGAAAACTTTACCACGAAATTGACAATTTTTATCTCGATTCACATGTTAGCAAAAGAAATTTGCTTCAAGTTGCAATTACGGAAGTGAATGCTAACTATGACACCCAATTCACACTTCGAGAGGCAATTGTGAAATTCCGTAAACTACAAGAGAGGTATCATACATTCCGGGCTATTTTATCCACGTCGGGATTCTCGTTTGACTGTGCGACAAATCGCGTGCTTGTTAGTGACATTTCGTGTTGGAATCATACAATTCAAGTAATAAAATTTTCAAATTTGTACCTTTTATATAATTTAGCAAAATGATTCATTTACTATATGGTTTGTTAGGAACTCTATTTAATTATTATTTAAGTACTAACGTGCATGAATACAATTTCGGAGAAGCTTACATGATAAAGGGAGAGCCTGATTGGGATGATCTAAATTGCATTTTTGGGGGACGGGGGGAGCATTTACATGATCATGGAGGTGTTGGGGCTTTTCCAAATGAGGCACCCAATTATGATCATGAATCCGCCGAATCGATTCCATGGTTACATGTGCCCTTACCGATAACGGTTCCGGCTGACATAATTACTGTTCCACGTGTCGATAATGGTGAAGACGACTCTATGTTTTGGGAAAAGCTGGGTAGTTTTGATGACGAGGTTGAAGGAGTAGGAGGATACTAATGTACTTGTTATTTTTCGCAATCGTCTTTTGAAATATATTTGAATTAGCTAACCCCGTTTTCAACCTCGGAGGGGTATATATTATAGTGTAGTAATTTATTATATTGTTGTTCAAACCCTTTTTGTTTTTTGTTTTAATAAACAATTAAAAAAAATCGTGTAAATAGCAAAAACACCCCTGTCTTTTTCATAGTATCAAAAAACACCCATGTCTTGCGATATTAGCAAAAAACACCCCTATATTTTATGGAAAAAAAATGAAAGACCAAGACAATATAAATGGAGAATATTATTTTAAGCAAGAGCATTAATTTCACAAAAATAACAAGTCAAAATAGCAAAATCACCCAATCATTCCATCCTTTTAACATCCACAACCCTCACAAAAAATAGAGTTCAAAAGTGTCATATTTGCACCATTATATGCTATGCAAGCCAAAATATTATCCCAAGTCGTACATATTCAGACAATCACGTCATTTTACCTTGGAGCATCAATTTTGCTTGAATTTCACGGTTCCGTTCGTTCGAACGCAAAAACAAGCTTTTGTGCTTTGGATTGTCCATTATCTTGAAACATAGTAAATTCATCTCTTCCTAGCTCAGCCCCGACACACTTTCTAAGGCAAAAATTACTTTTGCAGCTCTCTCGTCATCTGTATCTTCTTCCTTGTTCAACTTTCCCGCACAGCTCCCAAACGCAGATTTGGATTCTTCAAGGAAAGTCGTAAGAAAAGGCACCTAAGGAGAAGGAGTGGTTGTGTCCGGAGTCTTCCGCTTCCTCTCCCTTTTTATCTTCGGTTTTGATTTTTTTTGCATTACAACCCTCTTCGATCCACCTACCCCGATTTGGTTCACGTGTGGCTATGAACCACCTACCACACCATCGGATGCATCCGTGGTCAAGTCAACACATGGGCTACTAATATCATATTCCGGAGTGTAATAATCATGTACTACATCATTTTATTTCTCCATTACCCCAACCGATGGGTTCTCATTCAACAAAATATCCTCTACGACATCAACAAACCCAGCATCATCATCCCCGTTAGCGCGATCCTTCCCAAATAATTCACACCAATCGTCGTATTACCTCCACAACTTTGTCCTTATGTTACAAACCTCCTATTGGCCTACAAAAGCAGAAAAAAAAGAAGAACAAAAATAAAATTCAAACGTCAATTAAGTCACTATATAAGAGATATTCATAAAGGTATACAAATTTACAAAGTTACCTTCACGTATTCATTCCATACGTCATCGTTCACCTCAAGCACTTTTGCACTATCACTCCAACCAAATCCACTAGTTGCTAACATTGTTATCAACAAATAATAGTGTTTTTTCCATACGGTGAGTTTGGAGTTGATATGACTTACTCCGATTTTGCAATTAGGTAGCCTAGCATTCATTGTTTTTTCTAATGCTTGTAAATACCCAGCCCTGAACCCATTGTTAGCCTTCCAACCAATGGCCACCAATTCATGCAAACAAGAAATCAAAGTTTGCTCCTCCAAACTGTTCAAGATCCTACGAGGTCCCCGTGATTTTTGGGTACTCGGGATGTACTTCCATACTTTGGGATTTTCTCAGCATCCATATTCTATATTCACATAAAAAATGAAACAATATTAGCATAGTCAAAGTTCCAAAATTATCCAAAAAGCAACAAATGATATACTAAACACACATTTGCACAAGTTTATTCCTTAACCACACTCAAAATTGTAGGCAAACTAAAATAGAAAGTAATATTTGTACAAACCAAATAAACACATGAAAAATATCCTACAAATAAAAATCAACTCAAGTACATCATAAAAATAAACATTGATATATTAAATTACATTCCTAACACTCAACGTTTTACTTCAATTTCTCATTAACGCATCGACAACCACTCATTTACGCAGTCTTGTGACTGCTCAACCACTTCGATGTAATCACCACCATCCCCACCCCCGTTTCCATCACTATCATCACTATCATCATTTTCCTCGTCACTAGATAAATCCGAATTCGACATGTCATTAGGCATTGTCATAAGTTGAAAATTATGAATTAAAATACAAGCCATAATAATTCGGTTTTGAATCTTGACGGGGTAAAATGCATTGCTCCGTAAGATTGACCACCACTTCTTAACTTGCCCAAAATAGCGTTCATTCGTTCAATAACATTCCTCGCCATTGAATGTTTCATGTTGAAATACACTTATGGTTTTGAGGAGCATCCCGGCCTACACCCTATTCTTTTAAATTATATCATACTCCTCGGTACGGAGTAAGGAAGCCTTCGTCGTTAATGTAGCCGTTATCACAAAGGTAGTAGGTACCTAATACATAACAAAAACGTCAATGACCACAATATTCACACTTTAAAGGACCAAAAGTTTACGCAATGAATTATCTCACCTATAGGAACCTGGAGCCCGTTTCTCCGATGAATTGCATCTGTAAGCACCCTCCCATCAGCGGCCGAACCCTCCCACCCAGACAGAGCATAAGTAAATCTTCCGTTCACATCACACGCAACTAGTACATTAGTCACCAAAGGAACTTGAATTTTTACATAACACCCATCAAGAGCACCAATGCAACCCTTCACCAGTACCATTACCAAATAATAAGAAAAATATATCCATAAACAAATAAACAAATAAACAAAACTGTTTTAAAAATATGTAATAAATTTATATACCGAAAAACATCTCCATCGTTCACTTTCCTAATCTTGCGGTATTGGTTCCGGCTGGGATAGTAGAATTTCATGAAGCTTGAGTACACAATTCAGGACACGGTGGAAACAATTGCTCACTGTATCCCCTAACCGACGATAGTCAAAACCGATAATGCGGTTTTTTTTATGATGGGCGAGTATCGATAAGAATATTGAGACTTGTTCATTGTAAGGTATATGCTTAGTGTCCTTAAGACCTCCCACATTATGTAGCAAGTTACAAAACTTACTAAACGCACCCATAGTGAACCTTAAATTAGCCTTGCATTTGACATCACTCGTCATTGTTATTCGAGTTAAATATTTAGCTTGTTTAGGTTTCCTACGAATCAAGCTATATCTCTTCCTCTTTAAAGTCGAAATATGTGCTTCGTGTGCAATAATGCATATACATATGAGAAACACACATCTCCAAAAAAATTGATAGAACATATTTAGCAAGAGTTCTTTCCTCCGAGAAGCCATTCGCTTGGTCTGTATCACATAAAGGCAAGTTACATAAAAACAATACAAGAGCTAAACTCACAATATGGAAGCATACCACATTTATTAAAAACCTGATTACAACATAAGAAATTGAATACAATCGAGAATTAAGGCCCCTTAAAAATATTTAGTAAAGACACAACCACGTAATAATGAATCCCAAGCCACTGCCAAAATGTTAAAACATATGCTAACAACATATATACGAATTACACGGAGGAACAACAATTCAAAACAAACTATTTTAGGTTTCAATGAGAGTAGCCAACATACAAACAACAAATTTTGGAATCGATTCAAGTGTAACAACAAGTTACCGTAACAATCAAATACTGAAATACAAAAATTTTGCAACATATAAACACTACAGATGGAGAAATTTGTTCAAATTTGCCTTCCTCACCGGAGTAAAGGGACAACTCAACTGATTGGTAGATGACAATGACTTCAAGATCAAAACCCTGAAAATGTGATGAAATTGGGGTCACAAATAAGATACCTAAGCTAATTTATGAAAATGGTAGCTTAGGTTTTCACGGAAATTGGAGAAAAAAAATAGGGTTGAGCAACTTACCTGTGCGCGTGGGAGAAAGAATTGAAGAAGAAGATGAGAGCTGGATAATTTATTACTCCCAATTATTGGGTGGCAAATTCATGTAATTAATTCCAACTACAAGATGAGGTCTGAATATTTTTTAACAATTGGGGCCGTATTATGTAATTTTTTGGGTGGATGTGCAATTGTAATCGGATCAATTCAGTGGGCTGGTCCACATGAAGCGGAATTAGGACGGGCTGCCTGGATTTTAATCGTACAAACCAAACACAAATTGACCCATGATTGAGAGGCCCGATTATGGCAATTGAGGCCTAATCATGCCTAACTGTACAAACCGAACAAAGCCTAAGTATCTACTAACTTCTTCAAAGCATCATCAGTTATCCATATAGGTCCTTGACCTACCCAACTCTCTTGCCGAACATATTTCGGTTTTTTTAGCATATTCTTGAGCTCGCCGAGGACTGTTATTTAGGTTGCATTGTGATGTTCTTCTCCAAGCAACCTCAATCTTAACTTCATCTTGAGGGTCCCACTGATACATATCCTAACAACGATAAAAATTATAAATTTAAAATGTTAGTCTCATAAACTTACAATTTAAACTAATTTTTTTAATAATTAAAACTACCTAAAAAGATTCCCACGTCATTTGTTTCTTCTTCAATGAAACATGAACATAAACGATAAGGGGTTCCATAATGTCCCTTAATGATTGAAGTTATTATTCGTGGAACTTTTGGATCTAAAAAACTATCATATCAATCTATGCACAATGTAAGAATAAATTTTACAAAAATAGAAAATAAATCAGTTCAAGCAGTAAATAATAGAAAATCAGCTCACAACTTATTGTCCTTGAGCTGGTCTTATAAATGGACGTCTTTCGGGATATATTGGTGCTTGACATCCTCGATTAAGCCCTCTTCTCCCACCTGCATTACCATTGAGCACATCTTCTTGAGCATCTTCCTGTTCACCAGTTTGAAATAGTAGTTCATCATTTGTGTTGGTATCAATTTCCTCTGGAGCATCAGCTATATGAACACGAGGGGTTGTAAATGTTCCTCGTCTTCGACCTCATCCTCGTCCTCGACCTCCAACACCCCTCTAGTAGACATCCTGCATATATTTTTGAATATATAAACATTTAAATGAGAGACATTATTGGATTATATGACGAATAGCGATTACAGATATTGCATACTAAAAACGTTAGGAAGTTATTAATTAATTATTTTATATTTATTTTATTTTATCTGAACTATAAAATCTTATTATTGATTCATGTGAAATAAAACTTATTAATCACTATGTGCATATTTTTTTAGTGCAGTTAAAGTATTATGGGTCAAACGTTTAACATTTTAAACTCATTGGGTTTAATCAAATAAATGTAGAATTGGAAAAATTAAAAAGTTTAGGGATATAATTTAGTCTCATAAATTTTACTAGACAATAGAAATAGAAAAAATAGGAAAAAAAGCCATAAGTGGTCAAGTTACAATTTACCATATTATCATAAAGAAGTAGCTCTATCATACGTGGTCAAGTTGCTATTTACTAGCCGTCAAAGGCACGCCTAACCGAAAATATATAAAAAGCATCTCTAAAGTAAATAAAAGATATATACCAGTCTCCATATCAAATCCAAGCATAGTATATCACATTGACTAAAAACCAAGAATATAAGCTTATGTTTATTACTAGTATGCAGAAGTTCTAATTTAGTTTAATAATATAGATTTAGTTATATTTTTCAATATATTTATTTTATTGTTGCTCAAATTCACTTCACCTTGAGTTCTAAATTAAAATTGCAAAGATTAATTTAGCGTTTGTCATGTGTGCATTTGTTATATTAAATTTTTAACATACAAAAATACGAAAAGTATGTAAGTGTTGCGTTCCAAATACTAATACGCAAACTACGCAAGTATACGGTCGTTACAAGTAATATAAAACGGTAAGTACATACCGAGTATCGAATCCCCACAAATGAGTAAAAGGTGGGAATAAATGAATCAATCGACGGCTTATTTCATCTAAGAATGCTTGATACATAAATATCGAACCCGAACATATGATAAGGGTGACTTTATTTAACTACGAGCGATGAAGTAAATCTAACTACGAAAGCAAATAAATGGGGAGTTAATTATGCGGTAAGGAGGATTCATAAGCAATTAGTTAAAGTAGATAAATCATGCGGTTGTTAGGTTAGCTATGCAAACAATCCTAGGTTTAGTCATTGTTTTTGAGTTCAAAATAGTTAAGTGATCGGTTTCACTTAACTCTATCAATCTACCCAAACTCTCTATCTCCGGATCAATAACGAACATCGCTATCAACCGTTGCTCTAAGGAAAGTCCTAACCCAAAAGAGGATTCTAAGGCGTACCGTTGTCAAACTAACCCGAATCCCCGAATAAAGAGAATCTAAGTTATTTGATGCATTGACGGACGAACCCATAATACAAACACAGACCAAACTAGGTATATGCCTAGCCTAGGTTGAAATCCACAAATCGTCACTCGCCTAACCTTCAACGTCCTATGTCTAGGTTGCATTAAAGGTAGAATTAAACCTGATTATATGATTACGGCAAATCAAAGTACTTAAACAATAATCTACTACAATCATTGGCCAAAAGTGCGATAAAACAATAAACCCAACAAATTAACATAACCCAACATCAAACATAACTAGTCAAACGATAACAATGACTCGACAATTAATATATTATGCTCGTGTTGCTACTCAAGGATTCAAGGACGTTCGTATGTATCTTCCGAGTTGCATACAAACCTATCGAGTTAAACTAATCCAATTTATGTCTAATTGGATTAAAATCTAATCGATGCATTAAACTCAAACCTTTAAACGAATATGAAATGACATAGGTATATGTCTATTCTAAAATCGAATCACAATCCAAATTCATAACTAAATCCTCAAAATCACTAGGTCTAGCAATCAAGAATCAATAACTCTCATCTCGAAGGTTGTCAAACCATAAGATGAACGATAGGCACGGAATCGGATTAACGAACACATATAAGCACCATACTAATCATCAAGACATCATTTAATCAAATAATAACACAAATATATATAAATCCGGAGAATTCAAATCCACAATCATTCATCCAAAAAGAAAATAACAATATTCATCTCCTAATCATAAACAACTAGGAAATGGAAAGATATCACCTAATCGAAATAGAATCGAGAAATGGATTCTCCTCCCTTTGATCACCACCTAACCACTCCCCAAGGGTGGTGATTAACTCACACCCTTGGTGTAGTCTTCAAATACAAGAAAAAGCAAGAAAAACTAAAGAGAGAGTTGAGGGAGGCTTGAGAGGAAAAGGGAGGCCAAGAGTGGAAGATTGAGGAAGAAGCTAGTAAGTTGTTTCCTCTTTTGCCCCTTAACCTAGGGAAACAAGACCAAAAAGTCCCTTAAAGGGTTTTGAAATACAAGTGGGGGAAAAGGGAAAAGATACAAAATGCCCCCTATTTTTCCCGCATAAAATATCTGCTGGAACAAGGGTCTCACAGCTGCGAGACTAAACCTTGCAGCCGCGAGGAACAGGCCGTAAGTTTTCTGCACTGCCACACTTCCTTCCGAGCAGCATATCTTTTGATTCCAAACTCCGATTGCGGATCCGTAAAGTCCGTAGCGTAGCTAACTCACTCATCTATGACGTATCCAATGTTCAGCTCATTTGGATCATCCATGAAAAAGTTGTGCATGTTCTAGTGAGCAGCTATCTAAATTCTTGTACGATTAGCTTCGAATTCTCATTTCTTTGAAGCTCTTTCTGCGCAAAGGCTTGCATCTACGGCCACCGAGTCTTGATTTGATGGAATTGAATTGCACTGAATCATAACCTCTCGGACTTCACTTTAGCCTTGCAAAATTCTCAAACCTACAAACAGAACAAAAACACGACAAAAAACGACGAAAACAAAAGAATACTCACAACATCCCAACAAGGGACCAAAAACGCAAAAGAACGCAAAAACAAGGAAAAGCACACAAAACTTGAATCAAAGCAAGATTTTTTGGGCTTAAAGAGATAGGTAATAACGACATTCTCACGGCGTTACCAGTAAGCGTGTTAAGAATTTTGCATATAAACTCCACTACAATATTTATACATATATTCATGAACACAATAAGTTGATGTAAATGAGAAACAAGAGTTTAGGTATGAGCTCTTACGGTGAATCTGGCACTATTGATTCCAGTGTTGGTGAATTGTGTATCCAATGAACTCTTTAAGTATTTGAGTTGTCTGACATTGAAATATATTCAAATTTTTTATAATCGTTTTGAAGAAATGAATGATATATATTATATACCTATATATAGCACAAGTCTTTTTTTTTTTTCGAAGATTTTGAGTTTTGACTCTCAAATCAAATTACAGAAATTTTATAATTGTGGTTAAGAGTCCAAACAAATTCACTCTCCCAACAAACCCACTCTCCACAAAACTCGTAATATGATATCTTCATATTATCACTTAATTTGAAATCTAATATTAGTTAATTTTTGTATTGCTTTTGCATCTTATTGAGCAACTGAGTCCTCATCTTATTCATGATCCAATATGTTTGCATTGCATAAATCAGTCCAACATAAATAGAGAAGTTATTTAAAAAAATAAATCAAAATTGAAAAAATCCCATATCTTTTGCACCTAATTTTAAAAAACTAAGGTGGCTTCCTGTAATGGTATTCTTCCTTTGGGATGCAATTATTACATTTAGATAGTGAAGATATATCTATTGAAATACTATGATAATTAATTTTAAAAAAAAGCTTAATGGAAATTTGCCCTATGTGATATTTATAATGTTAGATGTATCCCTTTGTGATTTGAAAAAGAGTAATGTATCCTTCTAGAAATTTTTTTAGATTACTTGTCGAGATTGAGAGTGGGCATGAAAAGTGTTTTGTAACATAAGGGGGTACATTGCCACAGTTATCATAATACAAAGGAGTAATTGCAAAATTATAACAACAAAGGGGGTAAAGTGTCACATATAAAATGTCAGTAAGGCGGTAATTTTTTTTTATAAAATTACATGGGGTAAAGTGCTCTTTTTCAAATTACGGAAAGATAAATTAAACATTATGAATAACACATGGGTAAATTGCCATTAAATTTTTAATAAAATAATGGACATAATTGTAGAACTAGATATTTGTGTATTATTTTGATTCGAGTTTTGGACTTTGAAGTGTGATTTCTTGACATAAATTCCTTTCTATATTTTATTTATTTATAATTAGTTTATTTGATTCCCGAAAAGGGACATTGATTTTATGTATTTGTTTGGAACATAAAAGGGAGTAAAGGATATACAAGAAAACTTAGTTGGGTGATATTATATTATTAGATATATCTTTCATAATTGAGGTGCTAAATAATATTGATCATAATTGATGTTCGCTTCATGGTCAACTTGTTGACTTTATTAAGTTGATATATAAAAGAAATTTATTAAATTTAATTTTGATATAATTTGAATTTTTTATAAATTAAATGATCTTCCAACATTATAATCATTTCAGTTAAGTTGTTGTGTTTATATTTCAAATAACATTAAAAACAATACATCAAGTATTTATATTTTAAATATTATGTTTGAATTAAGTTAATATGCATTAAATCTTCTCTTTGAAGGAAAAATAGAAAATAAATAATGTTTTTTGAGATAAATTTGCGATCGATTTTGGTGTTGCAGATGTCCATATATCGCAACTTATCTATACATAAAACTTAAAAAAAATCGTGTCAAATTTGTGACGAATTACATGTCACAAGTTAATTTTGACAGATATTTGTCATAAATTGTTGTCGCTGATTTTGGTGTCAAAATTAATAAGTGGAGCCAAAATTTTGCGACAAACTTGCAACGAACTCAATTGTCTGTCGAAAATGTTAGTCACCGTCCTCTTGCAAATCTGATCGTAAAAAAAATTATGTAACTCCGAGAAATTTCGTTGCAACTCCATCACAAATTAGTTTAAAATTGCGACGAATTCCATCCGTTGCAAATTTTCCGTTTCAAAAGCCCCAATTTCCAATCTTAATATAGGTGTAAAGCTTATATAACATTATATGACATATTAAATATTATTAATTAAAAATAGAAAAAATAATATATGTACAATGTCACCATCACGTAAACATGAAATCTTGTAGCACTTACCAATGAGGCCCTATCGATTAGTATTACACAGAACAAATCAATTATAGGAGTACCAAAAGTTCAATTTACAAGGAATCATTAAAAAAATTTATTAAAAAAATAAAATAATAATAACAATAATAATAAAACAAATAGAAAACAAGCTCAAAATAGTGAGAAAAAAATCAAAATTAACTAAGTGAAAATTAAATGCTCAAACTGTCATTATAAAAACAAAATAAAAAAATATGCTCAAACAATGAGCAACAAAATATATTGGCTTTAACAAAATATATTGGCTTGAAAGTTAATGTTACTTGAAGCTAAATTTTATGTAAAATTAGATACAAACTATAAAATTCGAAATTTAATTGCAATCCACATCCAAGAATCCTTTAGCTTTCCAATACGAAATTCATCCTTAGACAACAAACGACGTAACTGAGAAAACTTCATGACGCACTGATTCAAATTAATAGACATCATCAAGCTCGATCATTTGCAAACACAAGAACAATTGAAGCCTTCAATTCAAATTAAAGCTGCACCATCACAAAATGAAAGTGCAAAGATAATTATTATCCATGTTGGTAAGGTAAACAATGATAGAGCACACATATTTAGCAGCGAACAAAATTAACAAATGAGTTAGATAACACAAAGATGAGTAAAAGATGATATCAAAAGTTTTGAGAAATAATTCTTATCAACATTTTAATGTGTCTGGATACGGTAAATATAACTTCAGTATGAAGCAAACAAGATTCAAAATACGGAAAAGTGTAAATTAAGGAACTACATGACAAACAATAATGTATCTGAAGATTAGAGTTCTCTTGAAAGGCACAATTGAAAACTAAGTGAGAACCAACAAACATGATACTTTAAAACTAAATTTAAATGGAATGATCTTGAAATGCACGATTGGTTGGTTTCCATTTTTTCTAAACCAAACCATTTACATCTAAATAACACACATCGAAGTTATTGGTATAACTCAACTCAATGACATCTTCTAATACTCCATAAAACTTAATACTTTTGCCCTTATCTATATAATTTGTGCTTACTCCACTATTTTGTGTGGAGCAACGACTAACGAACGGTACAATGTATTTTTTTTCCCATTTTCTTTAGTTTCTAAATATATTTAGTTGTTAATTAATTCAATGATACAAGCTTATTATTGAAAATCAAAGAGTTAAAATAACATACTAACTTTTTTTTATGTTGTATTTACATTTTATTTTGCTTCCTCGACTATGAAAGTTATCATCTAAAACAGAGGAAAATGATAAAAATTATCAAATCTTTGAAGAATTTTCTCTATGCTTTTCTAATCAAATGTTTGTCCATTAGTTGATTTAAAACTTTGAATGCAACTATTCTAATTAACTCATCTATGCACGGGATTGGCGGAGTTTATCGGAGGGGCTTTAAATCAAAACATGACGTGGAATTACTTTTTATTTTAAATTTGTGTATATTATGAAAATAAATTGTGTATAACGTATTTGGGTAACTTAGTTGGGGCATGTCTAAAGAGGAGTACGGGTTTGTCCGCCCTCAAAGGAGTACACACCCAACCATCACTCATTTAATATGAGTGTACAGCAGTATGGTGGGATCCCGAGGCTTGGTGGAGGCACATCCTGCGATTTACATCCTTCATGGTTCTAGAGCAAGGGTTCTGAGGGTCCATGATTAGTTTAGTGTAAGCTTGGACACCTGGGTTATAAAAAAAAAAAAAAATCATGACCGGTCAAGAAGGTGAAAACAACCGGTCACATTTGAATTGATTTTAGATGAGTTTACCAGTATACCCTCGTACCATTAATTGATTTTCCCATCACCAATCAAAAGATTTTATTCATGTATTCAAATTTCATGTTCACCATCACCATTTTCAGTTTCAGATAGGCTGCTAAACATGTTATGTTGTATACTCCCACTTCAATTTTATTCCTGAAAATTTCATTGTAGCAGCAAAAGTAGTTCCATATTTCCATTCCTTAGCTCTGTGATAAAAAGAAAAAAATCCCACAGCTCAGCCCCCTTATTCTTCCTTCAAAAAATTTGCTGCAAGATTTAGAAAATCCTTCGAGTTATTTTGTCAAGTTGTTTCATTAAAAACTTAGATTAAAATATCCAGATTTCAATTGTTATTGTTCATTTGAATGTTGGAATATAATTTTTGTGTTGTTCATCAATTCGAAAATCTTAATTAAATCTGCGAAACTGTTGAACAAATTGAAATTGAGCATGAAAAATCTTATTCTACATCGAATTTCCCACAAATCTCATGTTTAAATCGATCTGATTAAAATTATTGAATATGAATATCTTTACATAATTATTCTTATATCTTCCCAATTAAATTTGAGTTGATGAATTTGTAACATTTTTATTTAGTATTTTATTTTAGGTGTCTAATTAATTCTTTCAATAATATAAGTTCAACGTATTAATAAATTTATATGATTTAAATATGATCAATTTAGAGTGAATAGCATTCTTGGTTCTTCTTATGGGTCAAATTTTTCATTTTCGTTCCTCTTAAATTTTTTGTAGCAGATTGGTCCCTCTTATCAATGTAGTATATCAAATACATCGATCCCTCTTATAACATATACTTCCCTCTTAATTTTTTGTTGCAAATTCATCTCTCTTATCAATGTAGTGTAACACATTAGTCCCTCTTAATACAAAATACATTACTTAAATTGAAAATATATTCTAACGTAGATGAAACATCATGAATTTGATACAAAAAATTTAAGAGGGACGAAAGTGCAAAAAATAATCCATAAGGAGGACCAAAAGCGCAATTTACTCTTCAATTTAATTATTATAAATAGTATAACAATATATATGAACAATGACTCAAAAACTATGACAATTATATGAAATGATTACGATTAACCTAATTATACATTACCCAAATATTGATTAAGTTGATTTTGTTCAATTAATCGGGGGTATCTACTGATTTGGATTACGATTAACACAATTATACATTATTTTAAGGTCAACAATATTGACTTTGATCAATTAATCGAGTCATTTGTCGATTTGAGTTACGATTAACCTAATCATATTGATGGGGGCTATTTCGCACTCCTTATAATACTCGGATCGACTTAGGGATATCAGATCGGTTCGACCATACAAGCTCATCTAGGATCATCCATTGACCCGATCAGAGACGATTCTACTCGGCGACCAGACTACAATCCTGACTTGAGAGGGACTGTTATGACGAGTCCAATTAGGACTATGTTTCCTTGTAAAGGTAGGGCTAATATCATATAAATACCTAGTTAAAACGTTGTATTGGACACAATGAGAGCTTACGCCTACATACTTTGTCTATCTAATAACACATTGAATAGAAAAGCTTTTGCTATACTATTTAGTGATTAACTCATTCATCGTCTTGTTTACCTTTTGTTCTTTTACATAATTGTTCTTCCTTGAGATTGATCCATCCAGAATAAAGTAACAGAGCCCTATAATTCGTACTAAATCTAACCTCCAAATTACATCTTATTGATTTAATCTTACCCGACGAAAAACGGTTAAATCAGTTGGCGCCCATCATGGGGCTAGGTTAATTATTCAATCGACATATGGCTCGCCCAAGGAAGAGCGCCCGTAACGGAGCAATAAGTAACACGACCAACCCGAATAACACGTCTGAGGGTCCGCAGGGCAATACTGATAATAACGCCCCAATAACCAATAACGATCAGCAAGAGAACGAGCATCTTCGGAATCAAGAGGAACCACAAGGGATCCCTGCTGGTGTGGTACCAGAATAACATGCAGCTCTAGCAATCCCAGTTCCCCTGTCAGACACTCAGGAAAAGCTACGACAGATTGCTATGCTCTTTAAATCACTCTGCCCAGAGGAATTACTCGTACCCGAGCAGGTTCCTCGAAACCCTAGGACCACTAGGGCAAATCCCATTCAAAGGATACCGAGGCAGGTCGATCAAATCTCTCAACAAGCTGACAGCCCGGCAAGCGAGCAACGATCGCTGCATAGTCCGCACAAGGGCATTTCGAAACCCTCCGATGAGAACGTCCGAAAAAAAGCGGATCGAAGGAGACCGCAATCAGGACGCACCGGGTCCAAGGAACATACCATAATCCCCATCGAAGATGACGTAGGCGACGCAATCCACAATCAACCACGAACTATGCGTTTCTCGGAAAGAGAAATCGAAAAGATTGTACAGGAACGACTTGAGCAACGCTTACAAACTGTTCAAAACCCATGGGCCAGAACCACGGAACTCCAGGAGAGCCTAGCGGCGTGCTCTCCCTTCTGTAAAGAAATAAAAGAAGCACAGTCATCTGGACAGGTTCCAGGGCGACTACCCAGATATGACGGAACCACTGATCCAGATGACTATATATTTAGCTTCACCAACATAATGAATTTATATGTTCACTCGGCAGAATTCACCGCTAAGTTAATGGTGACCACATTCGAAGGACTCGCTTTAGATTGGTTCGCCAAGCAACCCACCAACTCCATATTCAGTTTCCGGGAATTATGCAACAAGCTCACACAGCAGTTCGCCAGCCAGAAGAGGCAGAAACTACCAATGAGTTATTTAGGAACCATTTATCAACAAGAAGGTGAATCCCTAAGGAACTGGTTGGCAAGATTTAATGTGGAATTGCTAAAAATAGATTCCCCAAATATCGATTACGTAATCTCCATTCTCTTTGACCTCACCGAGAATAGGCAGTTTGGAAATGCCCTCAGTAGAAAGCAGCCAAGGACGTTCGCTGATATCATGAGCTTGGCGTCAAAGTATATGACCCAGGAAGAGATGAACTCTTTTAAAGATAAGAACAAAAATAAAGCTCCCGCCTCAGGCTCCAAGCGACAAGATAGGATTCCTATCCAAAAATCCATGGATTATGAACGATCTTTTAGAAAAGGCAATGTCTTCCAGCGATTGGAATACAATCGAAACAATCAAGACAGACGACCTAATGTCTATCAAAGACCTAGATCGGTCGAGCCGACTATCAGGAGCAGAGTTAACCAAGTAGAACTCCAAAGGCTGATAGTCCCAATAGAAGAAATCTTGGCTGTACTAGAAAGGAATAATTGGATCCCGGAAGCAAAGAGAATCGCTCAGCCCAGACCAGGTGCACGAAACTATGAATTATACTGCAAATATCACAGGGCACATGGGCATCGCACTGAAGATTGTTTTCACCTTAAAAGAGAAATTGAAAAACTAATCGAACAAGGAAAATTAGATGACTATTTAGACCGGAATAACCGCAAGAGAGGAAGTAGGAGTCCTCGGAACAATAATCAAAGAAGGAATTCCCGTAGAAGGTCCCCTAATGATGATCCCCCGCAGGAGTTGAACAATGATCAGATTAATGATACCATCCACACAATCTCAGGAGGACCCGCTGGTAGGGACAGTCGTAATGCTCATCGTAGGACAGCCAGATCCATAATCGGAAGCTTAAAATACCCAAAAGAAGTATGGACTCAAGAAAGTAAACCAACAAACGACCAACTGATCAGCTTCGACGAGGGCGAGGTACCAAAGAACCTTCTTTGGTACGTAAAAGAGGACAACCCAAACTTCCCAATAGTGGTATCGCTAGAAATAGCGAACTACAACGTCAAAAGAATAGATAAAAGAGGAAAGGAACCGATAGATTTGGCCTTGAAACCACCGGAACATAAAGATGCCCTATTGGTACAAGGGGACCCAACAAAAACAACCAGATTAGGGACCGAGCTGAGCAAGGAAGGGGAAGTGATGTTGATCAACTTTCTCAGAGAAAACATAGATATCTTCGCCTGGAGCGCAAACGACATCGAAGGGATCGACCCTCGAATAATCAGTCACTCGCTAAAGATCGACCCCATGGCAAAACCTGCTAGACAAAAGAAGAGAAATCATGGGCCAATAAAGGATAAAATAATTAAGGCAGAAGTAGAAAGGCTACTTAAGGCCAAACAAATTCGAGAAATACACTTCTCGGAATGGCTATGCAATGTTTTGCTAGTAGCAAAAGGGGATAAAAAGGATAACAAATGAAGAATGTGCAATGACTTCACCGACCTTAATAAATTATGTCCGCGCGATCCATATCCCCTCCCAAGGATCGACTTATTAGTCGACTCAACCGCTGGTTTCGCAATTTTTAGCATGATGGACGCCTTCCAAGGTTTTAATCAAATATACATGGATGAACGAGACCAAGAGAAAACTTCCTTCATAACCGAGCAGGGAGTGTACTGCTTCATAGTTATGCCATTTGGCCTAAGGAACGCGGGGGCCACTTATCAAAGGTTAGTAAACCTGATGTTCAAAGAATTGATTGGAGAAATAATGGAAGTCTACGTAGACGATATGCTGGTCAAAAGCATGAACGAAGCTAATCATGTAAAGCATCTCGATCGATGCTTCCGAATATTGAGAAAGTATCGAATGAAGCTAAATCCTGCAAAATGCACTTTCGGTGTTAAGTTGGGGAAATTTTTGGGCTATTTGGTACATCAACGAGGAATTGAGGCCAATCCAGAAAAAACTCGAGCCATAACCGAAATGAAGCCTCCCAAAACGATCTCCCAAGTGCAGAGCTTGGTAGGAAAGATCGTAGCGTTGAATAGATTCATATCCAAATCGGCTGACAGAAGTTTGCCTTTCTTCCAAACTCTTCGAAAAGCAAGGAATATCTGACGACATCTCCGTTGTTGGCAAAACCAACCGAAGGGGAACCATTATATGTCTACATATCAATCTCCGATGTGGCCATTAGTTCAGTTTTGGTTAAAGTGGAAGGTTTAGAACATAAGCCTGTTTATTACTTAAGCAAGTTACTACAAGGGGCCGAGAAGAACTACTTGGAAATAGAAAAATTCGCCTTGGCCTTAGTGGTAGCAGCACGAAAACTCCGACCTTATTTTCTAACTTACAAAATTGTGGTTTTAACGAACCAACCACTAAGACAGGTCCTAGCGAAGCCAGAAGCCTCTGTAAGATTGATCAAGTGGGCTATCAAACTCGGTCAGTTCGAAATCGAGTACAAACCAAGAATTGCGATAAAAGCCCATGTCTTAGCCGATTTCCTGTTAGAAACTCCAACCCAGGCAACCGAACATACCGAATCAACTAGCCATAACTACGATATCTTGATCGTAGAAAATCAAACCTGGTTGATGCACGTCGATGGTGCTTCATGCCGAGAGGGAGGAGGTGCCTGATCTTACGTGTTTTCGTTTCTTCGATCAAGGATGGATTGCAATGCGATAATAACAATATTAAAGGGAAAGTAAAGATCAATAGTAATTGTATTCGAATTAACTGAGTACAAACTACAAGTATTTAGGGTCCTACTCGAGCATTATTGGATGCCGTACATGCAAGAGGGCGAAATACATATAAGCGAAACTATTCTATTGTTCCCAAGTGAGTCCGAGCAGCAGTCTCGAAGGAAGAGCACCTGGGAAGTTGTGTCGTCGTCATAAATGCATGGGGTATTTATAGCTGAGATCTGGGACCAGAAGAACCATCCATAGGTGCGTATTACTCGGCCCATAGGCCTGGGCCGGAGGTTGGCCCAACAGTAACTTTGGACTCAGAATTGCCATGGTGTAGTCAGCATAGGATTCCCTTCCCTTGGGCTCGAATTTACACTCATGAGGTCGAGAATGGCGAAGTTCGACCTCACTAGGCCGTAGTAATGTCTGAATCCGATTTACCCATCATCAATACTCCTCCACTTCTCGAGCGTAAAGAGAAGCTTAAGCTCGAAGAAGTATAAACCGGACGCTGGGTGGACGAGCCATTTTTGGATAAGTTTCAGATATGCCTCATTAAAAACCTGACTTGGAGAAACCCTATGGGATAAAAACCGAGCTAGGGAAAAAGAGTGCATAACTTGAAATCTATGTAATGGTGTCATCGTAATATAACCCTTGTCATTTAGTGTTGGTATAAGATTTTCAGGGTAGGACCTTCTTGCTGCTACCTATAGTGTCGCTATAGTCGATTTTTAACAATACCTCTATATTCCTTTGGTTTTGATATGGTAGAAGGGTGGCAGAAAGCGGAATCGACCCCTCCCATAAATATTTCTTTCGCCATGTTGGTTCTCAATTTTATGATTTTTAGAAAATATCGGGGTCATAAGTGCATTTATCGGAAATATGACTTCAAGTTCAACCTTGAGGAATTCAACCGTCGCGGTTACTCGGGGACCGGTTTGCAATTTCCCATTTTGTCCCTGTATATATATCTTGATGGAGGGCCGCTGTTCATTAAAGATTCTGAGGAGAAAAACCCTAGATCGGAGCAAATAGATCGATAAGTGAGTTCTAACAATCCTTTTCGAGCACTCAATATATATTCATCATGTCCAATCCAATAGATTTGAAGGGAAAATCCCCTGTAGTGGAAAATCGAGAAAATGATCAAGAGGGGAGGCAGGTTGTAGATGTTCGACTATTCGTGGGGGAGAATCCGAAAGATTCGAGTCCCACTTCCGAATCTAATGGGGAGGGAAGAGAATCGTGTTTCGGGTCAGAAGATAATGGTGGAGACGATGCGAGCGAAGCCACGGTCTCCGAGGAGGAAACTGCAGAGGATGGCGACCTTTCCTTAGGGAAAAATGAACAGAAGAAGTATAGACTGGGCGGCAATGTCGTGGTTACGATCTTCAACTGGGAGGAGCCGTCGACCAGCGCTGGACTGAACATGACTGAGGATAGGGCGGACGAGATCGTCTGTTCCTATGTGGAAGCAGATCTGGGAAAATTGCAGGCAGAGTTTGGTCAATATCTAGGTGCCGGATTCTCGATTGTTCTTCCTACTCCCGAGCAACGAGTTACTGACCCTCCCGCTGGATGTCAAGCCTTTTATACTAAGCACTTCCATTACGGCTCACGGATCCCTCTTCCTCCTTTGATAGAAGGTATTTTGGAAGCTTTCGAGTTGACTCCCTCCCAGATACTACCAAATTCGATTGGGCTAATTATAGCTTTTTGCGTGCTGATGAAAGCCAAAGGGAAATAGGCTATTTTTCAGAACTTCTGGCGAATATTCCAAATAAGTGTTTCCACGTCTTCGAACGCTGGTTATGTTTATTTCTCTCAGAGACCGAAAATTTCGATCTTATCAACCAATGTTAGCAGCAACTTAAAGGGCTGGAAAAATGAGTTCTTTTTCGTTCGTGGACCAGATTATCCATCCTCCGAGGATAATCCCGAGCCCATTCCGTATGTGTGGCCTGGTGCAAGATCGTGGATTTATGGTAAACGCCGTCTTAGAGGAAAAATGAATAATGATATCTCGGACGGATTCCTGCAATCCCTTCGAGTTAACCCTCATCAGACAGCTTTGATGACTCAGGAGGCAGTTTTGCGTTTGGCCGGGCTTAGTAGGTGCTCCTCTCCTGCCCCTCCAATCGAATACGGGAAGGCTCAGATCGATCCGGCTAATGCTCCCTCTACGTTAGGTGCGTTGAATTATTTTGAGTTAATTTTTTATGACCATAATTAACCCCGCTCCCTTTTCAGCTGGGATTGTTGACAAATTCCGGACATCAGTAGCCGGTCGGAACGTCGCTTCATTTTCGAAGGGTAATCAAGGTCGTCCTCGCCCTCAAACCTCAAAGATCTCCCGTAAGGCGATCGAGATTAACTCTGGCGTCGGTGCCATCGCAGCTTCGAATGCTTTCCTCAAACTGCCGAAGTTGGGACATCTCGCCTTCAATCTGTTTTCCCACCTAGCTCTTCCAATCCCAATGAAGTGGGGTATAGTTATTATACTCTCATGGAGGAACGGGCAAGAGAGATTTTGCAGGCCAGGATGGCTCGCAAAAGAGGTAGCAATATCCCCGAGTCCTCCAGGAGAATCAAACCCTTTAGTCGGGGTTCGGATCCTATTTAGTGTCGGGCTGGCCATTCCGAGCCGGACCTTGCAGACTTCATAGAGGACCATCTCCAAGGACCAAGGGCCGCTGGATTCCCGGAGAATGGTACTATCGAGTCTGATTTGGGTTCCGATGGTGAACACACGGTGGACAAGTCTCTTCGGATATTCCTGGCTGGGAGATTCAAAGACGACACTACCCAATCATTTGTCAAGAACGATTTCGAGATCGCAGGCGATTTTGCCTATGCTCACCAAAGGGTACTTGATACTCTGAATCTCTTAATATTTTTTCTCACGATTCTTGTTTTGCCTTTACTATACCGTTCTTTTCGCAGGCCGGAGATTTGTTTACTCAAAATGCTCTTCGATTGGCCATACTAAACGACGAGTCCCAATCAGTGCATAAGGCCCTTTGCGATGTCTTGAGAGCGGAAGCTGCAAAAACCGGTCAATTAGAAGATTCCAAGACTAGGTTATCTGAGGTCGAGAAAGAGCTTGGGGAAGTTAAGGAGGAGTTGAACGTAAAGAAAGCGTTGGAGGGTGAAGTGGAGAAGTTAAAGCTGGAGCTCGAGAAAGCTAAAGCGTCCGCCGAGCAATCTTATGAGCGATGTCGAGCTGAAGCCAGGCTTCCCACCATAAGGGAGTTTCTAGGGTCACCCTTTCTTGATGCCCTAGTTCGCTTGCGGTCAGGTGAAATTAATCAAGCCTTCTACTATAAAGGAGCTCAGCACCTCTTTACAGCCGTAAAGGTCGAAGGCGCCCTTGATGACTACCTTCCTTTCATGGATCCTTATAAGAATATTTTCGGGAAAGATTATAAGGCTTCTTCCCTTCCTCCCAAGCTCGAGGACTTGGCCGACCATGAGTTCACTCCTTTTCTTGAGGAATTTGGAGTGCCGATGTCAAATCCTGACGTGCTCGAAGCTCAATCTGAGGATGAAGATGAGGGTATTGAAGGGGATTCCCGCGATCAGGGAGAGCAAGGCACTCCTTCTTCCGATTCGAGTAAGTCTGCAGCTGATGTGCAAAGTAATGATGGAGAAGAGAGCAGCTCGAGTAGTGATGATTCTGATAGCTCGGAAAGCGATTCTAGCGAGAAGAAGGAGCAAGAGCGATCGGACCATGGTTCCGGCGTGAAGGAATCCAACCAGTAATGATTATTATGTAATAGGATTTAGCGAACCATTGTAATTATAAATTTGTTTTATAATCTCCTGCTTTTCTCTATTTTGTGGATGCTCTAATTTAATTTTTTCCTTAAAGTCATGCTTAACCCATTGCCTGTTTGACCATCTTGTTAAATTTTGTAACGTCATTCTTGCATACTTAGTTGCGTCATCGAATCTTTCTTGGGAGTAGTGACTTACCAATTATTGTAATTCGCATGATGTCGCGTCTCTTATAAATATCAAGGCCATTTTACGTTGCTTTCACAATAACATTGCTCACGGTGATCGGAGCTTTTAGAAAATTATTTCGGTCGAATCCTTATCCGGACACCAAGAGATGAATGAAAATTCGAACGCTTTTGTGATTTCTTCCGCGCCTTTTTCCAATCCAAATGACGGTAGAAACATAAGGAAAAGGAGCCAAACTTCTGATAAGCTATCCTTTCATGAAGGAAATGAACCTTCGACTGTTGCCCGTTCATGCTTGAAATCCAGGGGATCAAACAAGAGAATTAAAAAGGTTTCTTTTGTGGAAGATGTATCTGGGCGCACTCCTTTCCAATTCGTGCCTTCGTTGGTCGGAGAATCTTTTGACTTGTTGCTTCCTTCTAGTGTCTTTCCATTTAAGAGAGACATAATTCCTTTTGACAAAGTGTCACATGAAAAATCCGACCTGACCCTTCTTGGGGCCAATGTTTCTATCTCCGAGGCGGTTCTTTCGACCGGAGAGTATTCCTCATTCCTGTTTCAGTCTGGGTTGGAATCCCTTGCTCAGGTAATTCTTACTAACCTCTTTAACATGATTCTCTAATTTCTTTATTTCTGCCATGACATATATTTTATATGTTCAGGTTGGCAAAGATTTTTCTAGGCTTTACGCATTGGCCAAGCATGAGATCGAACAACGGGCTTCTATTTCACTTGAGCTGATCAGGAAAAGGATTGAGCTGGAACGCGCACTTGAAGCTAACAGATTTTTTAAGGAGAGATTGTCTCAGGATAAGTTAAGATCGGAATTAGAGAGACTCAAAGACATCTACGAACGTGAGAAGAGAAACTCCGAGCTTCGTGAGAGAGAAGCTTATATTCGCGGGTACGCTGATCGTAGTGCTGATGTCCGAAAGGTCCTCTTCGAGAATAACTTCGTTTAGTAATTTTTGGATTCTCCTTTGTAACATGTTGTAACGACTTTTCTTTCTTGTTGTGACACTATCTTTGTTGTAATGATAATATTGCTGGAATGATGTTCTCCCTCTCCTTCCCCTTTTTTTTTTTTTTTTTTGAATCGTCCCTGATTTCTCGGGAAGTGAAACGGCCAGAGCTTTTAATGCTTGTATCGTGGCCATTCAGTCCAAGAGATCAATACCGTTGATATAGAGTTCCTTCCCCTATATATAGCTTCCTAAATTACCTTCATTTTTTTTACTCTTCTGTAAACGCTTCATTCGATCGACATGGTTGTGTTTTTACCTTTGTCGATCAGCTCCATGTTCCATTCAATGTCAGTAATTGAAGCGTTCGAGATTTTTATTCGAACCTTCTTTCCAAACTTTCTAGGAATTCCCATATGAAAAATCTATCGGCTAGGGTATCGACAGGCGAAAATAATTGCGACTAGGGTACCGGCAGGCGACCTGCTCTCTCTGATTCCAAGTCTTTGAGGCGGGCTCGACTTCCTGTACTCTGACCTCCATTCAGTTGGGATAGTGGGTCTACTGCTGGCAGGGTTTTTCTACGCTCGATCTCTACGTCTTGGAGGCGGCTTCTTGAAGGATGTGGTTTTCGAATTTACTAAGAGCGCCCCCAACTGGAGTTGCTTCCCTGTTTCTCGATTTGGTCCTCCATGGACCTATTTGCAAGGAAGCATTGGATGAAGGGTAAAAGTGTACCAGCCTCACTTTCCTTTTTTCGGCATCCATAGGAATAACCATTTTTAGTAGGGTTGAACTAGATGTAAAATATTCCGATTAGCTCAATTTCTTGAATGTAACCAAGAGTTCACATGTAATTTATCTGAAAGTTTATGAATGAAACATTTTCCTTTATATTGTTGCCGATCTTTGAATTTGTTCTCCGTAGTTTGCAATCTTTGCTAGATAATCTTTGAGATTCATAATAAATTTGGAGTTCAATCTTTACGACTTTTGAATCTTTCGCGAGATAATTTCCATAGTTTTAGGTTCTTCTCGGAACAATAGTTGCCGTGGAGAAATAATATGATAGAATTTAGATCGATTTTGACTTCAGGGGCATAGCAACGGCTTTCACCCTTAGTCATTTCAGAGCATTTTTAGCCCGAGGGTCGTAGCAACAGCTTTCACCCATTTGATAATATCGATCTAAGGGGCATAGCAACGGCTTTCACCCTTAGTCATTTCAGAGCATTTTTAGCCCGAGGGTCGTAGCAACGGCTTTCACCCATTTGATAATATCGATCTAAGGGGCATAGCAACGGCTTTCACCCTTAGTCGTTTCAGAGCATTTTTAGCCCGAGGGTCGTAGCAACGTCTTTCACCCATTTGATAATATCGATCTAAGGGGCATAGCAACGGCTTTCACCCTTAGTCGTTTCAGAGCATTTTTAGCCCGAGGGTCGTAGCAACGGCTTTCACCCATTTGATAATATTGATCTAAGGGGCATAGCAACGGCTTTCACCCTTAGTCGTTTCACAGCATTATTAGCCCGAGGGTCGTAGCAACGGCTTTCAACCATTTGATAATATCGATCTAAGGGGCATAGCAACGGCTTTCACCCTTAGTCGTTTCAGAGCATTTTTAGTCCGAGGGTCGTAGCAACGGCTTTCACCCATTTGATAATATCGATCTAAGGGGCATAGCAACGACTTTCACCCTTAGTCGTTTCAGAGCATTTTTAGCCCGAGGGTCGTAGCAACGGCTTTCACCCATTTGATAATTTCGATCTAAGGGGCATAGCAACGGCTTTCACCCTTAGTCGTTTCAGAGCATTTTTAGCCCGAGGGTCGTAGCAATGGCTTTCACCCATTTGATAATTTCGATCTAATACTCGAATAAGGCCCCACGGTGGGCGCCAATTGATCTTACGTGTTTTCGTTTGTTCGATCAAGGATGGATTGCAATGCGATAATAACAATATTAAACGGAAAGTAAAGATCAATAGTAATTGTATTCGAATTAACTGAGTACAAACTACAAGTATTTAGGGTCCTACTCGAGCATTATTGGATGCCGTACATGCAAGAGGGCGAAATACATATAAGCGAAACTATTCTATTGTTCCCAAGTGAGTCCGAGCAGCAGTCTCGAAGGAAGAGCACCTGGGAAGTTGTGTCGTCGTCATAAATGCATGGGGTATTTATAGCTGAGATCTGGGACCAAAAGAACCATCCATAGGTGCGTATTACTCGGCCCATAGGCCTGGACCGGAGGTTGGCCCAACAGTAACTTTGGACTCAGAATTGCCATGGTGTAGTCAGCGTAGGATTCCCTTCCCTTGGGCTCGAATTTACACTCATGAGGTCGAGAATGGCGAAGTTCGACCTCACTAGGCCGTAGTAATGTCTGAATCCGATTTACCCCTCATCAGTGCCGAAATCAACTTTACTAGACCAAATAAGGAGGATATAAATTATGCGATAACGTTGGACTTCATCGTAACAAACAACGAAGCAGAATATGAAGCGCTGATCGCAGGAATGGAAATGGCAATCAAGGATAACATAAAAAGCCTTAAGGTATTAACCTATTCAAAATTAATACAGAGACAAATAGAAGGTCTGTATGAGGCAAAGGAATTTAATATGGTCAAATACCTCGCCAAAGTGAAAATATTGGCTGAAAAATTTGAAAGTTTTGGGATACAAAACATTCCACGGTCGGAAAATAAATGGGCCGATCAACTGTCTAGGTTCACAGGATTTCACGACGGAAAAATTGAAAGGGTGATTAACTGGTTAATTTCCAATGCGCCAGCAATCGATATTGATGAGACACCGGTCGCCGAAATGATTGAAATCGAAGAAGCTGAAGGAAACTGGACGACTCCGATGATAGACTATCTTCGAGAAGGAAAATTGCCGCTTGACCAAAACGATGCTCGGAAAATAAAATATCGGGCTCCAAAATATACATAAATAGAAGAAAAACTTTACCGAAGATCAGTATCGGGAATTTTTCTAAAATGCGTCTCCGAATCTCAGACCAACGATATCCTCCGGGAGGTACATGAAGGAGATGCAGGAAATCACAGCGGAGCAAGGGTCTTGGCTTTAAAATGCCTTCGAACAGGTTATTATTGGCCTACCATCAACAATGATGCCGTCCAATATGTCCAAAAATGTCATCATTGCCAAGTCCATGCTAATATAAGTCATCAACCAGCCGAAAACATGCACCCATAGTTATTGAACCGTGAATCGTATCGCGTATCGGTGAGCCCTTGTATCGTATCGAATCGTGTATCGTGTATCGTATCGTAAGATACAAATCACTTATAAAAAAACATAAATCACATATTCTTCGTAATAAAAAAAATACATGTAAAGACTAACAAATTAAAGTCAAAAACATCATATAGATATATACCTTTAGTTCCAAGTTTGAACTTTAAGTCACAAAATAAAAATAAATAGTTATATTTACTAAATTAACATCAAAAATATCAATCCAAATGATAATTTTATCATAAATAAACTAAAGATTATCTCCAATAATGTCATTTAGATCTAATTCATCATCCAATGTCATAAAATCTTCTTCTTCCACTTCCTTATCTTCATCAACTTCTTCAATCTCTACTACTTTGGCTTTTCCCCTCTTATTGACAATATCTTCAATCTCTACCACTTTAGATTTTCCTTTTTTATTGGCATTGGCATTGGCATTTAAATTTCATGGACCTATGTAAAAGATAAATTTTAATTATATGCGTTTTAAGATTTGTAAATTTAAATTGAATAAATGTACCTCTCTTTCTTTTTAGACTTGGAGCACCTTCGTCAATAGTGAAACTTTCATGTATCTCCATCCAAGAATCATCTTCGGGTAAGCATGGGTCCTCATTTTCAATGATCCACTCATCATCCGATTCAATATCGGATAAAACTATAGGATCATATGTATCTCCTTGCTCTATTCGTCGTTTTTGCCTCACATCAAGCTGAAGGTTGTATTTCACAAAAACTAAAGCATTTAACCTTTGTTGCTCTAAACGATTTCTTCTCTTTGTATGCACATTTTCGAACACGCTCCAATTTCTTTCACATCCGGTAGCACTACATGTGAGACTCAAAACTCTCATAGCTAATCTTTGTAGCTCCGGACATTCTCCACCATAGATTTCCCTCCAAAGAGTTATTAAAAAAAGAAAGAAAATGTATGTTACTACTTTATGATTAAAAATAAAAGTCTAAAATTATGAAATTAGAAGTTAAAACTTTAACAGGTTGCTTTTTATCCCATGTCTGCACGGCCATACGCATTCCAAAAAGCCAATTCGAATCTCTAAATTTATCAATTTGTCTATCAATCTCAATTTCTAAATCGGGATACATCCTCTCAATGGTTTTGTATAACCCCAACACGAACTTCACTATCACACTTAAATGTCTCACTAAAATGCAACCTGATAAAACAATAATAAGATTTTTTACTTTTTTAAATTGAATATAAATTTAATTTAATCTTTAAAAAAAGAACTAATTGCATAAAACTTAACGAGCACGTACTGAGGATTAAGAAAGTATGAGGCTGCATGAAGAGGTCTGTGTATTTGCTTCTCCCACCGATCATCAATAAGTTTCCACACCTTCTTATAGTGTTCGAACTTATGATTGAAGTTCTTGGCTATTTGCTCCTTGGCTCTATCAATTGCTTGGTAAATATATGGCATGGCCGGCTTTACATCACCATCTACAAGCCTCAATAGTTTGACAAGTGGACTCACACACTTCAAGCAATATTGGATGGCCATCCAAAATTTTTTGTCAGTCAAAATTATGTCCTCCACTTTCTTTCCCTCAACTCTACTAGAATAAGAACTAGTTTTCCATTTTGTTGAAGCAAATAAAGTTCTAATGGCATCCCTTTGCTCCATTATGCGATTTAGTGTAAGAAAAGCTATAGCAAACCGTGTCACTCCAGGTCTTGCTAATTCTCTTCCTTCTGAGTGTTTTCTAAATAAAGCAAGGACCCACTGATGCCTGTAAATAAATTTTGTGACCCTTTTTGCTTTTGTGATTGTACTATGGAAGACCGGAATCTCCTCAATGTCCTCTAGCACCAAGTCGACGAGATGGGCTGCACATGGAGACCAAAACAAATGTTTTCTCTTCTCTTCTAGTTTCCTCCCAGCTACTACAAGATTTGAGGCACTATCAGTCACAATTTGGACTACATTTTCTTCTCCAATCTCCTCAACTACACTGTCCAACAATTCGAACATTTTTTGAAACTCTTTGATCACATCACTAGTGTCGACGGATCTCAAAAAAACAGTCCCTCTTGGACTGTTAACTAAGAAATTGGTCAGTGATCTCGATTTCCCATCGCTCCAACCATCGCACATTAGTGTGCATCCCCATTTCTTCCAATATTTTCTATATATTTCAAGATCTTCATTGACATGATCAGCTTCTTTCTTTAAGTAAGAAACTGTCACTTCATGATAAGAGGGAGGTTTCAAACCTCTACCATATTCACCAATCGATTTTATCATTTGCTTGAACAGTGGACTTCTCACCAAATTGAATGGTAAAGCATTACCATATATGCACCGGCATATATCTCGAATAACTAGGTCTCGATTTTTCAAAGCTTCATTCATTGTCGTTTGCTTAAGCATTTTGGATGATCCTTCTCCACCTTTAGAAACAAATTTCTCTATTGTTCCTTTTTCCTTAGGAACATCTTCCACTTGTTCACTCAAGCTTTCAAGATTAGTAGCTTCTTTGATGTCTTATTTACTTTAAAAAAACTTCTCATAAAATGCTTTAACATCATCGGGAACACTTGTGCATGCAATAACATCTTTTTTGGTCCCGGCAAGATGATGTTTCATCCTTGTTGTTCCACCCCAACATTGATGTGAGCAATAATTGCATTGTACTCTAAGCCTAGGCTTATCTCCTCCTCATCCTTCTCCTTCTTCTACCCCCTCAACCCTTTGACAATGTTTCCATGTATCATCAAGTTTCCTTACCATTGTAATCAACAAAAGAGCTAACTAGCACCTTCAAGCATAAAAAATAAATAATAGCATCAATAATCATATAATCAAACCACATATACTTCAAAACAGTTAATTTAATATACAATTTCCTTAACACAAAATTTTGGCTGCCCTATCTATATTATTAAATATATGGCTGCCCTATCTAATAGTATCTATATTATTAAATATCCACACCAACTATATTGTACACAAAGAAGCAAACTGATCAAACAAAATAGAGAAACAACAACAGTTCTGAATTCAAGTAAAAATTGCTTCATCTTTAAGAAGATTTTCAGAACTCAAATATTCAACGGGCAAAATATTGTCCATACGATACACAATTACACATAGTATGTTTTCTTTGGACAACATCTCTGCCTTAATTTTACTAATACAAACTTACATAGTGAAATAGTAAATACTAACATACATAAGGTTTCACAAATATGCAAATATGCAAAGCAGAGTTTCCTGATTCAGTTATGATTTTTTTTGTTTACTTGAGGTACTGCTAATCAAAGTCCAAACCATAATTTTCAGGACTATGAATAAACATACATAGATAGATATATACTATTAATTACCTCCTACCGTCTCTAGCTCTCTCAAAAACAAAAAGTAAAAAACTTGTTCTGCTAGTATTATTCTGTTGGAAAGGAAAGGAAAGGAAAGTTTAATCCCCTGTTTGGGTTTGATCGAAATTAATTCTGAAAATGGTACGCATAATAGTAAGAATAGAGAAACTAACTATATTGTACACCGGAATTGTATCGAAGCCCGAAACCACCAAATTTCAAATTTGAATCGGTCTGAATCGGACAAGAATTGGACTAGAATCGTGATATTTTGTATGGGAATCGCGATATTTCGATTTTTTGACCAAGAAATTGGATGAAAATGTTTAGAAATTAATGAAATCAAGTAAAAAAAATCTGGGATTTACCTTGGAGAAAAGACGCGGCAGGAAGAATGGTGAAAAAATCTGAAATTAGGGTATAAATTGGTGGGTTTAGTTGTTAAAAAAGACCGGGTCGAATCGGGTCGACCCGGGTCGAACCCAAGATCCGAAAATGCAAAAAATCGTATGTATCGATCATGTATCGCGATACACGCGATACGTATCGTATCGTGCCTGAATCGTACCGAGAAAAACACCCCTGCGATTATTTCGTCGAGTCGTATCGGCAAGGCGCTGAATCGTTTCGTATCGTACGATACGTATCGTGTATCGCACGATACTTACTACTATGCATGCACCCGATACCAGTATGTTGGCCGTTTGATCAATGGGGAATGGACATCGTGGGACCTTTCCCAGCAGCTAGATCCAAGAAAGCATATGTTCTAGTCGCTGTTGAATACTTCAGCAAATGGATAGAATGCATCGCCCTTGCTCGAATAACCCAATTCCAAGTGATCAATTTCTTATGGAAGTTCATAGTATGTCGATTTGGCATCCCAAGAACTCTGATCTGTGATAACGGAACCCAATTTGCGGGAAAACATGTAATGGAATGGTGTGCAAAGCTAGGAATTCAGCAAAATTTCACTTCAGTTGGGCATCCAAGAGCGAATGGACAAACTGAAGTAGCAGACAAAGAAATAATAAAATCTTTGGAGAAAAGATTAGGGGCAACCAAAGGAAGATGGCTAGATGAACTCCCGGGAGTACTTTGGGCTAATCGAACTATGGTCAGAACTTCAATCGGGGAGACCCCATACAGTTTAGTATATGGCTCGGAAGCTGTTATTCCAGTCGAAACACTAATTCCGACACCAAGAATTGAAATGTTTGACGACCAGGAAAATGAAAAGGCAAGAGAAAATGATATCGATTTAACATAAGCCTTAAGAGAAAAAGCGGCTGTACGATTGCAAGTCGCTAAATCAAACATGGAGAAAGCCTACAATCAAAAAGTACGCATACGAACCTTCAAAGAAGGAGACTTGGTCTTAAAAAAGGTAAAGGTATCCAAGCACGTGGGAAAACTACAACAGAATTGGGACGGACCATACGTTGTCATCAATGTAGGAAAGAAAGGTTCGTACAAGATTGCACACTTGGATGGAACCCCCCTACCAAGAACTTGGAATGCAGTCAACCTCAGAAAATACTATGGAAGATAAATCATAATAGATTATTCCTGGTTTATTTCTTTTTTATTTCTTTTTTTTTTATTTTTATTAGTCATTGTAAAAAAGGCCTCGGCCTGAAATTCGTTTTTAAAGATTTTTGCAATTTTGAATGCCAAAACAAAAGTTCACTTGAGTAAAAGGCAAAGCATCAAAACGAGTCAAGTATAAATCGATTGATTCGATAGACGCTCCTCGAAATTCTACTATCAACTTGGTTTGATCCAATAAGTTGATCTTAAGTAAGACGAGTCGAGTAAAATTGATCCGCTCAATAAATGCTCCTCGATCTAAAGGTATAACGAGTCGAGTAAAATTGATCCGCTCAATAAACGCTCCTCGATCTATATCTAATGACCAAAAAGATTTGGGAAAAATACCTAAGTCTTAAAACGAGTTGAGTAAAATTGATTCGCTCAATAAACACTCCTCGATCTACATAATAGCGGCGACTAAACGAGTTGAGTAAAATTGATTCGCTCAATAAACACTCCTCGATCTCCATAAAAAGGTTAATAAACCTAAGGCTTAAAACGAGTTGAGTAAGATTGATTTGCTCAATAAACACTCCTCGACCTACATAACAGCGACGACTAAACGAGTTGAGTAAAATTGATTCGCTCAATAAACACTCCTCGATCTCCATAAAAAGGTTAATAAACCTAAGGCTTAAAACGAGTTGAGTAAAATTGATTCGTTCAATAAACACTCCTCGATCTTATATCTAACGATCAAAAAGATTTTACCTAAGTCTTAAAACGAGTTGAGTAAAATTGATTCGCTCAATAAACGCTCCTCGACCTGCATAACAGCAACGACTAAACGAGTTGAGTAAAATTGATTCTCGATCTCCATAAAAAGGTTAATAAACCTAAGGCCTAAAACGAGTCGAGTATAAATTGATCCGCTCAATAAACGTTCCTCGATCTATATCTAACGATCAAAAAGATTTGGGAAAAATACCTAAGTCATAAAAAAGAGTTGAGTAAAATTGATCCTCTCAATAAACCCTCCTCAATCTTATATCTAACGATAAAAAAGATTTGGGAAAAATACCTAAGTCTTAAAAACGAGTCGAGTATAAATTAATTCGCTCAATAAACGCTCCTCGATCTATGCCTATCGATAAGAAATTTAGGAAAAATACCTAAGTCCTAAAACGAGTCGGGTATAATTGACCTCGACGACAATAGAAGAACAGGTTGAGAAGAAATCAACAGCAACAAATACGAAACAAGTAATACAAAAGTTCTATTCATTTGTGTTCTGAGAACTTGAATTAAATTACATACAGAAGTTTTTGATCAGAGTACAAAGATCTTATTGCGATCTGCACATCTTTACAATTATTTAAATAAAATGATCCTATCATATAGATCAATGATCTTCACGACAATGTCCACGGAAACATCAATCTCCTCCCTAGTGCCTCGACGATTATGATCGACCACCTAAGAAGCATGCTGCTCAGGATGATCGACTTCTTTAGTTCGATGGCCAGGCTCGGAAGATCAAATGTTCTTCCAGACGAAATGATCATTACCAGCCAGATGACCAGCAATACTCATTCACCCACAACAAGATACTGCTTCTACATTAGGAGTCGATATTTTACTCTGAAGCAGCATCTCGTGAGGACCGTCGCGGTAAGAACATTTACCAGCACACTCTGATGGCCTATCACTCCGGAGGTAACATCGAAGAGCAGGAGTGACTGGTAAATATGAACCCTCCATGTGCAAACAGAAACCACGGACCTCAAACCTGTGAAGACAAGGGTTGAGGCCTCATGGGACCCGTCAGTACAAGGTAGGGTTGCCATGGGACCTGTCAGTACAAGGCAGATGAAATTTAAGCCATTATGATAATATGATTCACGATAATGTGACTTTTTGAATATTATGGGATCAGAGGGCAAAATGAAATTCAAGGAAACTGAGATCACCATCTTTTCTGAGAAGTTATAAATAAAGTTGGAAACTGCGTACCTATTTATAGGCACAGATAAAGTTGATCCAACGGTTGGAGGATGATCTAAGAGAAAAAGAACCGCAACTGTTTGACTTCCACCTTTAAATGCGAGTAAGTTGGAATGGCTCCTCCGAGGTCGAAAAGATTATTCGTTTATAAAGATGAATCAAGATCGAAGCGATTACGACAACGAGAATGCGGATCCAAAGAACTCCAGACTGAAAAAGCTTAAAGACTAACAAATGTCAGTCGCTTGATAAAGAGCATGAGATCCTCGACAAGGACACGTAAGTCTACACCATTATGATAAAATACTGGTTCGCTTAGAGGGGCAAGACCTAACGCTCCGGCATACGAGGGTCGTCACTGCTTCATATATCGTATGGAAGATTATTAATTGGTTATATGAGACCTCCACTGGAGTCCAAGAAACCTGACACCAATATTAGAGGAATAATCCTCATCATTCCAGTCTACACTATCGTCAATGCCTAACATTCCAAAGAATTGCTGAAGGAGGTCTGAACAGGCTGGATCTAACTAATAAGTCTACATTTTCCAATTCCTCCCATATCAAAGAATTGACATGTTTGATGCACTGGCTGCTTTATTTGAGGAACATGGAACTAACAATCAGTACAGAGAAACATGGATTTTAAGAAGATACTTAGAACGATATCTTTTCAGCGAATCTAGACTTATGATAAGAAAAGCAGAGCTCAAAAAGAGGAAATGACAGCGTCCTTAAATAGGATATCCATAACAAAAGGACAAATTTACAGGAAAATTGATCGATCATCGACAAGAACGCTAAGCATTCTCTCACAATTGTTCAATCAATTATCTACGTGAATGGCCTACAGTCCACATTTTAATGTCTAAAGTGACTTCGGAACAAGCCTAAGGAACAATACTTGGTCAATCATCATTCTTATATTTGATTAAGAAAGTTTGATTTGCAGAACAAATATTATGTCATTCAGTTACTTAGGACTGATAGAGCCAGACCGAGCTACTTTTTCGAACAAAGGATAATCTCCCAGAAGATCAATATCAGATAAGTAAAAATAAACTCTCCTGCTTATTTAGAGAAGTTATACTTATTCACAGCAATAAGATGTGCATAACAAAATATATCACTGACTAAAATTGACCAAGGCATGAATCTGGTCGTAAGAGATTATCATTGTCATTAATTCATACTTCCCATACAAAATTCAGCCCAAACAACAGCACAAAGGTTGAGGACTGCAAAAAAAAAAAAAAAAAAAAGGAAGACAGAAAGAAAAGTAAACAGCTGAATCAGAACAGGTCATTGAGATTGGCTACTATCGCCGGGCCGACTAGCAGAAGCACCCCTCCGAGGAGTCGCGTTACCTACAAACTCCATTAATTCCTCCTGACACATTTGATAACCGGCATCATAACCTTGTTCATAGGCCTGCCGTTGAGACTCCTCAGCAAGAGCGAGAGCCTGAACCAAGTCACTATTTTCCTTTTCAAGGACAGACTTCTCCTCTTGCGATTTCTGAAGATCATCGTTGACAAGCTGCAACTGGAGGGTCTGCCCCGCGACCTTCGCCATCTCCGAATCTAAGCGACGTTGCTAGGCATCCCTACCAATCCAAAGATCATCATTTTGCACACCTAGCTGGAGCGCAAAATACTTGGCCTGAAAAGAGAGAAAAGCTCATAAGTGACAAGGCAACCCAGATAAAGCAAGAAAAAAGTTATAAATATAATTACCTGCTCGCATAACTTAACCAGCGACTGAACAAGGCGAACATTGGGAATACCTTCGTGCTTCCTTAACTCGACGGGCAAAATTGTGCTTAGGCCCAAATCCCAGGACAAAGCATCAGGCTAAACAGAGCCGGGTAGTTCACTATCAAGAGGAACTCGATCAGGCCGAGGAGTAACCGAGTGCGTTATATCCTTAACTTGCTCAAGAATGCAACGATCGTCTAACATACGAGGGGAATCCCTCTCGTTAGGACTCACCGAAGTCTCCTTGCCCGAAGCAGAGATAACGGTGCGCCGACCGGACCTAGAACCTGCCCGACCTCCAGAAGGGCCGCTGGCTTCGAAAGAGGTAGACACCACAGTAGTATCATTAAATAAAAACTCAGGAAAATCTTGAGAAATGGATTGTGTTATCGATGGATTCAAAAGGGCACCACCACTAATTGCCTCCGCAACGACGCTCACTTGGTTTTCGCTAACAACCGGGGCAGTAGAAATAGAGGAAGGAATTGAGTTATCAGGAACATGATTATTTAAACCATGTTCAAAAGAGGAAACACCTGTAGAAACGGGTACATTAAAAGTTTGCTCCATGAAGGACAAATCGCCGAAGGCCACCCGACCAGGGGAAGGCCTCCTTTCTACCTCGCCAGAAGTGGGAAAATTTTGCTGAATAAAACTTGAATTAATTATAGGAAAAGCTTCAGAAGGGATAACGGGAGTCTCGATCCACGACCTTCTAGTTGAGGATGGACGAGGAGGATCTATCGAAGGCCCCTCTGTACGAGACCTTTTAGGTCTAACACTTCTACTATTCTCGCGGGAGGGACGTTTTGAAGTATTACCAAAGAGATTACTCATGTTCAGAAATGAAAAAAGAATTTTTAGTTATCGAGAAAGCTTATCGACCTCCTAGCAAGAGAGTATTCTATTGAAGTTGAGTAAAAGCGGTAAATAGCGAGTAAAATTTTCACCTAGTAGAGACAGGTCCTCACCAGAGCGACCATAGTAACACCTTTTTCTCTCCACTGGCTTATCGTTAGGATGGGGCATTGACCAGCTACGACACCCACGAATACCTAGAGAGGTTCGAAGATGGAAGGGAGGATAGCCGGATCCGGTCCCCTTGTCGACGGGAGATTCTTGTGAGGAATCCGGAGACTCCTCCCTGTTTTCCTCAGAATCGTGGCCCAATTCCAATTTTCTTTTTCGGGACGCTCTCTACTCGATAGGGAAGTTCTCTATGGTTTTTGTGGATTTGGATAAAACCATTTTTCCCTTAGAAGAATGCCGGGAATTTTCTACCATGAGAGCTGAAATCAAACAAAGTCAAAAGTTAGACATAATGCTAAAAGGGATTGTAATGAGTTGATACAAAATAAAAATACGTACCCAATGATTGAGAGGGGGAAGAAATGGAAAAACTATGAAAACTGAGTCCCGCCTTGCGAAGAAAGGCCTCACCAATAAGAAGAGCACTTTGGTATTTGTTGGCGCGCATTCCCTGAATTTCGTTAATCAATTGAGGGTCGTCAGGGATAAGTTCGCCCGTCGCCAAGCGATCACCATAAATCCATTTGGAATCATGGTCCCACAAGAAGGCCCCAGTTGAGCCGTCCGCCAAAGAATTATAAGAAGGTGGTTGTACGAAGAAAAAATGAGATTTCCAGCAGGATTGCTAGAAACCGGGGAGTAAAAAATGGAGCGACTAGTATTCTGACTGGCAAAGAAATATCCGCGATTGGAAGAACTAGAAACATTAAAACGGAACAATTGCGTAAAATTACGGAAAGAAGGCTGGAATCCTTTTGCTATCATCTAAACGGAAAAGGCAACCACGAAAGCCACAAAATTTGGAACCAATTGCGTCAAAGATACGCTGAATATTTTCAAAATGTCAAGAAATAGAGCAGTCAAAGGAAGACGTAAGCCATAATTGAAATGAACGGTATAGAAGGCTCGACAACCCTCCGGCGGAGAAGTAACCCTGTCCGAAGGAGAAGGTAGAATAATCTTAGAACCTTCGGGAAAATATTTCGCGTAGTTATCCACGACCTCGTAGAAAGTCTCCTCGGTATAGGCGCAAGCGAGGTCCTCAACTGGTTCAGAAATTTGAGGAACCGTACATTTACCCTTCTTGGCCCTGGCGGCAACATCCGTATCAGATATAATTTGCACACTAAAATTATCCTCATCAAGGATAGTGAATTCAAACGCTCCTATCTGCTCTATCGGAGAGCTTGGGGGAACCTCCTCCTCGACATTAGGAGTGACTCTTTCTTTGATTAACGAAGAAGATTTTCTTGAAATGGAAGCCATTTTTAGGATCCTCGAAGAATACGAGTCGATAAGAGTAAATTAGAAAAGAAATGAGCGAATAAGAAAATGATTGCAGAATATGGGAATTAGAAAGTAAAAGATGACTGAAACAACGATCACCTATTTATAAAGAAAGATGTAAAGACGTTTTGAACTTCTCACGGCTGATCACATTCCCGCCAAACGGCAGAAAAAGTTGAAACGCTTTCTCAAAGAGAGACGTGATAGATCTTGATTGGAACGACAAAACGACTATTTATGAGGAGTAGCACTCTTTTACTTGCTTAGGATTTTTTCCCACTGGGTTTTTTCCTAAGGAAGGTTTTCAACGAGGCACATTTCATAGAGCATACAGTCGTAATCCACCGTCTACTTCTACGAGCTTCTAGTACATATACGCTCGAAGAAGTGAGGGAGTACTGATGGGGGCTATTTCGCACTCCTTATAATACTCGGATCGACTTAGGGATATCAGATCGGTTCGACCATACAAGCTCATCCAGGATCATCCATCAACCCCATCAGAGACGATTCTACTCGGCGACCAGACTACAATCCTGACTTGAGAGGGATTGTTATGACGAATCCAATTAGGACTATGTTTCCTTGTAAAGCTAGGGTTAATATCATATAAATACCTAGTTTAAACGTTGTATTGTACACAATGAGAGCTTACGCCTACATACTTTGTCTATCTAATAACACATTGAATAGAAAAGCTTTTGCTATACTATTTACTGATTAACTCATTCATTGTCTTGTTTACCTTTTGTTCTTTTACATAATTGTTCTTCCTTGAGATTGATCCATCCAGAATAAAGTAACAGAGCCCTATAATTCATACTAAATCTAACCTCCTAATTACATCTTATTGATTTAATCATACCCGACGAAAATATTGATTTTGATCAATTAATCGAGATTACTATCGATTTGAATTATGATTAACCTAAATATACATTACCTTAAGGTCAACAATGTAGCAATTTGTCGATTTGGATTATGATTAACCTAAATATATTACCCTAACGTCAACAGTGTAGATTTTGATCAATTAATTAAGTCATTCGTCGATTTGAATTATGATTAACCTAGTTATATATTACCCTAATGTCAGCAGTGTCGACTTTGGGTCAATTAATCGGGGCAACTAGCTATCTAAATTACCATTAATCAAATTATACATTACCCTAAGGTCAACATTATGTCAACAATGTTGACTTTGATCAGTCAATCGAACCATTTGTTAATTTTGGATTACGATAACCTAATTATACATAACCATAAGGTCAACAATGTTGACTTTGGTCAATTAATCGAACCATTTATCAATTTGGGTTATTATTAACCTAATTATGTATGACCCTAAGGTCGACAATATTGATTTTGATTAATTAATCGAGCAATTTGTTGACTTGAATTATAATTAACATAGGTATACAGTACTCTAAGTAAAATCATAAATTAATAAACTCAAAATTGTAAAACTCTGCACTTTAAACATTTTTTGAATACTTAATCAAACAAAATGTTTATACAGCAACAAAGAAAACTTATGTAATTTGGCACATATACACTAATAAAGAAAATACTTAGATTTTTATATTCATTCGGTTTAAGTATTAAAATAATTCTTATATAATAATTAAAAATAACATTATACATTTATGTACTCGACTATGATATAAAAATAATATAATTCTTCACTTTTGTACTTTTGTGCACATTATATTCAATTTCTCAATACTATAGTCCTATAAATAATTAAAATATGAATATGTAAAATTATAAATTAACCCCAAAATTTTCAAATATTTATCAGTTGAATCCAATTTATATTTAAGTTAAACATAGCAAAAGTAGCATTTTAAAACTTGGACCATTGTGTAATTTTGATATTCAAGGTTAACTAGGGAGAGTGATGCAACTTAATAATTTTATCAGGATCTAAAGTAATTTTCTGAAAAAAAAAAATTAATTTGATCAAAGAATAATTTTGATTGAATTTTTAGTTTCTGAACAAAGAAAAATCCACGAAAAATAATTTCAACATGATAAAAAATAATAAAAATCACAAAACAATCAGAAATCATTTTTTGAACATAGCGATGGTCGTCGCTGAGAGAACGGATGTGTGAGTGGGCCTCACGCACGACACGCGCCGGTAGCCGCGCTTGGGTGAAGTTGGGCTGGAGGTTGAAATCATCCCTCCAGTCGGGTAGTTCCTGACTCATTTCTCTAAAATTCAGGTCAAAGCAACCCGGTTACAAAATGAGGCATTTTTTCTTCATTTCAGTCATTTTAACCAAAATAAAATACGAGATTTGTGGAAAATTCGGTGTAGAATACAAAGTCAAGATCAAATTTCGATTTCATAAACAATTTTCCAGATTTAATCAAAAATTTCGAATTGAAGCAAATAATAATTTAGAATTCAAGAAGATTTAATCAAAATTATACTTAGGCAAGAACTGGAAAAAGGAAGGGAAGATTTAATAAAAACTGAAGATGGAACTCTTTTAAATGAAATTCATGAAGCAATAATTTTGGGAAGAGAAGCCCGTGTGATAAGCAATTCAATTATGTTTCATCAAAAGTACAAAAGGGTAAAAATGGTAATTTTTATGTCAAATTCACAATTTAATAAAAAAGTAGCCTGTCAACAATTTGCCACGTGGCATATTTTTAATGGTGAACTCAAAGGAGTTCGGACAAACCGGAACTCCTTTAAGAATTTTTCAACTTAGTTTCATTGGATTTGGGACGACAATGAATACTTTCTCTAACCGTAAAAAAGAATTTTCAATTGCAATAGTTGCAACAAATAAAACGTCAGATCTTAAGCATAAGGTGATGTTGTCAAGTGCCCTGGCTGCAGCTGAAATTACGGCAAATAGCACAATCGAGCCTTCTTTGCCATGAAGCTCGACTAATATTTCTTTTAATCACATATCAATTAGTAGCAACTGTGTACTCTTTGGTAGGATCTAATAGGGGGTATTAAGTCATATTATATGAGTTAATATGGCCTAATACAATGTTTGGTGGCATTGCAGTAATGCCGGGTCAAATGGATTGAATCTTTATGACCCGGTATTAAGACTAGATTATAATCCACCCAAGCATGGGTGGATTAGTTAATCCGGATGAATATGGATTAGGTAAAATGTCACTAATAACCTCAAATTTACATATTTTCTTTTTTACATATCATTAGATATCATAAATTCTTCTCAAATCTTTGAAAATATATAAATATATATCTAAACTCATAACTTTACAAAACATATTACGGTAGATTGTTTTAATATAATATGACTCAATCAAATCTATCAAGCATATTTTTAATATGACCTTCAATCCGACTTCAATCTAATCCACATTAATCCCATACACCTTACCAAACGGTCCCTTGATTTACTATTGATAATTTTCAATATTTTTTTCATTCTCATAGCTTTAAATATAAATAAAATGACCAAGAATTTTGTTACCTCAAACAATACGTATACATCGGCTAGACAGATTGCAATGAATGTTTACCTTTTAAATGTTTCTCATAGGTAGAGAGGTACAAACGAGCACACAAGTTCTAGTGTTAGAGGTAATATTGATTAAATCATGCTCCATTTTATAAAATTCTTTGTTATAAACTAAAGGAATTAATTCTTCGTAGAATCAGTGGAAGAGATCATTGATAAATTTGAAGGTACCCAAGATACCTTCTAGTAGTCAAATAGTTTTTTTCTATTTTTTTAAATCCATAATTTCCTACATAAGAACCATTTTCTTGTCATTGAAGGACAAATAAATGTTTATAGGAAGACGACTATGTGTGGCCATACACTACTAAAAAGGAAAAATTTCGACGGAAACAAATCCGTTGAAATTTTGCTTAAATTTTCGACGGAACAAATTTCTGTCGAAATATTTCGATAGAATAAATATCCGTTGAAATTAATTTCGACTGATTTAATTTTCGTCGAAATAATTAGTCAAAAATACAATTATTTAAAAAAAAGTAAAATAAATTTTGACGGATTTCAAATTCCGATCACTTCACACACCCTAAGTCTTGATCGGGAATATTAGTCGATAGAAGGACCGTATGTACATGGTAATTATACGAGACGAGGTTCACAAGTATCAATTCACCTGAAGTTGGGCTTCATGGGCTTGTGGCTAGACATCGACCATGAAGTGTAGATACTCCTGAGTTAATAGAGGATTTGATTCTAGGAGTGGTCAATTAAAGGTTGTTTAATTGACCGGAGCAATTTATTGTTCATAAATTAAATCACGAGGAATTCGTGGGCCTGCTTCCAATTGATGGTGAACCCAGAGGGTCACACACAATACAATTGGACGGTGACTGTTGAAAAAGGATACTAAAGGAATTAATTGATTTAAATGTAATTAAATCAATTAAATGAATTAAAGTATTTAATTCAAGTGGGAGATTAATTAATTGGATGACTTAATTAATTAAATACTTAATTAAGTTGCTAATTAATTATATAAAAGAAATATTGATTTAATTGGATTGGGCATTTAATTAAAGTAATTAATTAAATGAAAGGCTTGCAAGACATGGGTCTTTAATTAAAAGCCCATGAGGAGTCTTGCAAACCTAGGTCAAAAGGGAGTCTATAAATAGGGTTCTACTAGAGCTCAAAAAACCAACACCCTAAGCAAAAATCCTAGCATCCTTTGACCTAGTAGCCGCCGCCCCTCTCCCTGCGCCGCCAAGCCTAGTGCCGCCGCCAACCTGCTGCCGTGAGCTGCCCTAGCACCGCCGCCGCCTCTCCCTTGTGTCCACCGTGCTAGATCTTGCCTTGCCAAGTTGATCTGCACAGTCCTGCAACAACAAATCTCCTAGATCCAGTTCTGAGCCTAAGACTAGGAGGTGTCACCAGAATCCAGTTGGTGTGGACTATCTTTGGAGGTGAGACGCTTGGATCACTTCTGTGAACCAGATCCAGATCCAGATTCACAATCAGAACTGAAGGTTGCCACCACCTTGCCTGTGGTGAGGTAAATCGCAAAAACCCCCTTGTTTAATTCAATGTGTGTTTTTGTTTCATGCTTGCGTATAAATAATATGGAGATTCTTATATGGGACCTTGGGTGCTTCGAAAAATTTTAAATTCCGCACTTTCGTTGTTCTGACAATCGAGGCAACCCAACCACTATCCCAACAGTGGTATCAGAGCCAACTCCATCATTATTATACGAATAGCCTGAACATAATGTGTTTTCATCGTATATGTTTAATTATGTATATGTAAACACGTGATAATTATGTTCTATAAATTGATTCTTACTTGTTATGAATAGATCTATGATTGGGTAAAACTGCTTTTTCAGATCTGTGCCGATTTTATAGTTTTTGAAAACTTTAGGACTTTTATGCAAAGAAATCGAGATTAGGGTTTTTAGGGGCTGAAAATTAAATTATTTCGAATCTGGAAATTTCCAATTATTGGACTGTTTTGCAAATAAGGTCACACGCTTTTTGGGGACGTTTTGTAATATTCGAAAGTTTGGGGACTGTTTTGCAATTACCGAAAATTCAGGGAAAAATCGAAAATTTTCAGAATTCAAAATTTTATTTTCTGGTAGCTGCCCGAATCTGCCCAAGGGTGTTTTTGTAACTTTTTAAAAGTTTTGGGGTCAAAGTGCAATTTTCGAAAGTTTAGGGGCAAAAATGCAATTTTCAAAAGTTGAAAAACAGAATCTGAATTTGAGCAGAAAATTTATTTTTGTTTACCCGAATATTCATTTTGTCATAATTAGTAGTGACTAAAAAGTAAGAATCATAGGAAGTTAGTTTTAAAAGGTAGTTTTAAAATTAAGAAAGAAATAGGTAAAGGATGTTTGCATGTTTCTTGCTCTACGTGAATTGTTTACGTGATTTTCGATCGAGCCGAGCCTTGACCTTAGGTTAGATGTGATTGGTTTAATTTATTGTTTGGTTTTTATTGGGCCTGCGAGCCTATTATGTTTTTGGGCCACTTTGAGCCTTTGTAATAGAATAGGGCTTTTCTGCTTTCCTAGTTTAGGATGGAGGCCCGTTTACAAGCAAGGTGGGAACCCAAGAAGATATTAAGGCCATGTATGCATGGTACATTGTGTAATAGCATAGGCCTATTTACAAACCCTTTAGATTGACCAATATGGCCAACATCATTGGCTTGATGATGGCCTGCATAGGAGGCTCCCGATCGAAAACATATTGTGGTAGTATGCATGCTAGGCTTGTATGGCTTTTATTTATTTTGTCGATTTATATTTAGCTTGTATGAGATGCACGCTAGAATCTAGATCGTAATAAAAGATAAAGCATAACTGAATCTGTGAGATCTCGAGGAGAGTTAGTATAACTTTCAAACCAGAAAGGGACAATACGTAAAATTCCTTGACTCCTGTTTTTAACTAGACACGACAAGGGTGAGGACTGGTCGGGATGTGAGGATCGACCGATAACTAGTTACGGAGAACTCACGACTGGGCCCCTTGCTTATTATGATTGATGGGTTAGACTTAACGATTAGTAACACTTATGATGTAGCAGTGCTAGATAAGTGCGAAAACCGAGGCAAAATAGCTTGAAGGTTGTGGAGTAACACAATTGGTAAAAGTATACCTACCTGGAGAATTAGTTGTATGGCCACGAGTCGTGGGTGCAATTAATTGCTGCTGGGACGTCAAGACCTACTAGGAATTAAATTTCCCGAGCAATCAAAGGGTTGATTGTTTCGATAAAATAGTGGGAGAACTTTTTCGAAAACAAGTCCAAAATTCGATAATTATAAGTATTAGACATAAGATCAGTTAGCTAAACGTTGTCTTCTTTCCATTTGTAGATATTAAGTACAATGTCTAAGAATCCATTATTTGTTATCCTCGACGCAAACAAGTTGAATGGCTCAAACTTCGTTGACTGGCTGAGAAATTTCAGAATTGTCCTCGACTCCGAGCGATGAAGCTATGTGCTCGACACACCCATGCCTGCTGCACCCGCAGCACGAGCTACTGAGGAACAACGAACCGCCCATGCTAAAAGGGTTGATGATGATCTTCAGGTTCGATGTCTCATGTTAGCCTCGATGTCGAATGAACTGCAGAAACAGCATGCTGCAATGCCGCTTGCAAGAGAAATACTTCTCCACCTCAAGATGGCTGAGGGAAGCAGTGTCAAGGATCACTGTCTGCGTTTCATCAACCTGGTTGAAAAACTGGGGCGATTGGACGTAGATTTGCACGCTGATCTTAGCACTGACCTCCTCCTCCATACGCTGCCCCGTTCTTTTGACCAGTTCGTGTTGAACTTCAACATGGAGGATAGAACCCTCGCTCTTCACGAACTGACCAATTTGTTGGTAACGGCAGAATCGACTCTCACGAAAGAGAAGCCGGTAATGATTGCACACCAATCGAAGGCTACAAAGCCCAAGAGAGGTAGGAAGAAGAAGAAGGTGTTTTCTTCGAAAGGTGGTTGAAAAGAAGCGCAAGAGCCCAGAAGACGAATGTTTCCACTGCAAGAAAGCAGGACACTGGAAAAGGAACTGCCCAGACTACCTAAAGATGAAACTGGTAGCCAAAGGTATTTTCTTGGTTGAAGTTAATATTTCTATTAACTGTATATCGTGGGTGTTAGACACCGTAGCAGGTTCTCATATCTGCAATGATTTGCAGGTGATGGGAGCAGTAAGATACCTGAAGCCCGGGGATAGAATCCTGCGTTTTGGAAACTGAGCTAGGATCGTCGCTGAGGCTATTGGGGACGTCGAATTGGTTTTAGGAAATTTTACTTTGGTTTTAAGGGATTGTCTGTACGTACCAAACATTATTAAGAACATCATTTCTATTCCTATGTTGGATATTGATGGTTTTAATTTTTCCATTGAAAATGGAGTTTTTTGCATATTTAAAGGTGGTTTAATGTATGCTCGTGGTACCTTGATAGATGGTATGTATTCCCTAGAACCTACAAATTCCGATGTCATGCACATTCAATCTAGAAAAAGAAAATATGATAATCAAACTCCGCAACTTTGGCACGCTAGACTTGGACATATTTCCAAGAGTAGGATTCAAAAGTTGGTTTCATCTAAGGCTCTTGAAATAAAGAACTTGGATGAACTCCCAACTTGCGAGTCTTGTCTCAAAGGAAAGATGACCAAATCACCCTTCATCGGGAATCCCGAGCGAACCAAGCAAACATTGGATTTAATCCATACTGACGTTTGTGGACCATTGAGTGTCAATGCGAGAGGAGGATTCTCTTACTTCGTAACATTCACCGACGATTTTAGTCGTTATGGATATGTGTATCTTATGAAACATAAATCCGAAACTTTTGAGAAATTCAAAGAGTTTCGAATGGAAGTTGAGAATCAACTTGGACATAGTATTAAAGCACTTCGTTCTGATAGAGGTGGTGAGTACTTAAGCCAAGAAATCCTTGATTATCTAAAAGAGAATGAAATTCTCGCCCAGCGAACTCCCCCTTGGATGCCCCAACTCAATGGAGTGTCCGAGCGGAGGAATCGAACATTGTTAGACATGGTTCATTCCATGATGAGCTTCGCTGATCTTCCCTTTTCGTTTTGGGGCTTAGCCCTATTAACTGCCTCGAAGATACTAAACATAGTACCTTCGAAGTCAGTGCCAACAACACCGCACCAAGTATGGTATGGTAAAGCACCCGTGTATTCGTATCTACGAGTATGGGGATCTCCAGCGTATGTAAAGAACAAAAAGGGAGATAAGCTAGATAGTAGATCTAGTTTGTGCAAATTTGTGGGGTATCCAAAGGAATCCATTGGATACCTGTTCTTCGATCCTAAAGAACGTAATACGTTCGTGTCTAGGAACGCCCACTTCTTGGAAGAGGATTTCCTCACCAACCGAAATGGGACAATCGTAGAACTTGATGAAGTCCAGGAATCCGACCCATCCCCACAAACAGTGGGAGCTGAACCAGAATTTATTGAACCTACTAGTACACCTACTCTTCGAAGGTCTAATCGAATTCGTAAGGAGCCAGAGCGATTTGGTTTCATTCACGAAAACGAGAAAGTTGATAATGATCCATGATAGAATAGTGTCCTGCAAGCCAACTATTTGGCTGCATTTAATTGAAAGGACCATTCAATTGGATTAATAAATGCATTTTATTATTATATGGTCATCTTTATCTTATGTAATAATTATCTACGCATAAGGATAGAAGTCCTTAGATCACAGGGCTATGGGACAACCCGTGGACTGATCTCCAAGGCCGTGATCTAGAACATATTCAAGAGTCGTAGAATCCAATCGAGATAGGACATCGTTGGATTCGGTTAGACTCTCACTAATGTGTATACTCCGATGAACTGGAGGACGCTGGGGTCCACGAGCGTGACTGGGATAGTCGATACACATAAGTGGGTGGCTTGCTGGGATGGCAAGTGCACTGAATACCCCAATTAGGAAATAACTCACCATGGAAGCGGTAGTCGCATATCGGGGTTGAAGTTATTCCAATTTGCAATAGTATACGAGGAACGATCCCTAACTACTTGAGGTGATAGGGTTTATCTGGTGCGAGAACATCTATGCTTTGATATGAGTTCCGACTGACTGGGGATCGCCAGAAAGTCTTTGTGGATTCATGTTGGGTATAGAGGAACTCGTATGCAGGTTCATATCATCAACAAAGGATCCATTGACCCGACTTGATAGGTTGGGAAATTCTCCTATGGATTTCTGTGAGAAATTAATTCTGGTAAAATCCTCGGCCGAGGTATCTGACGGCTTTATGTAAGTAGCTCATAAAGGTTAAGTCAAAGAGAATTATTTCGAGACCAGAATGCATAAGGTCAAGACAAAAGAAAAGGGAATCCGATGAAAGACCATACCCTTAAGTCTCGACTGGGAGATTGATCGATGGAGAGATTATGTCGTATATGGATATTGTAAATGATAAAAGGTTCACTGAATTAATTCACCAGTGATTGGGCTCCATGGGCTTGTGGCTGGACATCGACCGTGGAGTGTGGGAGAATTCCCAAATTGGCAGGGGTGCTAATTTTGGAATGATCAATCGACAGAGTGTTCGATTGATTTAGAGTAAGTCTTACTCGAATAATTAAATAATATTTAATTATAACCCACGGCCAATTATGTGGTGAACCTACGGGGGCATACACAATACACATGAAGCGAAAGCGAGGAAATAAGGACGACCGAGTCGACTGGGTCGACTGGGTAAATAATCGACTGGGTCGATTATTATGGGTGGGTCGACTGGGTCGACCCAATTGGAACAAATTGGGATCCAATTGAAATTGGATCAGGATCATAAATTAAATTGGAATTTAATTTGTGGATTAATTAATTAAGTTGGATTTAATTAATTAGAAGGGATTTTAATTAAATGGACTTAGAGTCTAATTTAATTAAATGAGAGATTAAGTTAATTAATTGGGCTATTTAATTGGGAGATTAAATAAAGCCTGGTCAAATTAATTAACTGGGCCATGAATTAATTAGAAGACTTGGTCTTCTAATTAAAGAGGGCCATGGCCCATGTAGGAGAGAAGAACCCTAGTCCTAATAGGACTAGGTTAGGGAGATAACTATAAGTAGCTATCTTATAGTTATTTTTCACACAACTCCATAAGCAAAAATTGAGCAAGAGCAAAATTCTCTCTCCCTCTCCTAAGTGATCGACCGAACCCTGTTCTTCCATTGGAAGAATTTTTCGTTTTCGATCTTGTTCCTAAATCGTTCCTAATTCCTAGATCATAATATATCTTGTGTTCTAGCTGATCAAGATTTATTATTTTTCGTGATATTGTGGTGTATCAACTCGTAGAGGCGCAACACGTGGGGCGCTACTCAAAAGGTCTGGATCGATTTTGCTGGAGCAGAAATCAGAGTTCGTTTTTGCTAACTGCCAACTTGGATTTGCAAGGAGATAGGTATAACGTGTAAACTTATACTATCGTTTTAATTTATATTCATATATATACAACTAGAGAGTATCCTGGCAAGATTCCGTAAGAGGTCCTAAAATTTTTATATTCCGCTGTGCCTAGGGCTGTTTATCTTACCGAATCCCAACAGTGGTATCAGAGCCAACTCTAGGCTTTGTATATATATGAATTTGCAAGTTTTGTGTTATAAATCATATGTTTGATTTATGTATGGCTAGTTCTTTAACTGTATATGTTTTAGGACGTAGATCTGTTAACTTGGAGTTAATGTAAAATTTTGATTCGAAAATTTTATCGTGTTAATTTTTATTTTGGATTGAATTAATTAAAACTGTTGATTTTAATTAATTAAGAAATCAAACACAAATTAAAACAAAACAAAAGGAAAACAAAGTAATTAGATCAAAACTTTATTCTCTTGGTGAGAATTAATGTCGATCTAAGTGCTCGGCATAAATTTTTGATTTTCCTTTGTTGATACAATTCTCGTGGCATGTGTAATAGCATGCATGTTGTTTTAATTTGGCATGTGCTACGTAAATTTTGAAGCAAACATCATGTATTGCAATTTGATTTTGTAAATTGCAACTTGAAGCCGAACATTCCTCGGCCATGATATGGTGGTTCAAAAATTTTCGTGGCAGAATTTTGGATAATCTTGAACAAAATCTTGGAGATTTGGTTGTTATGGAATCTTGGTGAATCTTGGATTGATCTTAGAGATCTAATTAAACAAGGAAACTTAGAGTTTTATTTAATATAAGACATTTAATTAAAACTAATGTCTTGTAGTTAATTACCAAGATTAAAGATCTTAGAGATCTTATTAAACAAGGAAACTTAGAGTTTCATTTGTGATATGACATTTAATTAAAATTAATGTCTTCTAGTAAGTTACCAAGATTAAAGATCTTAGAGATCTTATTAAATTAGGAAACTTGGAGTTTTGGATAAGGTAGAAATCTTGGTGGATTTGGACACTACCTTAGTTAACTAATCTATTCAAAATAGTATTATCTTGAGAATCTTGGAGATTTGTAAAATTGGGAAACTTAGAGTTTTGGATAAGATAGTAATCTTGGAAGATTTGTAACTATCTTAATTAACCAACTTAATCAAGATAAGAGTTGTAGATTACTTAGAACTCAAGTAAGAGTTAATTAATCTTAGAGATTAATTGTTAATTCAAAATTAAAATAACTTGGATAATTTTTGTGAATTAAAATTAAAGGAGCCGGTAAATTTACATTTATGCCCTTATGTGAATTTATGCATGTTCTTGAGTGAATATGTGGATTGATCGATTTTGCCCTTAAGCCCTGTGTAGTTTTGGTTTATTTATTTTATGGGTTGTAATTAAATGGGCCTGATTGGTGCCCTTGCTTGCGCAAACGAATGTAATAGAATAGGGCCTTTATTTTCATAAGCTAGGCTTAGATTTGGCTTGGAGCCGAGAAGACCTCATGAAGACTTGGAGATCCACATGGAGGCACATTACCTTGGAGGACATGGAAGCCCAATTCATTACATGGAGGCCCAATCAAGGTGGATATTACAAGAAGGCCCATGATGCATGGGTTTGAAAATTGTAATAGTTAGGACATTTAATTTCCACCCTAGACTGACCATTTGGTCCATCATGTGGCTCGTGATGGATCGCATAGGATGGGCAATCGACCAATCATATGTGCAATGCTATGTGATATATGTTTACTATTATTCTTTGATGTATGTCTTGCATGCTTAGAATAGATCACGTGAACAAGATAAAGTATAATCTGATGAGACCTCGCACGAAGAAAACTTAAAACCTCCAATTGAACTTAAAAACTCAATTAGAATATTAAATCGTTTAACGGGCGCATATGAATGGTGTCTATGGTCCGAGCCTATCCAATTACTAGGTCTTAGGCATATCGTACGAATATATCTCGATGTCTCACGAGTCGTGGGTCGAGCTATAGGAAGATGATATGTCTATTGCCTCGATGCACAGTTTAGTGCCAAGGGAGGGGATAGCAAGGTTCTAGGCGCTGTCTCACGAGTCGTGGGGCGTCTAGGATTGAACTATTTCTCTTCACGAGTATTGGACATGATTTAACGCGAGTAAGTATGGATGTCTCACGAGTCGTGGGTCCATGACGAAAACCGAGGCTAAATGAACTCAAGGGTTAGCTGGGATGGTTAACCGGCGACTTGATCGCCAACCAAGTGGATCAATTGGTATGGCCAACGAGTCGTGGGTACTGAGCGATTGCATTTGGGCCTTGAGCCCATTAGGAAATTTTTATTTCCCGAACCTTATGTGGGGGCATAAGTATTCGACAAAAATAGTGGGAGTAGTTTACAAATGAAAAACCATGTTTGTAAATTATGCATTGATATTAATCTGTCGCGTATTAATCGTCTTGTTTATGATAGTTTTTCATAAATGATGTATCCTTGAATATTTACCATCATACTTGAGTCAAATAAATTGACTGAACCCAAATGAATTTTGAATGACTTCAAAACTTGAGAAATTATTCTAGAGTCCAAGCAAGGACTGATCTCCTTACAAAGATTTCATTGGTTCTCTTTTCGAAGTTACACTTCGACTGGAATGGTGATAGGTTTCACCAAGCTGCCTTATTCCGAAGTTACTCTTCAAATAAGAAAGGTGATAAGTTTCACCAGAGGGTTGAGGATGGTTCTCAAGCCCAAATTTTCTTGAAGGCAAACATGAAGTCTCCCGTAAATGGGAAGTAACATCTCGTTGAAAGCTCAAAAGGCTCGAGAGATGGAAGAAGAGGAATGAATCCTCTCTGAAGGGAAATAACCTTGGAGGTTTTTCTGTAAGGATGATAAGTTGTAAAGTCAATCAAAATGGTTCTTCCATGGATTAAGATCAAGGGAAGAAGGAATTGAACCTAGTCTTTCCGTAAGGGATGATTACATTTTATTGAACTTAACCTTATGGTTAAAGTAATGCATAAGGGTGTTGGATGCCCGATGAAGTACTCATTGATGCATTCAATGCATCTAAAGCCATGAATTATTTAGATCATTGGAATTTGCTTATACCATCTCTTGTCTTAAGGGATGTGATAGTTCCATAATGGTTGGAACTGATTGCGCTATAAGATTTATACGCAAAAGGTGTACATAAGCAAATGAGTATGGATACTCATATATCGACTAAATAAAATATGCATATTCAATAAAATATAAATAATCAAGATTTCACACACTTGAGTCGTTGTAAAAACCGAAAGGCGATACACGAATACTAAAACATATTTCCGAATTAAAAGATTCAAAGACTGAGCTCGACTGGGTCAAGCTTGACTGGGATGCTATACATAGTAACCGACTTTCGAATCTTGCTTAATGGAAATTATATTTAGTAGTTGGTTGCTAGGCAACCAAAAGGCATAAACAATTGCAATGGATTTAATCCATTTAAAAGTGTGTAGAAACACTAAAGCATTAGTGGGAGATAAGGCGTCTCTAGTACCCTCATGGGTAAAAGTACGTTGTGATTCCAAATTACTTTTGGAATAGAAAAGAGAGCCTAATCAATGAAAGCATGTAAGAGATTTGGATTGATTCAAAATCAAACATGCATTGGCAGTACGCCATTGATTATTTAATGGAGAATTGGATTCTCGAAATGTAAGACTCGCTCAAAACATTGTCAGTTGTTGAGCATTCTGGACATGTAAATGTCTATTAAGGAATCTTACATGAAATTCCTTATTCACCCAAATAAAAACTTGATCGAGAAAATCGAAGATACTGAGCTAAGTATCTCTGAAGCCAGATCCAAAACATATCATGTGATATGAGTTTTGGTATTGTACCTTCATATGCATTCATGCGCATATGGGGTCTCCCGCTTATGTGAATAAGCTGGTGGGAGATAAGTTGGATATAAAGTCCATCTTATGCAATTCGTGGGGGTATCCAGAAAACTCTATAGGATACAAGTTCTACGATCCTACAAGATAAACTACGTTTGTCTCAAGGAACGCACACTTCTTGGAGAAGGATTTCTTGCTGGGCAAGAAGGAACACAACGTAGAACTAGATGAGGTCACTGAAGCTGAAAAGACCAAAGAGGTCGATCAAGCTGACCCATCACCACAGGCAGTGGGAGGACAAGAGCATGAAAGTACATCAGAGAGTACACCGATACTTCGTAGGTCAGAAAGACAACGTAGAGAACCCGAAAGGTACTACGGTCTGCTGCATGAGACTGGACAGTCTCTAACCGACCCAAGGACTTACGAAGAGGCTATGCTAGGCATAGACTCGGGAAAGTGGCGTGAAGCCATGGAATTCGAATTGGACTCCATGCACTCAAACAAGGTCTGGGCCTTGGTAGATCCACCAGTGGGAGTGGCTCCCGTGGGTTGCAAGTGGATCTATAAGCGAAAGCTTGGAGTGAACGGAGAGGTGATTACCTACAAGGCGCGACTAGTGGCAAAATGATACACTCAAAGGTCAGGCATCGACTTTGAGGAGACCTTCTCGCCCGTCGTAATGCCTAAATCCATTCGAATCTTGCTGGCCATAACTGCGTGGTATAAACTACGAGATATGGCAGATGGATGTGAAGACTGCCTTTCTCAATGGGGACATTGAAAAGGAGATCTACATGGAGCAACCAAAAGGATATGCATCCAAAGGAGATGAGCACAAAGTGTGCAAACTCCAGAGGTCCATTTATGGGCTGAAGCAAGCTTCCCGAAGTTGGAACATCCGTTTCGATCCAAACTTTTGGATTCATCAAAAACGTGTTCGAACCTTGCGTGTACAAGAAGATCATTTGGGAGTACAGTTGAATTTTTAGTGCTTTACGTTGATGACATTCTTCTCATTGGAATATGAAAGTGTTGTCCGAAACTAAAGCATGGTTATCTACACAATTCTCAATGAAGGATTTGGGAGAAGCATCCTTTGTACTGGGTACAAGGATCTACCGAGATAGATCAAAAAGACTGCTGGGCCTCTCCTAATCGTAGTACATAGACAAAATCTTGAAGAGATTTAAAATGGAAGAATCCAAGAGAGGATTGCTTTCAATGAGACATGGAATTGCACTCTCTAAGTCTATGGCCCCAAAGACGCCTCAAGAGAGAAGCAATATGTCTCGAGTACCATATGCATCCGCGATTGGAAGCATAATGTATGGTATGTTATGTACGAGACCAGACGTAGCATACGCTTTAAGCGTTACAAGTCGCTACCAGTCTGATCCAGGTGAGCAGCACTGGATAGCCGTAAAGGCAATTCTGAAGTACCTGAGAAGGACTAAGGAATTGTTCTTGGTATACGGTGGAGGAGAATTGAAATTGGAAGGCTATACTGATTCTAGCTTCCAATGTGATGTAGACGACTTCAAGTCGACATCTGGATACGTGTTCTGCCTCAATAGTGGTGCGGTAAGATGGAAGAGCTCCAAGCAAGACACTACCGCATATTCAACCACTGAAACAGAACACATTGCTGCGTTAGTAGCGGCAAAGGAAGGTGTTTGGATGAAAAACTTCATCCAAGAATTGGATGTGATACCTAGCATTGTCGAGCCATTACTATCTTCTGTGATAATAATGGAGCTATCTCGCAAGCGAAGGAGTCGAGATCTCATCAGAATCCAAGCACGTACTAAGACGATACCATTTGATATGTTATATCATTGGTAGAGGAGACATAAAGATGGAACGTGTCACCTCAAGGGATAATACGACGGACCCGCTGTCTAAGCCATTGCCTCAAAGGCATCCGAAAACATCTGTCTAAGATGGGAATCAGAAGTATGAAAAGTTGGCTTTAGTACAAGTGGGAGATTGATAGAATAGTGTCCTGCAAGCCAACTATTTGGCTGCATTTAATTGAAAGGACCATTCAATTGGATTAATAAATGCATTTTATTATTATATGGTCATCTTTATCTTATGTAATAATTATCTACGCATAAGGATAGAAGTCCTTAGATCACAGGGCTATGGGACAACCCGTGGACTGATCTCCAAGGCCGTGATCTAGAACATATTCAAGAGTCGTAGAATCCAATCGAGATAGGACATCGTTGGATTCGGTTAGACTCTCACTAATGTGTATACTCCGATGAACTGGAGGACGCTGGGGTCCACGAGCGTGACTGGGATAGTCGATACACATAAGTGGGTGGCTTGCTGGGATGGCAAGTGCACTGAATACCCCAATTAGGAAATAACTCACCATGGAAGCGGTAGTCGCATATCGGGGTTGAAGTTATTCCAATTTGCAATAGTATACGAGGAACGATCCCTAACTACTTGAGGTGATAGGGTTTATCTGGTGCGAGAACATCTATGCTTTGATATGAGTTCCGACTGACTGGGGATCGCCAGAAAGTCTTTGTGGATTCATGTTGGGTATAGAGGAACTCGTATGCAGGTTCATATCATCAACAAAGGATCCATTGACCCGACTTGATAGGTTGGGAAATTCTCCTATGGATTTCTGTGAGAAATTAATTCTGGTAAAATCCTCGGCCGAGGTATCTGACGGCTTTATGTAAGTAGCTCATAAAGGTTAAGTCAAAGAGAATTATTTCGAGACCAGAATGCATAAGGTCAAGACAAAAGAAAAGGGAATCCGATGAAAGACCATACCCTTAAGTCTCGACTGGGAGATTGATCGATGGAGAGATTATGTCGTATATGGATATTGTAAATGATAAAAGGTTCACTGAATTAATTCACCAGTGATTGGGCTCCATGGGCTTGTGGCTGGACATCGACCGTGGAGTGTGGGAGAATTCCCAAATTGGCAGGGGTGCTAATTTTGGAATGATCAATCGACAGAGTGTTCGATTGATTTAGAGTAAGTCTTACTCGAATAATTAAATAATATTTAATTATAACCCACGGCCAATTATGTGGTGAACCTACGGGGGCATACACAATACACATGAAGCGAAAGCGAGGAAATAAGGACGACCGAGTCGACTGGGTCGACTGGGTAAATAATCGACTGGGTCGATTATTATGGGTGGGTCGACTGGGTCGACCCAATTGGAACAAATTGGGATCCAATTGAAATTGGATCAGGATCATAAATTAAATTGGAATTTAATTTGTGGATTAATTAATTAAGTTGGATTTAATTAATTAGAAGGGATTTTAATTAAATGGACTTAGAGTCTAATTTAATTAAATGAGAGATTAAGTTAATTAATTGGGCTATTTAATTGGGAGATTAAATAAAGCCTGGTCAAATTAATTAACTGGGCCATGAATTAATTAGAAGACTTGGTCTTCTAATTAAAGAGGGCCATGGCCCATGTAGGAGAGAAGAACCCTAGTCCTAATAGGACTAGGTTAGGGAGATAACTATAAGTAGCTATCTTATAGTTATTTTTCACACAACTCCATAAGCAAAAATTGAGCAAGAGCAAAATTCTCTCTCCCTCTCCTAAGTGATCGACCGAACCCTGTTCTTCCATTGGAAGAATTTTTCGTTTTCGATCTTGTTCCTAAATCGTTCCTAATTCCTAGATCATAATATATCTTGTGTTCTAGCTGATCAAGATTTATTATTTTTCGTGATATTGTGGTGTATCAACTCGTAGAGGCGCAACACGTGGGGCGCTACTCAAAAGGTCTGGATCGATTTTGCTGGAGCAGAAATCAGAGTTCGTTTTTGCTAACTGCCAACTTGGATTTGCAAGGAGATAGGTATAACGTGTAAACTTATACTATCGTTTTAATTTATATTCATATATATACAACTAGAGAGTATCCTGGCAAGATTCCGTAAGAGGTCCTAAAATTTTTATATTCCGCTGTGCCTAGGGCTGTTTATCTTACCGAATCCCAACAATCCAAAGACTTATCAAGAAGCGATGTTAGACATAGACTCGGGTGCGTGGCTCGAAGCCATGCAGTCTGAAATGGATTCCATGCATTCCAACAAGGTTTGGACCTTGGTCGATCCACCTGAGGGAACTATCCCTGTAGGATGCAAATGGATCTTCAAGCGTAAGCTTGGAATGAATGGAGAGGTATTAACTCATAAAGCTCGCTTAGTGGCGAAATGGTATTCTCAAAGGCCTGGAATAGACTATGAGGAAACCTTCTCTCCCGTGGCGATGTCGAAATCCATTCGGATACTACTTGCCATAGCCGCGTGGCATGACTACGAAATATGGCAAATGGATGTAAAGACCGCCTTTCTCAATGGAGACATTGACAAGGAGATCTTTATGCAACAACCTGAAGGTTTTACGTCCAAAGGAAGTGAGCACAAATTGTGTAAGCTTCAAAGGTCAATCTATTGCCTCAAACAGGCGTCCCGAACCTGGAACATACGATTTGATGAGACAGTCAAAGCATTTGGCTTCATAAAAAACGTATATGAACCTTGTGTGTACAAGAAGAATAGTGGGAGCTCGATACAATTCATTGTTTTGTACGTCGATGACATTTTGTTAATCGGAGACGATATCAAGATGTTAGCGCAGACTAAAGCGTGGGTATCCGCGCAGTTTTCCATGAAAGATATGGGAGACGCATCTTACGTATTGGGAATACGTATCTATAGGGATAGATCGAAGAAGATGATAGGACTCTCCCAATCTCAGTACATCAACACTATTTTGAAGAGATTCAAAATGGAAGAATCCAAGAGAGGATTGCTTCCATGAGACATGATATCTCTCTTTCTAAGTCAATGTGCCCTACAACTGACGAAGAAAAGATGAGAATGTCTCTCATACCTTATGCCTCTGCTATAGGGAGCATAATGTATGCGATGTTGTGTACTCGACCAGACATAGCACACACTCTAATTGTAACGTGCCGCTATCAGTCAAATCCAGGCGAAGAGCACTGGACTGCCGTAAAAGCAATCCTAAAGTACCTGCGAAGGACTAAGGATATGTTTTGGTCTACGGTGGTAATGGAGAACTGAAACCTGAAGGATTCACTGATTCGAGTTTCGAGTCTGACGTGGATGACTTCAAATCCAACTCTGGATACATATTCCGCATCAATGGAGGAGCGGTCAGTTGGAAAAGCTGTAAATAGTCTACCACTGCCGACTCAACCACAGAAGCAGAATATATCGCAGCATCAGATGCGGCAAAAGAAAGTGTATGGATGAAAAACTTCATCCAAGAATTGGATGTTGTTCCTAGCATTGATGAACCTGTAGTCGTCTTTTGTGACAACAACGGGGCGATAGCTCAAGCAAAGGAGCCGAGATTACACCATCAATCTAAACACATACAGAGGAAATACCATGTGATCAGGGAGATCATTGGTAGAGGAGACATGCACATGGAGTATGTCAAATCGGAAGACAACGTAGCTGACCCACTAACTAAGCCACTTTCACAAAAGGCGTTCGATAGTCATCTAGAGAAGATGGGTCTTAGAACCATAGGTGAATGGCTTTAGGGCAAGTGGGAGATTGATAGGATAGTGCCCAGCAAGCCAGTTCAATTAGCTTGTAATAGGTCTATTCTGTAAGAGACGATCTTTTGATTTTATAATAATACGCACGTTTATTTATATGTGTATAAGGATAAACAATGGCCAACTTCATCTCTCGCAAACAATGGCCAACTTCATCTCTCGCGAATACATTTAAGCGATTGGATGAAACCCTTAGATTACATTAGACTATGGGACGATTTACTTCAGTACTGAGTGCAATCATGAAACAGTCTCAAAGGTCGTAATCTTAAAACTGTTCCAAGTCATAGATTCTGAACGAGACGGGGTATCGTAGGAATCGCGAAGACTTGTACAAGTATGCATGATTCACATGGAGTGAATTTGTAGCGTTTCATGAGCAAGGCATTTGAGGCCAGTGCATATGAGTAGGTGGTTCAATGGAGGATTGAACGCATCGAACGACCCGAACAGAGAAACCCATTGTGGAAGCGCATGTCGCATATCGGTGATGGGATGTTTCTCAAGGATTATAATAGTGTACGATTTAATCCTTTAACTTGAGGTGCTAGGGCGAATTCGGTGCATGAAAGTGCGTACTTAGATTTAGGTATAGGCCACTTAGCTTGGTCATAACATGCCTAGGTTGGGTGCGTATGGACATGTACGCGAGTGGTTAGTACCGATATGGAATCTATTGACTCACTGTAATGGGTGAGAGAATTTCCTATACGATTCTTAGAAAATATATCCAAGGAATCTACGGCCGTAGTCGGTGACGGATTTGGAAAGGGGTTTCCAAATTTAGGAGTCACACTGGAATATTATCCTGAATTAGAAAGTATAGTTATCGAGACAAATTTAGAGGTGCCGATCAATTCACACACCCTAAGTCTTGATCGGGAATATTAGTCGATAGAAGGACCGTATGTACATGGTAATTATATGAGACGAGGTTCACAAGTATCAATTCACCTGAAGTTGGGCTTCATGGGGTTGTGGCTAGACATCGACCATGAAGTGTAGGTACTCCTGAGTTAATAGAGGATTTGATTCTAGGAGTGGTCAATTAAAGGTTGTTTAATTGACCGGAGCAATTTATTGTTCATAAATTAAATCACGAGGAATTCGTGGGCCTGCTGGCAATTGATGGTGAACCCAGAGGGTCACACACAATACAATTGGATGGTGACTGTTGAAAAATGATACTAAAGGAATTAATTGATTTAAAGGTAATTAAATCAATTAAATGAATTAAAGTATTTAATTCAAGTGGGAGATTAATTAATTGGCTGACTTAATTAATTAAATACTTAATTGAGTTGCTAATTAATTATATAAAAGAAATATTGATTTAATTGGATTGGGCATTTAATTAAAGTAATTAATTAAATGAAAGGCTTGCAAGACATGGGCCTTTAATTAAAAGCCCATAAGGAGTCTTGCAAACCTATGTCAAAAGGGAGTCTATAAATAGGGTTCTACTAGAGCTCAAAAAGCCAACACCCTAAGCAAAAACCCTAGCCTCCTTTGACCTAGTAGCCGCCGCCCCTCTCCCTGCGCCGCCAAGCCTAGTGCCACCGCCAACCTGCTGCCGTGAGCTGCCCTAGTGCCGCCGCCGCCTCTCCCTTGTTCCACCGTGCTAGATCTTGCCTTGCCAAGTTGATCTGCACAGTCCTGCAACAACAAATCTCCTAGATCCAGTTCTGAGCCTAAGACTAGGAGGTGTCACCAGAATCCAGTTGGTGTGAACTATCTTTGGAGGTGAGACGCTTGGATCACTTCTGTGAACCAGATCCAGATCCAGATTCACAATTAGAACTGAAGGTTGCCACCACCTTGCCTGTGGTGAGGTAAATTGCAAAAAACCCCTTGTTTAATTCAATGTGTGTTTTTGTTTCATGCTTGCGTGTAAATAATATGGAGATTCTTATATAGGACCTTGGGTGCTTCGTAAAATTTTAAATTCCGCATTTTCGTTGTTCTGACAATCGAGGCAACCCAACCACTATCCCAACACGAACAGCGTCTAATCCCTAAGCATCAAAAAGCCATGAAGCAATAGTTGGATGTAAAGGCTCAGGCGGTTGGTGAATGAAGTTTGCGTGAAACTGACAAGCTTGACACCTTTGAGCATAATCCATACAGTCTTTAACCATTGTGGGCTAGTAATAACCCATCCTTTTAATTCGCAAATGTAACTTTGGACCCGACTGGTGAGCACCACAAACTCCAGAATGAGCTTCCACTATGGCTTGCATAGCTTCATCATCATTTAGGCAGCGCAAGAAAACCCCATCAAATGAACTCGTATAAAGTGTGCTTTTGTAATAAATGAAGCGAGACCCACGTCGTCTAATATCAGTTCTCCTACTCAGGTCATTGGGTTATTTCTCATACTCCAAATAATCTACGAGTGGTTGTCTCCAATCTTCCTTTTCAACCTCATAAACTTCTATGGCATAGTTTTCTTCTTCGTTCTCCTCGTCTTTAGTGAACATTGGAGGTATGACCCAACCTTGACATACTGGAACATCATAGATATGGTTGAAGCAAGTTTGGCTAGAGCTTGTCCATTTTCTCTTCATGGTACATGTTTGATTGTAGCATGCCCAAGCCAACCAATTAATTTCTTGGCATACTTGACATATGGAAGCAAATCCGGTTTCTTGACTTCGTAATCTCCATGTGCTTGGTTGATTACTAGTTAAGAGTCGCCATAAACTTCAAGATGCGATCGCTTAGTCTCGACAGCTATATCCGAACCAAGTATAAGAGCTTGATATTCAGCAACACTGATGGAGCAGTTTTGGATCAAAGTAAACGAGTATGGCGGTACTTCCCCGTAAGGTGTTAAAAATACAACTCCAGCCCCAACTCCTCCTCTATGGGCAGATCCATCAAAATACATATTCCATGGGGGAATAATTTCAACCACGAGTGCGTCTTTGTCAGGTAGATCATTAGACAATTTCCACTTAGCAGTGATGGGATGATCAACTAAGAAGTCAGCTAAAACTTTTCCTTTTACGGCCTTTTGAGGAACATATATGATATCAAATTGTTGTAACTGGAGATACCATCGTGCAAGTCTATCAGATAGTGTTGGCCTTGACATAACAAACTTTAATGGATTTTCTCTTGAAACAAGATGGATAATATGGGCTTGAAAATAATGTTTCACCTTTTGTATTTAAAAGATGAGTGCTAAGCATAACTTCTCAATTAGAGAGTATTTCAATTCGTTTGGCGTCATTGTTCGACTTAAGTATTACAATGCATTTTCCTTCCCAATGTCATTTTCTTGAGCGAGTAAGGCTCCCACAAGGCGTTCTTGAGTAGCGATGTATAAAATCAAAGGGCATCCACCAACACTGGAGGTTTCATTAGGTAGGATTTTATACGTTCGAATGCATTGTTGCAAGCTTAGTCCCATTTGAATGGGATATCTTTCTTCATGAGATGGCTAAATGGTTGACATCGCCCAACTAAATTTGAGATTAACCTTCGAAGGTATGCCAATCTACCTTGTAGGCTTTTGAGCTCATGCATATTGCGTGGTACGGACATCTTCATGATTGCATCTATCTTGGGTTGCTCAATTTATATCCCTTTATGGCGGACAATGAAGCCAAGAAACTTTCCAGACGTTATGCCAAATGCACATTTCATGGGATTCATTTTCAATTGATACTTGCGCAATCTTTCGAACACCTTTCTTAGATCATGAATGTGATATTTTCTCTTCCTCGACTTAACTACTAAGTCATCTACATAACACTCAATGTTTTTATGGAGCATATCATACAAAATCTTTTGCATCGCCCTTTTATAAGTTGCGCCAGCATTTTTCAATCCAAATGGCATCACTTTGTAACAATATATCCCCTTCGGAGTTCGAAATGCAGTCAACTTTTCTTCTCTTGGGTCCACACGGATTTGATTGTACCCAGATGATCCATCCATAAAAGATAAGGCTTCATGTACAGTCGTAGCATCAATCATAAGCTCTGGGATAGGCAGAGGAAAATCATCTTTCGGACACGCGACATTGAGGTCTCTAAAGTCAACACAAACTCGAATTTGTCCATTTTTCTTTCTTACGGGCACGATGTTGGATATCCAGGTAGGATACTTGACTTCTTGAATGAATCCCGCTTCTATAAGTTTGTCTACTTCAGATTCGATCAATAGAACCAACTATCGGTGAAATCTACGTTGAGCTTGTTCGATAGGACGAACCTCATTCTTTACAGACAAATTATGAACGACCACTTTTGAATTTAAACCAGGCATTTATTTATAGGACTAAGCAAACAAACTCGAAATTCAAGCAGTAACTTGACATATGCTTCTTCTTCGTCAACCTTTAGCAAAGCACTTATGAAAATTGGCCTAGCGTCTCCTATTCACTTCTTTCAATTCATCTACGGTAGATCTAACACCTTCTTTGAGTTCGGAAGGAGCATCCTCAACGTCTTGTTCCTCGACCACATCTTCTTCACGTAAAGTAATATGATATGAAGATGTAACACTCTCTCTATCGTCCTCGCCATTGCATTGAGTTTTTGTAAAAATCATAGTCTCCCACTTACCTTTCAGGACTTCACCACATGATACGATCAAATTGTCACGTCTCTTCATACGAGTTGGGATTGACCTTCTCAATCTCTTGAAGACGGATTCCTCAATTTTCCTGGAGCATTTTGATAGGTTGGAAACTCCCAGTCTTCGGCGATCGAACTTTTGGGTCAAAGGTTTCCCTTGAGGGCCAAGCTATCAAAGACAAATATTTGAGAGCCAAGTCTATCAAAGACAGATATTTGAGGGCCAAGTCTATCAAAGATAGATAATCTTGTTGGTTTCTTACAACCTGATCGACATTTGTTGAAAAGTACACTTCTTCAGTAACATGGATGCTGCTAACTCTCTTTATAGCAATCCGAACAGGTTTTGGTTGTTTGAACCCATGTCCAACACGAGAATTTGGGATAGAATTTCTTTTAAAAGAGAATTTTCCTAAGGAAGAGTCTTCTTGAGGGTTATACCATGCTTTGACTAAGATTTCAAAGGCTTTTGTACCAAATCTTTCTCCACTTTCTTATGAAAATAATGCTCTATGTTCTACTTCAGCTCTTTGACAAGGATGGATGAACCCTTTAAGCGGCGGACGGGATGGCTTCTTTCCATCAAGCTTTCTTAGAGGCAATGTAAGTTCTTTAATTGACTCGATTTCGATTGAAGGAACTTCCTCTTAGTTTTCTTTCAATTTGATCTCATGACAGTATGGTTTAACAATATCTTTCATCTCGCCCTTGGTCTCAGTTTCCAAACTATCGTGTTGCTTTGGTTCATCAGTTTTATTCTTCTCAACATTCGTGTTATCCATATAGTACTTTGCATCAGCAAAATGCGATTCGGCCTCAGTAAATAGCTTTTTGTCGCCTAATACCTTCTTCACCACTCCATCTCGACAATATCCAAAACATTGATATAAGGTTGATGGGACCACTTCATTCTCATGAATCCACGGTCAATCAAGAAGGACATTATAAGACGTCTTAGCATCTATGACATTAAAAAGTGTTGTTGATAGCATGTCTTCCATTAGCATTTCCAATCTTATAACATCAATGGCTCTTTGCCCCCTTGATTAAATCCTTGTATCATCAGACGACTGTTAGAAAGTTCTTCCACAGGGATTCCTATTTCTTTTAGCGTGCGAAGAGGTAACAAATTGACAGCGGAACCTCCATGAATCAACATCCTATTAACTTTTTGCTCACGAATGTATCCACTTATGAACAAAGGCCTATTATGAAGCTTGGAACCAAACAACAAGTCTTCATCACTAAAACATATTGCAGTCAAGCAATCTTCAACATTCTTCTCATTTGACAAATGTAATTCATTAGAAGAGATCTCATTTTCTTGAGTTGCATTGCATGACACGACATTTGCAATTGTATTGTCTTCTTCCAATGAGATTTTGCCTTCATGAACTAATTGCATGATTTTATTCTTGAAGAGAAAACAATCATGTATAGAATATCCAACAAGACGGTGATATTTGCAGTATTTTGGATCATCAGAACGTCCAGATTCTTCGGGCCTCTTCATCTCGGGCAAGTCGATAAGGTTTTCTTCGAGTAGATCATCGAAATGGATATTTCTTAGATTGCATCTCCTTGAGAGTCGATTTTCTTTGTTCCCTTTCTTGGGGCATGTTCATCTTAACACCATTATTTTCAACATTCTTACCATTTTCTTTGCTTAATATCTTGAGAGGCGCAACATTTACTGCCAAAGATTCTTTATTTGGGGCTTTTGGAAAAGGTTTGCCACCTCTTTTTGCCTCAGATTTGTCTTTGAATTTACGAGGATCTTGAATAGGTGGTCCATCAGCTCCATTTGCAGTCATAATTAACTCCTTATCGTGAGCTCGAGTGGCTAACTCCTCAAATGATCTTGGTTGTATTCCTTGAAGGATGTCACGAAGACCCCACTGCATTCCTTGAATACACATCTCAATCGCTGAAGATTCGCAAAGTCGATCTTTGCATTTTAGACTCAAATTCCTCCAACGATTGATATAGTCAATAACAACTTCTTCATTCCATTGGCGGGTGTTTGTAAGTTCAATCATACTGACTGTCCTTCTATGTACTATAAAAGCGGTTAAGGAATTCTTGCTCATGTTGGTCCCAACTATCAGTGGAACACGCCTCCAAGTCAGTGTAACAGTCAAATGCATTCCCTTTGAGTGATCGAACGAATTGCTTCACAAGATAATCTCCATAGGTTCCAGCGTTATTGCATGTTTCAATGAAATGAGCTACATGTTGTTTCGGGTTGCCCTTGCCATCAAATTGATGGAACTTTGGACGTTGGTAGCCAATTGGCATCTTCACTCTATCAATCCTTTGAGTATAAGGTTTGGCATAAACGAGAGATGATTTGAGGCCTCCCTCTAACTTGCAGTTGATGGTTCCCATAATAAATTCCTCCAGTCGATCTATAGGGATCATGCCATTAGATGATTTTCAAGTTTAAAGAAATATATTAAACAAGAAATAGTGGTTACAATCTCTATGATTCCTCTGATTCTAATCATCTAAGCAATAATCTTGAAAAAAAGTTGATTTAATCTACTGCAAGATAATTTTGATGCTTGAATAGTGTTAATCCAAAAGCAATTGTGCTTAATATTGGATCAAACGTGAAATAATTTAAATTTCCTTGACGAATGCCTCAAACTTCGTCTTGGATATTCTAGATTTTTAAGGGATTTGATCTTCATTGGAACTTCATGAATTTTCAATAACGTTAATTTAAGAGTTAAGTATTTAGATTAAACGTTGGATTTTGAAGTTCCAATAACGTTAATTTAAGAGTTAAGTATCTTAATCTTAGATTAAACGTTGGATTTTTTTTCCCTTTTTGAGGAACGCCTTTGAATATTGCGAAGAACGCCTTGAGAGAATTTGTTTCTTTTCTCCTTGAACTTCCTTTTGCTTTTTGAATTGTTCTTTTCTTCTTAGAGATGACCCCTATTTATAGGTTGATTTTGAGAAAGTTTGTAATATTCTCCATATGACGTGGTGCAAGTTGATTGGTTTTTCACATCTTGTATGACAAGAAATATATCTTATTTCATTCTCTTGCCATTTAAAAAGATATGGCATGCAAATATTGCATTGTGAAGAATATCTCAAGAAAATCTTGCCTGACTTAATAATTTCCTACACAAACTTGCGTTGTGTATGGAGATGGAGATTTTAATTTATTTGTAAGAAATCTTATATTTAATTAATCATTAGGATATAAAAATTAATTAATTAATTAATTTAGGAATTAAATTTGATATAATTCCAAAATATATTAATTAAATTAATATGTCTTGGACTCAATTTGGCAATAAAATTTAAGTGCCTACACCCATCTCGCTCAGAATCTATGACTTGGAACGTGTTTTAAGATCACGACTTTAGAGACTGTTTCATGATTGCACTCATACTGAAGTGAATCATCTCATAGTCTATTGTGATCTAAGGATTTCATCCAATCTCTTAAGTGATTCGCGAGATATGAAGTTAGCCATTGTTTGATTTACATACTATAAACAAACGAGCGTATTAACTCATTTATACTAGAGAAAGTTTATGATAGTCCTAATACAAGCTAAATATATTGGTTTGGAAGGCACTATCATTTCGATAAAGTGTCGAAGTACATTAGATGAGAGCCTATTGATCCAAACTTGTTCAAGAGCATGGTAGGAAGTTTGAGATACTTGAATAGCAATCAACCTGATATTATATTTTAGTAGGCCTTGTGAGTCAATATATGGAGGCCCCAACTGAGTATCACTTCAAGGCAGCAAAGAGGATAGTTCTATATATTAAAGGACTATCGATCTGGGAATGTTCTATCCAGCATTAGGAGAGTTGAAGTTAATTGGATATAGTGATAGTGACTGGACAGGAAAACCTTGATGATAGGAAGTGATATATCCAATATTCAATTTATGACGTGGTACATTAAAATATGTATTATAAAGGAAATTATGATCAAATCTAATTTTATTCGACCAAATTTAGTCTTGTACTGATTCAACCAAAATGGAATTATTCATGTTTATATTCGACCTACGTTTTCGACCTCAAGTGGACTAGCTCGAATTCAACCTAAATTATATATTGGCAAATTGTGTAAATTAACATACATGTTTTGGTCGAACTGGAAACCTACTAGTCTGTATGATTGATCCAATTGACAAAATAAAATCAATTCTCTCTCTTATTTGGTCTCTCATTTGTTAGTTAATCGAATAAACGTTCGAATAAACTTATCTTCAACGAGTGGTTGGAAAATTAAATTGAATCATGGATAGTTCGACACAAATAAAATAACCCGACCCGTAAGATCCGATCCGAATGATCCATTAAGAAAATCTATAAATAGAGGGCATTTATTGCATTTAAAGTGGACTCTCAACCAAAAATAAACAACAAAGCACTGTTCAGCATCATCACTTATTAGCTTTATCTGACTAAATCCATTGAATACAGGGTTAGGTTCCTCAAATAAGAATCTAATTCAATCAGAGCATCTTGGATTCAATACTGTGAAGTAAAGCTTAAGGAATATCTAGGACGTTGATCTTATATAATGATTATACCGTTTTTTGTCGAGTACAATTAAATCAATAAAGTGGTGATATGGAGGTCAAATTCAGTACAAATAGTAGGGCTCTGTTACTTTATTCTGGATAGATCAATCTCAAGGAAGAACAATTATGTAAAAGAACAATCAGTAATCACGACAGTCAATGAGTAAATAGTATAGCAAAAGCTTTTTTATTCAATATGATCTCAGATTGCCTAAATATGCATGCGTAAGTTATGTATGTTGATCTAATGTTTAACTAGGTATTTATATGACAATAACCCTAGCTTTACAAGGAAACATAATTCTAATGGGACTTGGCCCAATCGTCCTTCCTGAGTTCGGATTGTAGTTTGTTCGCCGAGGGGAATTGTCTTCCACTGGGTCGATAGAAGATCCCGAACGAGCTTGTATGGTCGAACCAATCTGATTTCTCTTAGTCGATCCGAATATTATAAGGGGTGCGAAATAGCCCCCATCAGTATTCCCTCACTTCTTCGAGCGTATATGTAGTAAAAGCTCGTAGAAGTAGATGGCTGATTACGACTGTATTTTCTATGAGTTGTGCCTCGTTAAAAACCTTATCTAGGAAAAAACCCTGTGGGAAAAAATCCTAAATAAGGAAAAGAGTGTTACTCCTCATAGATAGTCATTTCTTGTTCCTCCGATCCCGATTCGCTACGTGGCTCTTCGGGGAAGCGTTTCGTTTCTTCGCTGTTTTGGCGGGAATGCGATCAGTCGTGAGAAGTTCGAAACGTTTTTTCATTTCTCTCTATAAATAGGTCATTGTTCCTTCAGTCAATTTTTACTTTCTACTTCCCTTATTTCTGCAGTCGTTTTCTCACTCGATTATTTCATTCTCAAGTTGCCTTTATCGATTCATATTCTTCGAGGGTTCAGCAGAATGGCTTTGATTCCAAGAAAATCTTCCTCGTCTTCAAGGGAAAGAATCACTCCTATTATCGAGGAGGCGATTCCCCCGAGTCCTTCGAATGAGCAGACTGGAGCATCAGAATTTATCATTCCGACTGAGGACACTTTTAAGGTGCAAATCATATCAGATACGGATGTTGCTGCCAGGGCCAAGAAAGGCAAAGGTATTGTTCCTCAAATTTCTGAACCGATTGAGGATCTCGCTTGTGCTTACAACGAGGAAACTTTCCACGAGGTCGTGGATAATTATGCAAAATATTTTCCGAAAGGTTCTGAAATCATTCTTCCTTCTCCCTCTGATAGGGTTACTTCTCCACCGGAGGGTTGTCGAGCTTTTTATACAACTCACTTTAATTACGGCCTACGGCTTCCCTTGTCCGCTCTGTTTCTTGATATTCTGAGTGAGGATATTTAGTGTATCTTTGACTCAATTGGTCCCAAATTCAGTGGCCTTTGTGGTCTGTTTTTCCGTTTTGATGATAGCAAAAGGATTCCAACCCTCTTTTCGAAATTTTACACAACTGTTTCGTTTAGATGTTTCTAGTTCTTCTAACCGTGGATACTTTTTTGCTAGCCAAAAGACTAGTCGCTCAATCTTCGACTCCCCGGTTTCTAGCAATCCTTCATGGAAATCTCATTTTTTCTTCGTTCGTCTGCCTTCTCATCTCCGTTTGGCGGACGGCTCGAATGAGCCCTTCTCATGGGACCATGATTCCAAATGAATTTATGGTGGTCGCCTGCCGACAGGGGAGCTTATTCCTGACGACCCCCAGTTCCTTGGTGAAATCCAGGCTATGCGTGCCTACAAGTGTCAAAGTGCTCTTCTCATTGGCGAGGTTTTCTTCGCAAGGCGGGATTGAGTACTCATATTTTTCCAATTTCTTCTTCTTCCGAATCTTTGGGTAAGTATTATTTTTTCTTTAATATCGTTTCGTGATACTCTTTTAGCACTAAATCTAATTTTGATTTTGTTTTCTTCTCAGCTCTTATGGTAGAAAACTCCCGACGCTCTTTAAAGGGAAAAATGGTACTGTCTAAATCCACCAAAACCGTAGAGAACGTCCCTATCGAGCAAAGGGCGTCCCGAAAAAGAAAATTAGAACTGAGCAATGATTTTGAAGAGAACAGAGAGGAATCTCCTGTTCGCCTGGGGACAGGATCTGGTTATCCTCCTTTTCAACTTCGAACTTCCCTAGGCATACGTGGGTGCCGTAGCTGGTCGATGCCCCATCCTAATTATAAGCCAGTGGAGAGAAAAAGGTGTTACTATGGTCGCTCGGGCGAGGAACTGTCCCTTCTAGGTGAGAATCATCCGAAGCCCACTCTTGTTGAGATGATCGAGGAACATCTTCAGGGGAGGAGAGCCGCCGGTTATCCTGAGAATGATTCTCTAGTTCATGATGAGAGCGAGAATGCGGTGGATAAGGCAACTCGTGTGCTTTTATCAGGTGTGTTTACTCGCGATATGAACAAGCTCATTCGGAAGGATCCTTTAGAGAAATTTCAGCGAGCTTCTCTTTATGCAGAAAAGGTGAACTCCTTTATGCGCGCTCGTAAGGTAATTTTTTCTTTAACGAATACTTTAGCATGCTAATTTATTTATTTCATCTTTTTCTCTTTCAGACTACGACTTGTTTGGCCTCATATTCCTATGAAGCCGCTCTCTGGAAACAACAATGTGAGTTTCTGGATGAGAAATATAAGACTTTACTTCATAAGACTTCTGGTTCAGAGGTTGGTCCCTCGATGACTTCTTCTCTTCGTAGAAACTCGGGCCACGGGGACTGATGACCAGGAGATTATAGATAGGGTTCTGGAGACTTCTCGTGCTCAAGAACAAGCCAATCAATTAGCTAAAAAGTTGGAGGAGTATCAATTTCAGAGTACTGCTCGAATTAGCGAGTTGGAATCTCAAGTATCGAGTCTTCAGGCTTCTTTGGAGGAGTATGAGAGGGACATTCCTCTTAGTGGACTCAGGGATCGTTATGGCCGGAATCCTGATGAAAAAGTTATTCGTGAATTCCTTAGCTCTTCTGTTCATACAGCATTGGTATATCAAATGGTTGGTCCGCTCCTGGAGAGTACCTTTAAGAAGGCGATTCATCAGTTGGTCGCTCCGGAACTGATAGAGGATCGTCGAAGGGAATATTTTAAAGCGGCGCATATTCGGCTGAACCGCTATGGCGAAGAATATTCTCCTTCCGAGCTGCCGGATGTCATTTATCAAAAATTTCCTTTGGCTCACCTTGTAAAAGAGTTCGGTAGGCCATTGCTAATTCCTCCTTCGGATATTAATGACGAGGTTGATAATAATTTTATCGATCCAGAAGAAGAGGAGGAGAATATGGAGGCAGCGAACGAAGGAGATGTCGTCGGTGATCAGGGAGTTCCGAATGGCGACCAGGTTGTATGAAGCAAGGAGCGATACGTCGATCTGTGAAACATCCTTTGTAACAATCATCATAAGTTGATTTGTAATATTAACTTTGCCGTAATCATTATGCGTATGTCTTTTCGAATTCTTGTGTCTATTCCTAGGCTAGTTTCTATGTTTCGCGCCCTTTCTTTGGGTCTCTTGCGTCTTTTCATATAGTATAAATACAAAAGGTAAAACCTTACTCGCTACTTACTGCTTTTACAGATTTCTCAATAGAATATTCTTTCGTTAGCAGGTCGATAAGCCTTCTCGATAATTTAGTTTTCTTTTTTGGATTCCGAACATGAGTAATCTCTTTGGTAATACTTCAAAACGTCCATTACGCGAGAATGCTAGAAATACTAAACCTAAAAGGTCTCGCACAGAGGGGCCCTTGATAGAACCTCCTCGCTTGTCCACAATTAGAATGTCGGCGATCGATACTCTCGTGATTCCTTCTGAATCTTTTCCTGTAGTTAGTTCATCTTTAATACAACAAGACTTTTCCTCCTCCGGTGAGGTAGGGAGAAGACCATCCCCTGGTCGGGTGGCCTTTGGTGACTCGTCATTTATGGAGCAAGCTTTTCAGGTACCAATTTCTTCAGGCAATTCTTCTCTTTAAAATGGCACGTATGAGCATGTTCCTGATCATTCCCTTTCTTTTTCTACTTCTATTGCCCCGATCGTCAGCGGAAGTCAAGTGGGAGTTGCCTCGGGGGCGATTAGTGAAGGTTCCTTTTTTAATCCCTCCGTAAAACAATCTATTTCTCAAGATTTCCTTGATTACTTATTTCATGACACCACTGTGATGACTACTTCTTTTGAATCCGGCGGTCCTTCTAGAGGTCGGACCGAGTCAAGGTCCGGTCGGTGGACCATTATCTCTGCTTCGGGCAAGGAGACCTTGGTGAGCCCTAACGAGAAGCAATCCCCTCGTATGTTAGATGACCGTTGCATTCTCGTGCAAGTTAAGGATATTATGCAGTCGGTGACTCCTCGGCCTGATGGTGTTCCTTTTGGTAGTGAACTGCCTGGTTCTGTTGAGCCTGATGCTTTGTCGTGGGACTTGGGCCTAAGCACTATTTTGCCTGGAGAATTGAGGAAGCTCGAGGGTACCCCCAATGTTCGGCTCGTTCAGTCGCTGGTGAAGATATGCGAGCAGGTAAACATAATTTTTTATTATTCTTCATGCTTTTATTTTGATTGCCTTGTTATATAAGGGCTTTTTTCTTTCCCAGACCAAGTATTTTGCGCTCCAGCTGGATGTGCAAGATGATGATCTGTGGATCGGTAAGGATGCCTATCAACGTCGTTTGGATTCGGAGACGACGAAGGCCGCAGGGCAGACCCTCCAGTTGCAGCTTGCCAAAGATGACCTTAAAAAATTAGAAGAAGAGAAATCTGTCCTTGAGAAGGAGAAAAATGATTTGGTTCAGGCTGCTGCCCTTGCAGAGGAGTCTCGACGGCAGGCCTATGAGGAAGGTTATGATGCCAGTTATCTAAAGTGTCAGGAGGAATTGATGGCGTTTGCAGGTAACTTGACTCCTCGGAGGAGTGCTTCTGCTAGTCGGCCTGTTGATAATAACCCTTCTCAGTAACCTGTTTGACCCGACTGTTATCTTGAGTTTCTTCAAGGATCCTTTTTTTTTTTTTTTTTTTTTTGTGGTAGTGCCCCAGCCTTTTGTGCGGTTGTTTGGGTTGAATTTTTTGTATGGGAAAAATGAATTAATGAAAAAGCTACTATTTTATGAGCAGATTCATGCCTTGATCAATTTTAGTCAGTAGATATCTTTTGTGAATAGGTATAACTTCTCTAAATAATCAGAAAGATTAGCTGACTTATCTGATATTGATCTTCTGGGAAAAAAAAATATAAGGTAGCTTTACTCTGGCTCGTTAATTTTTCAATTAACTGAATGTCATAATGTTTGTTCTACAAACACACTTTTTCAAATCAAGTATAAGAATTATGGTCGACCAGGCATGGTCTCTTAGGCTCGTTCCAAAGTCATGTTAGACGTTTAAAATGTGGACATTAGGCCATCCATTCATATAACTGATTGAATAATTGTTAAGGAACGCTCAGCGTTCTTGTCGATGTTCGACCAATGCCTTGTAAGTTTGTCCTTTTGTCATGTACATCCTATATAAGGAGGCTATCATTCCTTCTGTTGAGCTCTGCTTTTCATGTCGTAGGTCTAAGTTTGCAGAGAAGATATCGTTCTAGGTATCTTCTTCAAATCCATGTTTATCTATACTGATTGTGAGTTCGATGTTCTTCAAATAAAGCAACCGACGTATCAATATATCAATTCTTTGATATGGGAGGAATTGGAAAATGTAGAATCATCACTTAGATCTAGCTTATCCAGACCTCCTTTAGCAATTCTTTGGAATGTTAGGCAGTGACTTTTTTGTAGTCTGAAATAATGACGACTATTCTCCTGATTTTCATGTCAGATTTCTTGGATTCCAATAGAGGTCTAAATATGGTTAGTTAATAGTTTTTCCATGTGATATATGAGGCAGTTACGACCTCGTAGGTCAGAGTATGAGATCCTTATTCCTCTAGTCGAGCTAGCACCTCGTTGCAATGTCGAGGATCTCTCGCTCTTTATCAAGCGACTAGGATATGTGAGCGTGCAAACTTTTCTGGTATGGAGCTCTTTTAGATCTGCTTTAATTTTGCATTGATCGCTTCGATCTGGATTCTTTTCTTCGAATCGAATAGGCCATTTGACCATAGAGGAGCCGTTCCAACTTATTCGCATTGAATACGGATAGTCAAAAGGTCGCGCTTTCATGCCTTGATCGGTTCTCTATTTAACCGTAGGATCACTTGCATATGTGCCTATAAATAAGTAGGCAGTTTCCATACTTTGTTTATATTTTCTCGGAAAAGTTGGAGTTCTCAGTTCCCATAATATTCAAAAAGTCACATTATCGTGATTCACATAATAACTTAAATTTCAACTGCCTTGTACTGACAGGTCCCATGGAAGCCCTACCTTGTACTGACGGGTCCCATGAGGCCTCGAACCTTGTATTTACGGGTTTGAGGTCCGTGGTTTCCTGTTTGCACATAGAGGGTTCATATTTTCCAGGCACCGCCGCTTTTGGATGTTACCTCCGGATTGATAGACCACTGGGGTGTGCTGGTAAATTTTAATGTTCACGATCACCCCGAAGAGATGCTGCTATAGAGTAAAATGTTAAATCTTAATGTAAAAGCAGTATCTCGTTGTGGGTGAATGAGTATTGTCGGATCTGGCTGGTAAGGCTCATTTCGTCTGGAAGAACATTCGATCTTCAGAGCCTGGCCATCGAACTAAAGAAGTCGACCATCCTGAGCAGCATGCTTCTTAGGTGGTTAGTTATAATCATCGAGGCACTAGGGAGGAGATCGGTGTTTCCGTGGACATTGTCGTGAAGACTGCAGATCTATAGAATAGGATTATGTTTTTTCTAAACAGTTGTGAAGATATGTAGGTCGTACAAAGTTCTTTGTATTCTTCGTGTGTAACTTGAGATCTGTTCTCAGAACTTCAGATGAATAATACTTTCAATGTTATCATTCTCATATTTCTTGTTTGTTGATTTCTCTCTTACTTTTATCGTTATTGTATAGATCGAGGAGCGTTTATTGAGGGGATCAATTTATACTCAACTCGCTTTAAGACTTAGGTATTTTTCCCAAATCCTTTTGATCGTTAGATATAGATCGAGGAGCGTTTATTGGATCTATGTCTATCGATCAAAAAGATTTGGAAAAAATACCCAAGCCTTAAAACGAGTTGAGTATAAATTGATCCGCTCAATAAACGCTCCTTTATCTATGTCTAACGATAAAAAAGATTTGGAAAAAATACCCAAGCCTTAAAACAAGTTGAGTATAATTTGATCCGCTCAATAAACGCTCCTCGATCTATGTCTAACGATCAAAAAGATTTGGAAAAAATACCCAAGTCTTAAAACAAGTTGAGTATAAATTGATCCGCGAGGAGCGTTTATTGAGCGGATCAATTTATACTCAACTCGTTTTAAGACTTGGGTATTTTTTTCCAAATCTTTTTGATCGTTAGACATAGATCGAGGAGAGTTTATTTGAGCGGATCAATTTATACTCAACTCGTTTTAAGACTTGGGTATTTTTTCCAAATCTTTTTGATTGTTAGACATAGATCGAGGAGCGTTTATTGAGCGGATCAATTCATACTCAACTCGTTTTAAGGCTTGGGTATTTTTCCCAAATCTTTTCGATCGTTAGAAATGGACGAGGAGCGCTTATTGAGCGGATCAATTTGTACTCAACTCGTTTTAAGACTTAGGTATTTTTTCCAAATCTTTTTGATCGTTAGAAATGGACGAGGAGCGTTTATTGAGCGGATCAATTTGTACTCAAGTCGTTTTATTTGGAGTTAGGTTCTTATACCAAAGTCATTTGATCGTTAGAAATGGACGAGGAGCGTTTATTGAGCGGATCAATTTGTAAGACTTAGGTTTTTTTCATACCTATTTGTTTGATCGTTAGATATAGATCGAGGAGCGTTTATTGAGCGGATTAATTTATACTCGACTCGTTTTAAGACCTTTAGATCGAGGAGCGTTTATTGAGCGAATCAATTTTACTCGACTCGTTATCCATTAGATCAACCTTTCAGATTAAACCAAACTGAATGCAGAAATTTGAGGAGCGTTTATTGATTCGTACTCAACTCTTGTAAATGCTTCGCCTTTTACTCAAATAAACTTCTGCTTTTGTATTTAAAATTATTTGATAATAAATTTCAGGCCAAAGCTTTTACTACAGCCAATTTAAATAGAAATAACATGAAAATAAGACAAAGGAAATAAAGCAGGATAATTTACTAGGATTCATCTTCCATAGTATTTCCGGAGGTTGACCGCATTCCAGGTCCTTGGTAGGGGTGTTCCGTCCAAGTGGGCAATCTTGTATGAACCTTTATTTCCTACATTGATGACAATGTATGGTCCATCCCAATTCTGTTGTAATTTTCCCACGTGCTTGGATACTTCTACCTTTTTTAACACCAACTCTCCTTCCTTGAAGGTTCGTATGCGTACTTTTTGATTGTAGGCTTTCTCCATATTTGTTTTAGCGACCTGTAATCGTACCGCTGCTTTTTCTCGTAAGGCTTCTGTTAGATCGATATCACTTTCTCTTGCGTTTTTGTTTTCCTGGTCGTCATACATTTCAATTCTCGGTGTTGGAATTAGTGTTTCGATCGGAATAACAGCTTCAGAGCCATATACTAGGCTGAATGGGGTTTCCCCGGTTGAAGTTCTGACTGTGGTACGATTAGCCCAAAGTACTCCTGGGAGTTCATCTAGCCATTTTCCTTTGGCTGCCCCTAATCTTTTCTCCAAAGATTTTTTTATTTCTCGGTTCGCTACCTCAGTTTGTCCATTCGCTCTAGGATGCCCAACTGAAGTGAAATTTTGTTGAATTCCCAGCTTTGTACACCATTCCATTACCTGTTTTCCTAGAAACTGGGTTCCGTTATCTGAGATTAGAATTCTAGGGATGCCAAATCGACATACTATGAACTTCCATAGGAAATTGATCACTTGGAATTGAGTTATTCGAGCAAGGGCAATGCATTCTATCCATTTGCTGAAATATTCTACGGCAACCAGAACATATGCTTTCTTGGATCTAGCAGCTGGGAAAGGTCCCACGATGTCCATTCCCCATTGGTCAAACGGCCAACATACCGGTATGGGGTGCATGTTTCGGCTGGTTGATGACTTATATTAGCATGGACTTGGCAATGATGACATTTTTGGACATACTGGATTGCATCATTGTTGATGTTAGGCTAATAATATCCAGTTCTGATGAATTTTAAAGCCAAGGCCCTTGCTCTGTTGTGATTTCCTGCTTCTCCTTCATGTACTTCTCGGAGAGACGCATCTTAGAAGAATTCCCGATACTGATCTTCGGTAAAGTTTTTCTTCTATTAATGTATATCTTGGAGCCCGATATTTTATTTTCCGAGCTTCATTTTGGTCAAGCGGCAATTTTCCTTCTTGAAGATATTCTATCATTGGAGTCATCCAGTTTCCTTCGGCTTCTTCGATTTCCATCATTTGAGCGACCGGTGTCTCATCGATATCGATTGCCGACGTATTGGAAATTAACCAGTTGATTACCCTCTATGTTTTTCTATCGTTGGATCCTGTAAATCTAGATAATTGATCGGCCCATTTATTTTCTGACCGAGGAATGTTCTGTATCTCAAAATTTTCAAATCTTTCAGCCAATTTTTTCACTTTGGTGAGGTATTTGATCATATTAAATTCGTTTACCTCATAGAGGCCTTCTATTTGCCTTTGTACTAACTCTGAATCGGTTAGTACTTTAAGATTTTTTATGTCGGCTTTGATTGCCATTTCTATTCCAGCGATCAATGCTTCATATTCTGCTTCGTTGTTTGTTACGACGAAGTCCAGTGTTATTGCATAGTTTATATCCTCTTTATTTGGTCCGGTAAAGTTGATTCCGGCACCTCCTCCTTCTCGACTTGAAGCACCGTCGACGTGCATCAACCAAGTTTGATTTTCTACGATCAAGATATCATTGGCAAGGCAGGTTGATTCAGTGTGTTCGATTGCCAGGGTCGGAGTCTCTAATAGGAAATCGGCTAAGACTTGGGCTTTAATCGCAATTCTTGGTTTGTACTCGATTTCGAACTGACCGAGTTCGATTGCCCATTTGATTAATCTTCCCGAAGCTTCTGGTTTTGCTAAGACCTGTCTCAATGGTTGGTTGGTTAACACCACAATTTTGTAGGTTAGAAAATAAGGTCGGAGTTTGCGTGCTGCCACTACTAAGGCCAAAGCGAATTTCTCTATTTCCAAGTAGTTCTTCTCGGCCCCTTGCAGTAATTTGCTTAAGTAATAAACAGGCTTATGTTCTAAGCCTTCCACTTTAACCAAAACCGAACTAACGGCCACGTCGGAGATCGATATGTAGACGTATAATGGTTCTCCCTCGGTTGGTTTGGCCAATAGCGGGGATGTCGTTAGATATTCCTTTAGGCGATCAAACGCCTGGTCGCATTCTTCGGTCCAAACAAAGTTTTTTGCTTTTCGAAGAGTTTGGAAGAAAGGCAAACTTCTGTCAGCCGATTTGGATATGAATCTATTCAACGCCACGATCTTTCCTACCAAGCTCTGCACTTGGGAGATCGTTTTTGGAGGTTTCATTTTGGTTATGGCTCGAATTTTTTTTGGATTGGCCTCGATTCCTCGTTGATGAACCAAATATCCCAAAAATTTTCCCGACTTAACACCGAAAGTGCATTTTGCAGGATTTAGCTTCATTCGGTACTTTCTCAATATTTGGAAGCATCGATCGAGATGCCTTACGTGATCTGCTTCATTCATGCTTTTGACCAGCATATCGTCTACGTAAACTTCCATTATTTCTCCAATTAATTCTTTGAACATCAGGTTTACTAACCTTTGGTAAGTGGCCCCGGCGTTCCTCAACCCAAATGACATAACTATGAAGCAATACACTCCCTGCTCGGTTACGAAAGCGGTTTTCTCTTGGTATCGCTCATCCATGTATATCTGATAAAAACCTTGGAAAGCATCCATCATGCTGAAAATCGCAAAGCCAGCGGTTGAGTCGACTAATAAGTCGATCCTTGGGAGGGGATATGGATCGCGCAGACATAATTTATTAAGGTCGGTGAAATCATTGCACATTCTCCACTTGTTATCCTTTTTATCCCCTTTTGCTACTAGCACAACATTACATAGCCATTCCGAGAAGTGTATTTCTCGAATTTGTTTTGCTTTGAGTAGCCTTTCTACTTCTGCCTTGATTATTCTATCCTTTATTGGCCCATGATTCCTCTTCTTTTGTCTAGCAAGTTTTGCCATGGGGTCGATTTTTAACGAATGACTGATTATTCGGGGGTCAATCCCCTCAATGTCGTTCGTGCTCCAGGCGAAGATATCTGCATTATTTCTGAGAAAGTCGATCAACATTACTTCCCCCTCTTCTCTTAATTCAGTTCCAATTCTTGTTGTTTTGGTTGGGCCCTCTGCACCAGTAGAACATCTTTGTGTTCCGGTGGTTTCAAAGCTTGATCTACCGGTTCCTTGCCCTTCTTATCTATTCGGTCGGTGCTAGGGATTTCAGCTTCGATTCTGTCAACGTCGACTTCTAGCTTTCTTTTGCTTGGGGTAATTGATTCAGGGCGGTTTTCAAAGTTAAAGATGTGTTGTAGCAATCCCATGCCATACAATGATCATTCACTATTTCTCCAATTCCTGTGTCAGTTGGAAATTTTATCTTCTGATGGTAAGTTGAAACAACAGCTCGGAATAGATTGAGGGCAGGTCGCCCTAAGATCGCATTGTAGGCAAAGGGAGTTTCTACTACTAAAAATTTGACTAGCTTTACCGTCCGATGTGGTTTCCTCCCGAGTGAGACACTTAAAGTTATTGTGCTACTGGGGACAATCTTGGATCCCCCAAATCCTACTAAAGGCGTAGCTACCTTTTGGAATGTTATTTGTCCCAAGTTCATCTGGGCTAAGACCTCTTTAGAGATGATATTTGCTGAGCTTCCATTATCGATCAGGATCCTTTTGACGTTGTAATTTGCTATTTCTAGCGATACCACCATCGGGAAGTCGGGGTTATCCTCTTTTGTGTCCCAAACAAGGTTTTTGGGTACCTCGCCCTCGTTGAAACTGATCAACTGGTTGTTCGTTGATTTGCTTTCTAGAGTCCATACTTCTTTCGGGTATTTTAAGCCTCCGATTATGGATCTGGCGGTCCTACGTCGAGCATTGCGACTGTCCCCGCCGGCGGGTCCTCTTGAGATTGTATGGATTGTACCGTTAATCTGGTCATTGTTCAACTCCCGTGGGGGACCATCCTCAGGAGACCTTCGACGGGAATTCCTTCTTTGATTATTATTCCGAGGGCTCCTACTTCTTCCTCTCTTGCGGTTATTCTACTCTAAATAGTCACCTAGTTTTCCTTGTTCGATTAGTTTTTCAATTTCTCTTTTGAGGTGAAAACAATCTTCAGTACGATGCCCATGTGCCCGGTGATATTTGCAGTATAATTCAAAGTTTCGTGCACCCGGTCTGGGTTGAGCGATTCTCTTTGCCTCCGGGATCCAATTGTTCCTTTCTAGTACAACCAAGATTTCTTCTAGTGGAGCAGTCAGCTTTGGGTGTTCTAGCTGATTAACCCTGCTCTGGATTGCCGGCTCGGCGGTTCTAGGTTTTTGATAGGTACTAGGTCGTCTGTCCTGGTCGTTTCGATTGTATTCTAATCGCTGGAAGACGTTGCCCTTTCCAAAAGATCGTTCATAGTCCATGGATCTTTGAACAGGAATTCTATCTTGCCGTTTGGAGCCTGAGGCCATAGCTTTGATTTTGTTCTTATCTTAAAAAGAGTTCATCTCTTCTTGGGTCATATATTTCGATGCCAAGCTCATGATCTCAGCGAACGTTCTTGGTTGTTTCCGGCTGAGGGCATTTCCAAACTGCCTATTCTTGGTGAGGTCGAAAGGAATGGAGATTATGTAATCGATATTTGGGGAATCGATCTTGAGCAGTTCCACATTAAACCTTGCCAGCCAGTTCCTTACGGATTCGCCCTCTTGTTGATAAATGGTTCCTAAATAGCTCATTGGAAGTTTTTGTCTCTTCTGGCTGGCGAACTGCTGTGTCCGTTTGTTGCATAATTCCCGGAAACTGAATATGGAGTTAGCGGGTTGCTTGGCGAACGAATCCAAAGCGAGTCCTTCTAACGTGGTCACCATTAACTTAGCGGTAAATTCCGCCGAGTGAGCATATAAGTTCATTATGTTTTTAAAGCTAAAAATATAGTCATCTGGATCAGTAGTTCCGTCATATCTGGGTAGTCGACCTTCTGCGGACTGTGTAGCGAGCGCTGCTCGCTTGCCGGCATGTCAGCTTGTTGAGAGATTTGATCGTTCTGCCTAGGCGTCTTTTGATTGGGATTTGCCCTAGTAGTTCTAGGGTTTCAAGGAACCTGTTCGAGTACGAGTAATTCCTCAGGGCAGAGTGATTTAAGGAGCATAGCAATCTGTCGTAGCTTCTCCTGAGCGTCTGACAGGGGAACCGGGATCGCTGGACCCGCACGTTCTTCCGGTACCGCACCAGTAGGGATCCCTTGTGGTTCCTCCTGGTTCTGATGATGCTCGTTCTGTTGTTGATTGTCGTTGTTCATAGGGACGTTATTATCGGTATTGCCCTGCGGATCCTCAGACGTATTATGCTGGTTGGTTGTGTTACTTCTTGCTCCGTTACGAGCGCTCTTCCTTGGGCGAGCCATATGTCGATTGAATAATTAACCTAGCCCCACGGTGGGCGCCAACTGATTATACCGTTTTTCGTCGAATACGATTAAATCAATAAAGTGGTGATATGGAGGTCAAATTCAGTACAAATAGTAGGGCTCTGTTACTTTATTCTGGATGGATCAATCTCAAGGAAGAACAATTATGTAAAAGAACAATCAGTAATCACGACAGTCAATGAGTAAATAGTAAAGCAAAATGGAATTATTCATGTTTATATTCGACCTACGTGTTCGACCTCAAGTGGACTAGCTCGAATTCGACCTAAATTATATATTGGCAAATTGTGTAAATTAACATACCTGTTTTGGTCGAACTGGAAACCTACTAGTCTGTTTGATTGATCCTATTGACAAAATAAAATCAATTCTCTCTCTTATTTGGTCTCTCATTTGTTAGTTAATCGAATAAACGTTCGAATAAACTTATCTTCAATGAGTGGTTGGAAAATTAAATCGAATCATGGATAGTTCGACACAAATAAAATAACCCGACCCGTAAGATCCGATCCGAATGATCCATTAAGAAAATCTATAAATAGAGGGCATTTATTGCATTTAAAGTGGACTCTCAACCAAAAATAAACAACAAAGCACTGTTCAGCATCATCACCTATTAGCTTTATCTGACTAAATCCTTTGAATACAGGGTTAGGTTCCTCAAATTAGAATCCAATTCAATCAGAGCATCTTGGATTCAATACTGTGAAGTAAAGCTTAAGGAATATCTGGGACGTTGATCTTATATAACTAAAATTTAGTTCATCAATTGGCGCCGTCTGTGGGAACCACTAACCAGTGTTCGAGTAGGAATGACGACCAGATTAAAAGCAGCAATAGCAGCAATGGCAGAAACCGCGGCACGTGTACGTGAGCAGCAAGGAGACAATATAGGAGGTGATCAAGTTAGCGTGCAGGAGGAAGAGGAAGTAAATGTTGGACCTTCACGACCAGCTGAAGAGGTTTTCAAATTTACTCGGGAACAGTTACAGGAACTTATCACTACTGCGCACAAAGAGTGGGTGAGCATATCAAAACTTCAAGAAGCCGAAGGTCAAAAAAACAAATCCCCAAAGCATCGTGGAGGAAAAGCAAGGGAAAGCCAAGTAGTCTCTGAAGAAGAAAATAGTAGACCAAAGGAGCTTACCAATCGACCTGTAGAAAGAAACAAAGGTGGGCCTATGGAGTATTCAGTTGAAGTAAATAAACTCGCATCTCAAGTGAAATGTCTGACAAAGAGGTTGGAGGATTGAGAGATTACATTCAACGTAAAGAATGCCCACGGGGCTGCCCAGATATGATGGAAATGGCGACCCCGAGGAACACATTGTACAATTTACACATATTGTACAGTTACATGACCTTTCAGACAACTTGGCAGCAAAGTTATTTACTACGACTTTATCAGACGTGGCTCAAAGATGGTTTGGTCGGTTAGAAGCAGGATCAATCGAATCAATTGATCAGCTTTTTGACAAGTTTATTCATCAATTTGCTAGCAGAAAAATGATTAAACCACCAGCAAATCACTTATATTCGATTGTTCAGCTAGCAGGAGAAACTTTCAGAAACTTTATGCAAAGATTTAACGCAGGATTATTAAAAGTTGAGATACCAAGGATCGATTTTCTCATAATTGTCCTTTTTCAGAATGCAAAAAATAGGGATTTTGCCAACACGATCGTTAGGGAGAATCCTGAGACTTACGAAAAGATAATGGACATTGCAAGTCAATACATGACGCAAGAAGAAATGAACATCATGCGAGGAAATTTCTTTGGCATTAACAAGGGATCCGACCATCAAGGACAGGAAGACAATGTCGAGAGATCTTTTGATAGAAGTCTCAGAACAAATGACAGAAAATTCGATCAAAGAAGTCTTCGAAGAGCTAGATCACCGGTTAAAAGATCGAAGATGTTGAATGGACCAAATCAATTCACTCCATTACGGAACAGCCAGACTCAAATATTGATGGCTATACAGGATCGAAATATACTAAGGAGACCACATCCACACAGAGAGCAGTCACATTCAAATAAATATTGTCGATTTCACAAACAAAGAGGACATGACACCAATGATTGCAGTCAGTTAAGGGATGAGATCGAAAGGTTAATATCTGAAGGATTTTTAACCGATTACGTAAGGAGAGAAGGAGTAGAATCTCCTGCTATGAAAAATCCGAACATCAAAGATGATTGACAAAGATCAAGATCCCCCAGCAGAAAAAATCAAACTTTGAAGGGCTCAGAAGGACAAAAAAATCAAGGTCAACCTGCGCGAATAGTAATAAATATGATATCAGGCGGACCAGCAGGAGGAGATAGTAAAAATTCGAGAAAAAAAGTATCAAGATCTTTAAAAGCTAGACAAGCAGAGAACACAGTTCATTCGATCAATTCAGTGAACAGTAAGATAATGATGAGGGGTAATTCGGATCCCCTGTTTTTCCAGCCTCAATGCGGTTCGAATAGCACCGAACCCTGTCGCCAGGGACCAAAAGCCGAACCAAAGCACGAAGACGATTGTTTCGAGCACATTAGAGAACCATAGATCGAAGGACACTGTTGGGCCAAGCCCAGGCCCAAGCCCTCCAAGTTGGCTATAAATACTCCATGCATTTATTATACTGAACAACAACTTCCTAGGCGCACTAACCTTGAGACTGCTGCTCGGGTCACTCGAGAGTATTAGAATAGGCTTTCTCATACATGTTTCACCCTCTAGCTTGTACGGCATCCAATAATGCTCGAATAGGACCCCTAACATTTGTACTTGTACTCAATTTACTCGAATACAATTACATTTGGTCTTTATTTTTCTTTTAACATTATTGTCATCGTGTTATCTCCTCACCCTTGATCGAACCAACGAAAACACGTAAGATCAATTGGCGCCCACCGTGGGGCCCTATTCGAGTATTAGATCGAAATATGCCTAATACGAGGAGAAAAATGTATGCCAGAAAAGCTTAAGGATAATGGTCAAGCCTATGGTCGCACAAATCTTTTATTTCTTCAACGAATTTATTTTTAGGAGCGATTAAGAAGTTCAGCAGGTATCATCGAAGGCTTAGAAGATCTATAAAATTGCAGCTTGTCAATTGACGATCGGAATTTATTTTTCCGATCTTCGCGTTTATTAACTTCAATGACAAGTTCTTTCGAATCGGTTATTTTGAAGACCATTTACGAAATCTCTATGTACTATTTGTCGACTGTGGTGTTCTTTCTCAAAGTTAATCGGGATAAGTTGATTGATTGAATATCTGCAATCGATTAGATAAATTCTCGAGCTAATGGACGGAATATTGGCTATCATTTCGACCAATAACGGAATTCAAGTAATAAAATTCAATCAGAAATGAAGCTTTATCATTATAAATCTTCAGATAAGTTACAAAGTAAAGCTTCGAATTTAATTCGAGCTCAAGAAATGCAATACAATCACTCCTACTCTATTACAAATTTCATGAGGTAATATACTCGATCTTCCTCCCTTAAGCTCGCTCCAGATACAGAACTCATCGGTGACTCTTTTTGAAATCACTCGCCACGTGTCGCACATCCGTCTTCGTACCGAGCGAAAGCCGGATCGGAATTTCTCTTCGAGACTCCAAACCGGCCTGAGGTCTTCGTCGGTAAACAATGATTGTCGAAATCATTCATTGTATGCCGACCGATCCAAACCGGCGCAGCAGAGGTTTATCTCAGCAGAGGCGCTCCAGGGGAACTCGAAGGAACTATCTTGTAAGAAAGCCCTCGAGGAAGCTGGTGCCTCAGACTTAAAGAACTCCACTTGGAGTAACCTACTGCCCGATCAGGTACTGCGCCAGAAGACCGGAATTCAAACCCGTCACAGACAAGATATGTCTGGGAAAACAGGTTGCCTGCCGGTATTCTAGGCGCAATTTCTTTTGCCTGTCGATATTCTAAGCGAAAAGCTTTTACAAAAGGAAACAAGGTCGAAAAACAAAGTTCGAACTCTAATCTCAAACTCTTTTATCTGGGAGAAAATACGAATCAAATCTGAAATTCGACCCATGGTGATCGGAGGAGCATAAGGAAAAAAGCAAGAAGTGCTGTATACACGAAGGGACCTATTTATAATGGTGAAGGATTTTTAATCAACGGCCCAGATAACAGGCTACGAACGGTTTGATGTCCGTAATAAATGGAAGGACCGTTACGTTTCCCGAGAAATAGGGCCCTGTTTGGTAATGAAGGACACATAATTCAATGGGGAGTATAGAAGAATTACGACATTCTAAATATCGAACAGTCACGACGTGTTCATAACATTATATTGAAGGATGGCATGTCGGATTCGTATTCGGTTTATTTAGATATTTTTACACTCAAGTATTTATTGTTATGCTTTTACATTACCAACTGAGAAGAAATATAATCGGTTTAGTCGAACAGAATTCTCGACCTGGGAATTATACAATTATGGAAGTTCAGCAGTGATAAGGATTTATGGCATCATTTCTCTTATCAATTTCAGGGCCGCTAAAATATTTATCTATTATCCGATCAGGCAACTGGTATTCGATTATTTCTCTATCGATATTAGAAGATCAAAATGGAGTTACGAAAGATAAACTCTATTCTATTTATATTTGATGTTATCAACAAAACAAAGAGGAAGTGTATTTATATTATCTTGGAAAATACAAAAGCTGGGAAATACATATCGAGCATAGATCAAACATTCATATTACATCAAGAACACTATTACTCCCTACAATCCTATGAAATTTTCGGTCTCTTCTCCTACCGTCTATTAGGGGTAACTTAGCTCCGACCATGGAATCTCCTTCGGACCCACAGGCTTTTAACTTTATTTGCAATCTTCCGAAGACAGAGGGGCGAATACTCGGCAATATTCTCCGGGATTCTCTTCCCAGCACGTCTTCCTAAATGCATAGTGGCAACAGGTCGATGCGCCTGGCGTATTGGCTTTCAAGATGGAAATCGCATTTGCCTGTCGATATTCTAAGCGTGGTTGCTCTAATTTTTCTTCCGCTCGAAGATTGTTCCGCTTAAAATTTGTTCGAAGTCCGAACTCAAACAGTCGAATTAATTGAATAGTCGCCTTGACCACCATGATCAGATAGGTAAATTCTCGGTGCGACGAATGAGATAATTTCAACAATAGGCCAGCCTTTTATAGCCGAAAACAGAAAAGAATCCGACGGTGTATAATTCGCGAAGTGAACGGACAAGATTTGTCGACCGTTGCGATTCCAGGTAAAACGGTAACCGTTTTGAAAAAATCAAACTTATCGAAATTGGGAACCTACAGACAAAGAATTGTCTCGACAAAGGCATAAGGATTATTGAGTTATTCACCACTGGCTATTTATCCACGATTCATCTTTTCTCATGATTACAGAAGACTATTTTCTCGTCAAAATGTATTTCGATCAGAGTTACATATTCAATGAAAACTAATTTCATCTATATTCATATTCATGCCTCTCTACCCAAATATTATCGAGCTCTGTTATTTTATCAGTATTTGTCTCAGTCTACTACTATCTAAGGGTGAAAGCCTCTGCTATGCCCCTTAGATCGAAATTATTGAATGGGTGAAAGCCTCTGCTATGACCCAAGGGCTAAAAATGCTCTGAAAACGACTAAGGGTGAAAGCCTCTGCTATGCCCCTTAGATCGAAATTATTGAATGGGTGAAAGCCTCTGCTATGACCCAAGGGCTAAAAATGCTCTGAAAACGACTAAGGGTGAAAGCCTCTGGTATGCCCCTTAGATCGAAATTATTGAATGGGTGAAAGCCTCTGCTATGACCCAAGGGCTAAAAATGCTCTGAAAACGACTAAGGGTGAAAGCCTCTGCTATGCCCCTTAGATCGAAATTATTGAATGGGTGAAAGCCTCTGCTATGACCCAAGGGCTAAAAATGCTCTGAAAACGACTAAGGGTGAAAGCCTCTGCTATGCCCCTTAGATCGAAATTATTGAATGGGTGAAAGCCTCTGCTATGACCCAAGGGCTAAAAATGCTCTGAAAACGACTAAGGGTGAAAGCCTCTGCTATGCCCCTTAGATCGAAATTATTGAATGGGTGAAAGCCTCTGCTATGACCCAAGGGCTAAAAATGCTCTGAAAACGACTAAGGGTGAAAGCCTCTGCTATGCCCCTTAGATCGAAATTATTGAATGGGTGAAAGCCTCTGCTATGACCCAAGGGCTAAAAATGCTCTGAAAACGACTAATGGTGAAAGCCTCTGCTATGCCCCTTAGATCGAAATTATTGAATGGGTGAAAGCCTCTGCTATGACCCAAGGGCTAAAAATGCTCTGAAAACGACTAAGGGTGAAAGCCTCTGCTATGCCCCTTAGATCGAAATTGTTAAAGGGTGAAAGCCTCTGCTACGACCCGAGGACTAAAAATGTTCTGAAAACGACCAAGGGTGAAAGCCTCTGCTATGCCCCTTAGATCGAAATTATTTTCATCGATCAATCAAGATCAACCAGCATTTCTATTCTTTTCTCTCCATAATTATTCATTCGTCTAAGGCTAACAGCCATCATCGCGACGTTTATATCAAAATTATTATTCAAGATCGGTCAAAACCCTTTTTCGATTATTACTTCGCGATTATTTGTCTGACTAGGGAATTTGGCCCCCCGGATTAAATTTGTTACTCAAGGATCATCTCGGGATTCTTCTATTCGATCTCTTAATTATTATGTATTTGATCGGGGTACAAAGGTCTCCGACAGGTAAATTCAAAATCAAGGAATATCGGTTATCATCCATCGTCTGAATATTTGTAAAAATTTTTAAAGAATAGCTCTTATTCGTATTCTTGAGACAGAGAGATGGATGCTCGACAACAGTATACAAAAGCAATTCTATAAGATAACAAGTAAGGATGATGAGAGAAATAAATATCTCATTCATGACATTACAAACAGTTACAAAAGAGTTCGAAATTACAATGATAAATCGAGCAAAAACTTTACATTTAATGTAACCCTATTACAAATTAACCCTACGCTAGAATGTTCTCGTAACTGAAGACGGAAGGCGAGGCTGGGATAACACTTCTACCCTTAATCCATCGCTTCCTCAATAATCGCTCCGTGCTGGAGCAGGCCGAGAGACAGTGAGGCAATCCCTAGAGAAATTATTCCACGCAATCTCGAAGGCAACATTCTTCAAGGAATATCTTGAAGAAGTAGAGATCGAGTGCAGGAAAACTCCTCCAGCAGTTGACCCACTATCCGACCGGGTGGATTGACAGGATACAGGAGATCGAACCTGCCTCAAAGACTTGAAATCAAAGAGAGCTGGTCGCCTGCCGGTACCCCAGTCGCATTAATTTTCGCCTGTCGATACCCTAGTCGAAATAAGTAGCCATCAGGAGATAGCGAAATTTATAAATAGTTCGGAGGAAAACCTCGAACAGTTCAATCGGGGATAGCAAACGGAACATGGCGGCTAGAAAGAGTAAAATCTCAATCATAGAGCCGATCAGAAATGTTACTGAAATGAAAAGCTTGAAGCTAACTACGGAACTATATATAGTGAAAAGAAAAGGCAATTAACGACTCAGATTTGATGGTACTAACGGCTGAGATATAAGCAGTAAATGCAGCGACCGTTCCACTTCCCGAAAATTCAGGAACCGTGCGGATAAATGGAGAAACGGTAAAATTCAACAATGCTCGAAATAATTATTGTTTAATTCCCGATCGTTAAAGAAAGTCACAAAGAAAAAGTCGGACTATAACTGATCAAGGAACCATTATCAAGAACTCGTCCGAGGATGGACCAAGATCGGTAAAGAGCTTTATTTAAGCAGATAAGAACGAATGTAAGAAATTAATCAAGAAATTATTATTTCCAGAGTTCGATACATTGAAAAGTTACAAGTTACAAAGATATCAACTCCTGTTACATTTTATAATTCTACAAACACCTACAAAGCTTCCTATAAAATTTTCGGCGAACGATAATGTCCTTACTCGGATTGGAGGAGCCTGTCGAGCCAACAGGCTTTTATCTTTATTTATGATTCCTCAAAAAGGAGAAGGGTAAGGCATCCTTTTCTAGGTGTAACGTGAATACTTTATTGAGGGCCTCGACCCTCGAAGCTCCACCCCTTACATCCTCGAGGAAGAACCGAACAAACCGCTGGAGACCCCTAAAAGATTTGATGCTTGAACTTCTCCTAAACCACGGAGGGTCGTGGGGAGTGCCCGGGTCGTGGGTGGTCAGCGATAAAGCTGACCGGACTCCAAGGTCGGAATAATGCTCGCCTGCAGATACCCTAGTCGAGGTCGAAATACCAGTTAGTCTATGACATGCAGAATAGGTCCTACCTCGAAATTTAAAATATTGCGCCATACAACAAGATCGTTTAACCAGCATGGTTGAAGGAGTCTGCTTTAAAGATAATTTTATAAGGATACAAATTGAAGAACCCTATTTATAAGTACTATTCTCAAAATCCAACGGCTAGCGAAAAACGAAAGGAACGGTCAAGATCAAAAGACTGTTGCGCTTCCCGAGAATTTCACCGGGGAGAGAAAGTGATACTACTTTTTGAAAATAAGCGGAATTACTACGCCAAAGGTCGAAAAATTGAGAAGGCAAACTAAAGCATGATCAAAGAAAGAGCACATAGGGAGAACATACGATTCGAAAAGAAGAGTAAGGTATTACAAGCCATGGGAAATAAAATATCTGAAAATTATTCATGATTGCACAAATAAAAACGGTACGGAAATATTACAAGCCCGAGCAAATTAGAGACGACATCTAAACAAGCTTATTATCAGAAAGAATCTTTTGAAGCTCAGCGCTACGAGCCTCATATCCTGCTGCGAACCCACGATCATAAGCCTCCTTCTCTTGACGTATGAAATCTTGCTTCTCCTGCTCATGAAGGTTCTTCAGTTTCTCGATTTTCTCGTTCAGCTGATTATGGATCTCTTCTCCACGTTCGTTAGCAGTCTTCTCCCTCTCTAAAGCAAGTTTCTCTGCGAGGACGCGGTCGAGCTCGACCTTCTTCTCCTCCAGCTCGAGAGAAATAGCAGCACGCTGGCTGGTCTCCCGCTCAGCAAATGTTTTAAGCTCAATAAAATCTTGTCCGGCCTGTTAAAAGGATCAGCAGCATTATTCTTCTTTTTTTTTTTTTTTTTTTTTTTAAAAAAAAAAAAAAAAAAAAATAATACACCTGAAAAAGGAAGTGCTGCCCAGACTCGAACAACTCTTCTATGTTTCTCTCTTTGGACAGGTTTCTCTCCTTAGGTATGTCAGTCTCTGAAGAAGTAAAAGTAGCCTGCAACAAGTTACCCATGGGATCAACCTTAGAAGGAGACTCGTCTTTCAACTCCTCGTGCAAGGAAGAAGCAATTTTTTGAGGAGAGGAATCGGCAAAAGGTCGGGGAGGATTATCAATTCCTAAAGCTTCAAACTTGGATTTTTTGCCGGGATTCCCTGAGGGAGGAACGATCGAAGTATCGGAGGATGACTTGCTACCAATAGCAAGATTTTGTAAAGCCTCAAGGGGTGTAACCTCATCGGAATAAGGCCTCTTATTCGAAGAAGGAACAGGAATCTTTTCTGGGACACGATCTTCACTTTTAGAATCAATCACTTTCGGGGAGGAACCTCCGAGCTCAGCCTCGGGCTTTTCGCCACCCTTGTTTGGTTTCGAGGAGGCACTTTTTTCTTTCTTATCTTCTTCCCCTTTAGGAGCTTTTGGGGAAGACACAGAGGTCTTAGAAGAAGATTTGGAAGGTTTGGCCTCCTTGTCAGCCTTTCGCTCTTTGTTCGATTTCTTATTCTTCGAACCACCAAATATCGATCTGGGATCGATAGCTTTGCCTAATACATTCTCCATAATAAGTGAATCTGGGATCGATAAGCTAGAATCTTTACTTTCTAAGGAATTCAAAAAATGCAGAAAATAAGGGGAGAGCTCCGATCTCTGTAAGGGAGGATATCGTATGAATAATGAAAAAAAATCCTAATATTTATAGACGCTACGCACTACGATTGTGATAGTGAATCGAAGCGACCATGGAGAAAAATCCCACTCGGATAAACAAAGTTCGATCAGAAAGTGTGAAAAATCATCGATATTTATAAAGTTAGAATTCACAAGTTACACGAATCAGATCAAGAAATATAAAGTCAACTCGTTTACAAAATAAGGTTACATGAGTAAATACAATTGATTTCCTAACTAGAGAACCTTGAATCGCCCCCTCCGGCTTACTCAACCCCAGTAACTCGCTAAACTGAAGATCATACGATATATGCATATTTGAAGCTGGATAATTACCCGGCTTGGTCGAAAGATCGACCGTCTCCCTTATCCGGGGCATTGCCTATATTGACATCTTTATCTGCCTCCCCGGGCACATTAGAAGGATCGTCGCAAGAATACTCGAGCACATCAGGGTTAGGCATTGGAATGCCATACTCCTCGACTAAGGGGGCAAAGCGATGTCCCTGCCAGTTAGTGTTCTCCTGGGGAAGAGAGGAAGCTTTATAATCCTTCCCTTCAGCATTCTTGAAAGGGTCCATATACTTGAAATATTCCTCCATATCATCCGGAATTTTCTCGGCCGCGACTAATTGTTGAACCCCTTTATAAAAAATCGTCTGAAGAATTTCTCCCGTTTTCCTTTGAACTAAAGGATCTAAGACAGGGGATTCCAAGAATTCTCGTATGGCCGGAATCTCGGCTTCTTCCCGGCCCTGGGCATACGCACGCTCGGAATCTTACTTTGCCAATTCGAGTTCTATCTTTACTTTCTTCAGCTCTTCCTCAAGGGCACTTCTCTCTTTGACGGACGCAAGCAAGTCCTCTTCTACTGAGGAAGAATGTTTCGTATTCGCTTTCTCAAGCTCCTTCTTTACTTGGGATAATTCTCGCTGAGTTTCGGCCAATTGAGATCGAAGAACTTGATTGTCAGAAAAAATCTGCGCAAATGCATCATGAGCCTCCTGCGACTCCTGCTCCAACAACGCCAAACGATAGGATTGGAGGGCGAACAAATCTCCGATCTACGAGACATTTCTCAGATAATTAGCAAGGTTTAGGGGCATGAAAGGAGACGATTAAGAAAGATTTTTTACCTCATGATAGGTTCGCGAGAAATCACTCAAAACTTCGAAATCACCTTTTACAGAATGGAGCAACATATCCCTTCTAAATCGACTAGCCATGAAGATTCTAGCAGCTTTGTCGAATTCGTTCTCCCCGTTCGCATCCAGGTCAGTCATAATGGTGCCATCTTCGGGATATCCTGCGGCTCGGCCATTTCGAAGATGCTCATCCATAAAGTCCACCACATCTGGCTCCGATCTACCTTCTCGGCAAGGGACTGAGTCAGATTTCACGCCAAAAGGTTTTACCCTCCTCGAGGGCCCTGGATGTTCGGCGTTCCTTTTTTGACCCAGAAGCCTCTCGTACTCCTGAATACCCTGAATCCGGTTCCAGGAATGTTGACTGTAGCCAACAGAGGAAAGAGCAGATGTATCAGGAGAGAACAAAGTTCGAAGAGGTCCGGCTGTAGCTGAATTCAGTGAACTCATGGTACCAACCCCTCTCAATTCGGGAATCAAGGATGGTATGACAATCGAACTTTCGCCTAGTTTAGTCGTATCAGCTTTTCTTTCGGAGGCATAAGGCAACGGATCGAAGTAAAATCGCTTGTCTTCAACCGGACCGACAGCGAACATACGAAATCTCTCAACAACTCGACCTGCAGAGATGATACAGAAAAAGGTCCAAGTTTAAACAAGAGCAATAGTTCAATAAAACCTAAAAGCAAGCAGGAGAGGAGTGGCATACCCAAAGAAAGTGGAGCAGTGTTCGAAGCACTGGAGGTTGGCAGGACATCGGTTCGCTTAAGGGGCCCTTCGGAGGACTGCTTAGGGTATATAATCGCCGGAGCTAGGTAGTTACATTGGCTCAACCCAGCCAATCGCAAAACGCCTTCTTGGATCAGGAATCTAGTCTGGAAAGGGTTAGACTGCAGTTGCCCCAAGACTTCATCAGAAAGACGGTGGCTAAGTTTTTCTTTTATCCTGCGAGAACCGTATGTCCAAGTATTTGCGCCATCCCATCGATAAGGTCTTGTTTTCGAGCCACCCTCTGAGAAGGGAACATCAGGGCCCTTCACGAAGAAAAATCTTCTTTTCCAACCTATACTCTTCTTTGTTGTTATCTTTGTGAGAAAAGGCCGTTTGGACCGCGGAAGGACGGAGACAAACCCCATGTTCGAACCCTTGCATGGGTCCATTCGAAAAATCTGCCAAAAGTTACTGAAGGAAGCCTCTTCCCCCTTGGTCTCCATAAGAACGCAAAACGCAAGTATGTATGCAATGGAGTGTGGGAGAAGCGGAGCGGGGGAAAGCGAAAAGAAATTCAGGATGTTTCTGATAAGAGGAACGAACGGGATACGCAAGCCACAGGAAAATTGTCCCTCGTAAAAAGCTTGACATCCAGCGGGGGGCTCAGTGGCACGCTCGGTGTAAGAAGGAACTACAATCGAAAAACCTTTGGGAAGAAATTTCCCAAAATCCGCCTCGAGGCGAGCATAATCCTTTTTCGAAAAACAACAGGAAGTTTCACTAGCGGGAAGCTCTGACTTACCCGAGGTTACGACTTGTGAGGCTTGCGTATGTTTAAAGATCCTGACAAAGGCACCTTCGCCGATACTACGTTTGTCGACTTCATTCTCTTCGAGATCCTCGCTCGGATCGTCGTCTTCGCCGTCTTGATGAAATTCCCCATCTTCGAAGTCATCTACAAGCTTAAACAAGGGATCAGATTCTTGACTCTCTGCGACCTTATTCTTGCCCTTTGAAATTCTAGAACTTGACATTATGAATTCGGAGATGAATATACTAAGTAACTACCTTTTCGATTAAAACACTTCGAGCTCAAGAGAAAATATAACATGGAAGTAATTTTTCAACGGGTCAACATATATATACGGGGTTAAAAAGGTAAATTGCAAAGAGGTCCCCGAGTAACCTCGACGGTTGAACTTACCAAGGGTAAAAACTTCGGGTTATTCTACTCAAAATAGCCTTTTTGGTCCTTCATTTTCTAGAATTGCAGAATTTGTCTTTACGGTTCATCCCTAAAGATCTCGGAGGCCCTGCTTATTATAACCGGAAATTCGGGAAAGCATCCATCTGGGGATCGAACAACACATCTTGGAACCAAAAAGGATATTATTACTTCAACATCCTCTGACAAGGGCGACTACAGAACACATCGATGCATGTTTTCTTGTATATGCACTCTTTTTCCCTAGCTCGGTTTTTATCCCAATGGGTTTTTCCAAGTTAGGTTTTTAACGAGGCATATCCTCAAGATATCCGAACGGTTCGTCTCATTGTAGCTTGGAAACGTATTCTGTACTTCTTCGAGCGCTTGCTTCGCTTTACACTCGAGAAGTGGGGGAGTATTGATGAGGGGTAATTCGGATCCCCTGTTTTTCCAGCCTCAATGCGGGTCGAATAGCACCGAACCCTGTCGCCAGGGACCAAAAGCCGAACCAAAGCACGAAGACGATTGTTTCGAGCACATTAGAGAACCATAGATCGAAGGACACTGTTGGGCCAAGCCCAGGCCCAAGCCCTCCAAGTTGGCTATAAATACTCCATGCATTTATTATACTGAACAACAACTTCCTAGGCGCACTAACCTTGAGACTGCTGCTCGGGTCACTCGAGAGTATTAGAATAGGCTTTCTCATACATGTTTCACCCTCTAGCTTGTACGGCATCCAATAATGCTCGAATAGGACCCCTAACATTTGTACTTGTACTCAATTTACTCGAATACAATTACATTTGGTCTTTATTTTTCTTTTAACATTATTGTCATCGTGTTATCTCCTCACCCTTGATCGAACCAACGAAAACACGTAAGATCAGATAACTTTTGATGATTTCGACCTACACAGTGATTACACTTTACATGACGATCATGATGTACCAGACTGGACCATGGTCATAACATCAGAAATTGGCAATTGCACTTTTAAAAGAATCCTAGTTGATTCGGGTAGTTCAACCAATATATTATTCCTGGACGCACTCACACAAATGGAGCTAGGAGTAAGTTCTCTACAAACGGTCAACACGACTTTGTCAGGGTTCGGAGGAGCAGAGATTATGCCATTAGGCACCTTGACTTTGTCAACCACTTAGGAGATGAACATAACAGCAAAACAAGAATGGTCAAATATCTAGTAGTAGATTCACCGTGCGCGTATAATGTAATTATAGGAAGACCAGCTATGAACCCTTTTCAAGCTGTTCTCTCTACTTTCCATAAAAAAATGAAGTTCCCAACTAGATTTGGCATTGGAGAAGTAATAGGAGACTCAAAAGAGGCTTGGAATTGTTACACTGTTTCCGTCGATACAAAGAAATCAGTACTTCATCGAGTAATATCTATCGAAGAAGCAGAGGACCTTCATCTTGCAAAAAAGGGAAAAAAGGGAACTGAAGATGTGATTTCATCTCCAGTCGAAGAAGCTAATTCGAGAAAACGAAAGTTTGAGACTCCTAGGGTCGAACCTGGTGAAGGTTTAAAGAAATCGAGCTTGTCCCTGGAAAGATAAGCAAAACAACTAGAATAGGAAGTCAATTGAGCGAAGGATTGGAAGTTCTACTAATAGAGTTTCTTCGAAAAAATGTCGATGTGTTTGCTTGGTCGACCAGTGACTTACAGAGCATTGATCCCAGTGTGATTGTTCATAGACTGAACATAGATCCGTCTGCTCGACCAGCCAGACAGAAAAAACGAAATTTTGGTCCAGAAAAAAACAAAATAATAGAAGAAGAGGTAGACAAACTATTAAAAGCTGGATATGTCGTTAAAATACAATTTACCGACACGTTGTGCAATGTAGTTTTAGTCCCAAAGAAGGAAGGAAAGTGGAGAATGTGCAACGATTTCACCGACCTAAACAAACTTTGCCCAAAAGATCCATATCCTCTACCCAGAATTGATACTTTAGTTGATTCAACACCAGGATGTGCGATATTAAGTATGATGGACGCATTTCAAGGGTTTTATCAAATATTTATGGCACTCGAAGATCAAGAAAAGACAGCTTTTGTTACGGAAAAGGGAGCCTATTGCTTTAAAGTAATGCCATTTGGTCTAAAAATGCAAGAGCCACATACCAGAGATTAGTTAACAAAATGGTTTAACCACTGATCGGAAAATCAATGGAGGTTTATGTCGATGATATGTTGGTAAAAATCTTGAAAGAATCTGATCATTTAGTCCATATCGAGCAAGCATTCAACATAATGAGGAAGTATGGGATGAAATTTGATCTTACGCGTTTTCGCTTGTTCGATCTATGTGGTGTAAAATGCCGTACAAATGTTTGTAAATAGAAGAAAAAGATCAATAGTATTTGTATTCGGGATGATTGAGTACAAATTACAAGTATTGAGAGTCCTATCCGAACATTATAGGATGCCGCACAAGCTAGAGGGTGAAATACATATAAAATAGCCTATACTATTCTTCCTAAGTAGTTCCGAGTAGCAGCCTCGGAGAAAGAGCACCTGGGATGTTGTGTCATCGTCATAAATGCTTGGGTTATTTATAGCTGATATGATGGGCTTTCTGACACACTTGCAGGAGTACTTTTCCGGCCCGCTGGCTTGGGCCTGGGCTCGGCCCAACAGTAACCTTCTACCTCGGGTTCTCTGCGCTGGGTCAGAACAGATCATTATATGCCCCGGCTCGGTTCGATACTTTTGAGGACGGAACTTGTGTTGTTCGATCCATATCGGGCTTGCAAAGATAGGGGATCCAAATTACCCCTCACCAAAATTAAACCCATCAAAATGTACATTTGGCGTTCGAGCTGGAAGATTCCTGGGTTATCTAGTCAATGAAAGAGGAATTGAAGCCAATCCCGAGAAAATTCAAGTTGTTCTAGAAATGAAGCCACCAAGGACTATAAAAGAAGTGCAAATCAAGGTAGGGAGAATCACAGCTTTAAATCGATTCATTTCAAGATCAGCCGACAAGAGTCTACCATTTTTTAAAATACTCAGGAATGCTAAAAAATTTAGTTGGACCGATGAATGTGACCTTGCGTTCGATCAATTAAAATCTTACTTAAGTTCTTCACCCCTGCTTGCAAAACCTATTGGAAACGAAGTTCTATATTTGTACATAGCAGTATCTGACCAAGCGATAAGCTCAGTGTTGGTAAGATCAGAAGGGAAGGATCACAAACCAATCTATTATGTGAGTAGAGTGCTACAAGTAGCTGAAACAAACTACCTGGAAATTGAGAAATTCGCACTCGCCCTGATGGCAACGGCACGAAAACTCAGACCATATTTCCAATCTCACAAAGTGATTGTATTAACAAGTCAACCATTAAGGCAAGTTCTTTCTAAACCAAACGCTTCGGGAAGATTGGTCAAATGGACCGTAGAGTTAGGCGAGTACGATATTGAATTTCAACCAAAAATTGCAAGAAAAGCTCAAGTGCTGGCAGATTTTCTTCTGGAAACTACGACAACTGACCAATTACCTCCAACTTCAATTTGGATGCTCCACATCGATGGATCATCAACATCAACTGGAGGAGGAGCGGGAATTTACTTCCAAGGACCAGAGGACGTTGAATTAGAATTCGCTCTAAAACTTGATTTCCCGATAACCAATAACGAAGCTGAGTATGAAGCACTGATATCTGGATTAAAGATGGCTTTCGAAACAGGAATTTAGAAATTGATTGTTTATACTGATTCACAACTGGTCGAAAGGCAGTTCAATGGTCTGTTTGAAGCAAAGGAAAAATCGATGATTCAATACTTAACTTTAGCTCATGAGTGGGCATCAAAGTTTGAAAGTTTTCAGATTGAATATATTCCTAGAGCAGAAAACACTCGAGCAGATGCTTTATCAAAATTCGAAAATTCGATCGAAACAATCAAACAGAGAAAAGTCACTTTGATAATATCTACCAAATCTTCAATTCAAGAATCTGTCGAAAAACATTCGAGGAAAGTCTTGAATATCAAAGAAATAGAGGGAAGCTGGAAGACTGAAATTGTGAAGTATCTAACAGATGGTACATTACCACAAAACATAAACGTAGCAAGACAATTGAAGTATCGGGCTCCTCGTTATGTGCTTATGAACGGCGACTTATACAGAAGAACAATATACAGAAGAACAACTGCTGGTCCTTTGGTAAAATGTTTGGCCCCTACGCAAGCAAAATTAGTATTAAAAGAAATTCACGAAGGATCTTGCGGTAATCATTTAGGTGGCCGCTCTTTGGCTCTAAAAGTTTCAAGGCAAGGTTAATACTGGCCTAGATTGGTCGAAGAGGCAAACAAATACGCTCAAAAGTGTGCAAAATGTCAAATTCATGCAAACATTCCTCATCAACCGGCTTAAAAAATGGAACCAATATCGGTTGCATGACCCTTCCCTTCGACCAATGGGGGTAGACCTTGTGGGACCACTTCCAGTAGCTAAAGGACAAATCAAGTATTTACTCGTAGGGATTGAATACTTCAGTAAATGGATCGAAGTTGAAGCCCTTGCTACTATCTCTCAGACACAAATCATCAATTTTTATTGGAAGAACATTGTAACTCGATTTGGTTTGCCAAGAGTTATTATATCTGATAATGGAGCTCAATTTGTTGGGTCTAGGGTAAAAGCATGGTGTGATAAACATGGAATACATCAACGGTTTACATCGGTAGGATGTCCCCAAACCAACGGACAAACAGAAGTGACAAACAGAGAAATCATCTCGCTTCTAAAGAAAAGACTCGAAAGAGCTAGTGGAGCATGGTTGGATGAATTACCATGGGTATTATGGGCAAATCGAACGAAGGAAAAAACGGCCACTGGAGAAACCCCGTTCAGTCTAGTATATGGTTCTGATGCCGTAGTCCCAGCTGAAATACAAGTCCCAACAACAAGAATCAAATTATATGAAAAAACAACCAATGAAGAATGAAGAGGCTATGAGGTCGACCAATCCGAAGCAAGAAGAGAAAAAACTTTAGCAAAAATTCAAGCTTATAAAACTACGATGGCCAAAGCTTACAACAAGGATGTACGTCTGAAAACATTTCAAGTAGGAGATCTGGTGTTAAAGAAAATTGAGGCATCTAAGGACACTGAAAAACTAGATCCGAAATGGGAAGGACCCTACAAAGTCGTCGAGGTGGGAAGAAAGGGAGCATATAAGTTAGAATATCTGAACGGAAAATTTGTCCCAAGAACTTGGAATGGAAGAAACTTAAGAAAATTCTATACCGTACCTAAAGATTTTCTTATCAGGATGATCATGTGTGGTCATTTTTTGTAAATGTGAGTTCTTAAAACATCACATCTTCTTGTGTTTTAATTAATTTGTATTGAAACAACTGCATATCAATGGAACAGAATTATCTTTTTTGCTAAATTATTTGTGTTGTTTCTTGTTTATCAAAATCCTTACATTGCAAAGTGATAAGTCGATCGATTGATTACTTCAATGCATCAACGTCTTTGATAGCTTCAAAGCATCGAAATCCTTACACGGCAAAGTGTTAAGTTGATCGATTGATTGCTTCAAAGCATCAACCTCTTCGATAGCTTCAAAGCATCGAAATCCTTACACTGCAAAGTGTTAAGTTGACCGATTGATTGCTTCAAAGCATCAACCTCTTCGATAGCTTCAAAGCATCGAAATCCTTACAAATACAAAGTGATTGATCGCTTGAAAGCATCAAACTCCTCGACCAAATTATTGCTTACTTTAAAATTCGACCAAATTATTGCTCACTTTAAAATTCGACCAAAGTATTGCTTACTTTAATATTCGATCAAAGCATCAACCTTACAAATATTCTTGCATTTATTGCTACTGCACTATTCAGTCTAGTTCCTACCGCTTTTTTACTTATCTTTTACGTAAAAATAGTCAGTAAATCAAAATGATTAATTCAATTGAATGAAACTTTATTTCTGATTTGTTTTTATCAAAAATTGACGAAGTCAATTGAAAAGAATTCAAAATTCGTTTTCTATAAATTCAACGAAAGTATTGCTTACTTTAAATTCAACGAAAAGGTTGCTTAAATTAACTTCAACGAAAGTATTGCTTACTTTAAATTCAACGAAAAGGTTGCTTAAATTAACTTCAACGAAAATATTGCTTACTTTAAATTCAACGAAAGTGTTGCTTACTTTAAATTAAACCAAAAAGTTGCTTGCTTTAAATTCAACAAAAGTGTTGCTTAGTTTAGAGTGTAGTTTTCTTTAAATTCAACCAAAAAGTTGGTTTCTTTAAATTCAACCAAAGTGTTGCTTAATTTAACTTCAACGAAAGTGTTGATTTCTTTAAATTCAGGTTATTATATTATCTTCGACCTAAGCTTTGCTTTCTTCTATAAAAAGATCTTCAATTAAAATTACTTCGATAAAATATTTGTATCAAAACTTCATTCAGAAAAGTTATACCATTTCTTCAATATAAGATTAATATGAATAGGGAACTAGTGCAAATACCATGCTTTCTTGAAATTGACATTCGAACAAAGATGTTTAAAAAAGCGATACGATAAAACAAAGAAAACAACTACTGTCAAAAGATGAAAATAACAGTCACGCGCTAGTACAAAAGTTTAAGCATCAAGTATAGATGCAGGAAGCTGACCAATGAGACACTACTTCAAAATATCTAGCCACTCCCTCAAAAAAGCGCGACATCAATCTTGGTTCTGAGGATCATCACCAACAATATTAGTAACATCAATATGATCAAAACCCTCAGTGCTCTGATCTTCCTCAACATTTTGATTGATTAGAGTATCAATTTGCTCTCGTGTTAAAACCTGATGTTGTTCGATGTGTGGCTGTTCGGGAACAATAACCGGATCTTCGACCACGACCTCAGAGGCACCAGAATCCATTGCTTCGAGATAGATGGGATAATACTCGTTTGCTTCAAGGTTAGGACCCTCATCAGTGTTCGGGGTTATTGGAAAAAGGCTCGCAATCATCGTTCTTCATTGGATCCAAAGCATTCTCATCGAAGTGCTCGTTTAGGAAGCCCAATTTCCTACACTGTTTCCATCCTTTATCAAACACAGCGAACAGTTCGTCCGCAGCCTTCATGTCAGACAATACATCGTATACAGGGGATCGATAGAACTCTCGAGCAATAGCAAGTTTTTGCTCACCACTTGGCTGATTCGAAAGAGATATACCTTCAGCTTTACCTTTCTCATAACTCTCGAGCCTCAGACACTCGAAATCAGCATTCATCTCCGCTATTTTCTTCTGTAAATCTTCGACCAAACCCTCTTGAGAGTTTAATTTCCCAATAACATCGACCAGCTGCTCATCTTTCTTTCGAAACTTATCTTCAGCCTCATTCTTCTTCTATTCAGCGTCTTTAGTAGCAGCAGCAAAGGACCTTGTCAAGTCATGTTGTTCTTTAAGTTTCTTCTTCGACTTGTCAATATCCTTGAAGGCTCGTTCAGCGAGCACGTAGCCTTGGTACAAAATGTTGTTAACCAATATAAAGTAAATAATAAAAATAAAAATCGAGAATATAGCTTTAATTAAGTATAAATACTTTATGTCAAAACAACAAATAGGACTTACAGAAATAAGTTCACAGGATGCTTTCTTTAAGTTCTCTTTCAACTTCTTTTTTCCAAGCTTGGACTGATCACTTTTAAAAATAGTAGCGTGATAAACTTTCCAAGCTTTTGCTTCATCCCCAGGGTTAAGAACAGAAGAATCAAACGGAAAGCCTCCAGCTCGAGGATATTCAGAGTTCATAATTTTTTCAATGTCCTCATCAGACTACACATCAACAATAGGCTCTTTACCTGAACGACGAATGATGACGTTAGATTCCTCTCGCGGCCTTTTGTTCGAACGATCAGACTCAGGATTCGAGGAACCAATTTCTCTAGAACGATGACCCCTCTGCGATCGAACAGGGCTCGTAGGTCGATCATGGGTTGGGGAAGCTGTTATGCTTCGACTAGGTTGATTATTTATCGTTACTAATGCCCGAGGCGGGTTATTCGACCCATCACTTTGGTTTTGAGAAGGTTGGAGAAGCGGAGTTGGAATCTAAACCGAAGGTCTTGCACTCCTTCGAGAGTTTCCCATTATCTTCAAAGCTCTAGCAGACATTATAGCTTGTTCTGCAAAATTTTACATCAAAGATTAGTATATATCGAATAAAAAGAATAAAAAGTTTGGACTTGATGAAAACCGTTCAAAATTCGATAGACATCCTACCTAAGGTAGAATCACTTCTTCGAGCCTTTGATTTCGATATTCCACCTACTCGAAGGACCTGTTCTTGAAGAACTCTCTTAGTGTTATAATTATATTCTCTCAGGTCATTTATAAAATGAGGACCCCAACTTGGATTAGGTATTCGACCTAATCTTATAGGTCCGGTGCGCCATCCACTCCGGATATTCCACACATAGCTTTCAGGGGGACGAACATATACGAAGCGATGTTTCCACTCTTTCCCATACCCAGACGGAGTTTGTGTCAAGAAGGATTTCTTAGTCCTCGCTTTGACGTAATAAAATCCGACGTTTGATTTAGGAGATTCATTTACAACGAAGAGATTATAAAAATTGGCGAAAGAAGGTATTTGACCTAGGGCTTTGATTATCAGACAGAAAGCAACGATAAAAGCCATCCCATTCGGAACTACTTGAATAGGAGAAAGTGAAAGTCGATTTAAAATTTCGGCCACTTCATCGGCAATTGTAAATCGAAGACCTAATTCAAGGTGATGAACGTTAATAGCTCTACAATTATTAGGAGGGGCATGCATTCGATCACTTTATGAGGGTTCTATAATGACCACCCGGTAGGAAACCAATAAGATTCTGCTATCGATTCTGCTGAGTCCCTATCCCTATAATAAGATTCTGCTATCGATTCACCTTCGACCTCAACTCCCTCACCCTCATCTTCGATCTCTTTTCCCTCTTCTCCCCCTAAATCGACATTTTCATCCAACAAAGATTGAACCCTAATGCTATCAATATCATGATCACCAGTAATGTCAATTAAATCAGATGAAGATGAAGAAACCATGGCAGAATCATTCGAATTGAGTTCCGAACTACTAAAAGTATTACCGGAATTTAAGGACATGATGTATATCGGATTCTATGGAGAAAAAGGAAGAAGAATTAACCGGAAAGAGGAGAAGATTCGGAGAAGATTCGACTAACACCCTTGTTCTTTGATCGAAATTTGTCGAAACCCTTGATTGGAAATTCTCCTTGTCCTTGATTCGACTAAACACCCCTGTTCTTCGATCGAAATTCGTCGAAACCCTTGATTGGAAATTTTCTTTCTCCTTCGATTTATCTTCGAGCAGGTAGGAGAAATGTAATTTTTCAGATCTGGAAAAAAGTAAATATCGGCCCCTTTATATAGAAGGTGAAAAGGAAAATTACACATTAGGTCCTTCGTTTAAAGAGGCGGTTTATTTACTGCGCCCCTTACATTCCGAAAACCCACGAATTCTACCTTCATTCTCTCAGAAATGAGAAATTAGACCCAAATTACATGTTAAAAATTGCATCTCACATCGAATTTAATGTGTGCATAAATAAACTTATAAACTTCAAATACTTCGATTTTTACAAATCGAAGCACTTGAACTTGGGGGACTTTTGATATATCCAATATTCAATTTATGACGTGGTACATTAAAATACGTATTATAAAGAAAATTATGATCAAATCTAATTTTATTCGACCAAATTTAGTCTTGTGCTGATTCGACCAAAATGGAATTATTCATGTATATATTCGACCTACATGTTCGACCTCAAGTGGACTAGCTCGAATTCGACCTAAATTATATATTGGCAAATTGTGTAAATTAACATACCTGTTTTGGTCGAACTGGAAACCTACTAGTCTGTATGATTGATCCTATTGACAAAATAAAATCAATTCTCTCTCTTATTTGGTCTCTCATTTGTTAGTTAATCGAATAAACATTCGAATAAACTTATCTTCAACGAGTGGTTGGAAAATTAGATCGAATCATGGATAGTTCGACCCAAATAAAATAACCCGACCCGTAAGATCCGATCCGAATGATCCATTAAGAAAATCTATAAATAGAGGGCATTTATTGCATTTAAAGTGGCCTCTCAACCAAAAATAAACAACAAAGCACTGTTCAGCATCATCACCTATTAGCTTTATCTGACTAAATCCTTTGAATACATGGTTAGGTTCCTCAAATTAGAATCCAATTCAATCAGAGCATCTTGGATTCAATATTGTGAAGTAAAGCTTAAGGAATATCTGGGATGTTGATCTTATATAACTAAAATTTACTTCATCAAGAAGAGTACAAGCGGTTTTGTATTCTACTGTGGAAATTCAACATTCTTTTGGTTATACAAGAAGTAGCCAATAGCGACTATACTTACATGTACAGTTGAATATGTAGATGCTACATCGAGTGTCTACCATGCATTATAGCTAAGGAATTTGTTGAAGAAACTCAACATTGATCAGAAGGAATCGACATAGGTGTTCGTCGATAACAAGTCAAGGGTATCACCGGTCAAGAACCCAATGTTTCATGATCAAGGTAAGCATATTGACACTCGATATCATTTCATCAGAGAGTATATTACAAAGAAAGAAGTACATGTGAAGTTCGTAATTTGTTAAGATAATATTGCCGATATCTTCACGAAGACCCTGAAGACAAAAGTGTTCGAGAAGTTGAGGAATATACATGGCATGAGAGAATCATGATTAAAGGGGCGTGTTTGAAGTTAATCTTGATTAGAATTCATAGTTGGAAAGAGTTTTGAATTATTTCTAAGAGAGTTAGAGATAAGGATGACTAATTAGTACAGCCTTAAATTTTGACGTAAGTCTAACTAATTAGTACTTGTGTTGAACATTAAAGCCATCTTCAATGGTGCCGGAGGAGCCAGAGGGAGCTCGGGGCTCCGGGAAAAAATCATCTCCAATGGTTGGGGTGTCGGGGAGGGCTTGTCGGAGGGGCAACCCTAGGCTTGGGGGCTCGCGGGAGCCCTATCCAGAGCCAGGGCGCGCATCTGGAAAGCGCCCCAATGATTTTTCCTTTTTTTTTTTTGTTTTCTTTAATAATTAATTTAAAGGATTTTAATAAATTAAAACTAATTATTTTTAATTACAAAGTTATGCATCTCTTCATGTTTTATACTGATCTTACGTGGTTTCGTTAGTTCGATCAAGGGTGGGAAATAACACGATGACAATAATGTTAAAAGGAAAATAAAGACCAAATGTAATTGTATTCGAATAAATTGAGTACAAGTACTAATATTTAGGGTCCTACTCGAGCATTATTGGATGCCGTACAAGCTAGAGGGTGAAATACAATAGATCTTAAGCCTATATTTTCAAGTGGTTCCGAGCAGTAGCTTCGAAGAGGGAGCACCTGGAAAATCGTGTCTGGTGTCATAAATGCATGGGGTATTTATAGCCGAACAGATGGGCTTGGGCCTGCGTTCGGCCCAACAGTACTCCCCGATCTCGGCTCTCATCCGAGCTATAGATAGTTAATTATGAACTCAAGCTTGGCATATTGCTCCAGGGCTGGGGAACTGGTGTCGTCCGTTCCGTATTGAGTTCGAGAGGATTACGGAATCTAAAGTACCCCTCATCAATACTCCCCCACTTCTCGAGCGTAAAGAGGAGCTTGCGCTCGAAGAAGTATAAGTTGCGTTGTCCGTGGATGCGGATCATTCCGTTCGGGACATGTTTCGGATATGCCTCGTTAAAAACCTAACTCGGAAAAACCCATCGGGACAAAAACCGAGCTAGGGAAAAAGAGTGCATATAAAAAACATCGTTTACGTGTGTGGAGAGAATACTTTGACGTCCGTCGTTTTGGTAGAAATTCTCCAATTGGGATAGCCTTTGTTGTGAATCGTCATGAGATTTTCTTCGGATGCTTCCTTCATTTCCAAGCATAAGTATAGAGGGCCAATAATATTTCCCGGGGGCGACCTTTATGGTATATACTCCACAGCCTTGGGAAAACGAAGGACTGGAAGTGCAATTTTCATGGAAATGGCTTTGAATTTTTACCCATGGTAAGTTCAACCGTCGCGGTTACTCGGGGACTTGTTTGCAATTTACCTTTTTATCCTCATATATATATGTTGACTCGTTGAAAATTTATTTACATACTATATTCTCTCTTCAGCTCGAAGAGTTTTAGTTCGAAATAATATCTGCTTATATATCTGTCTCTCCATCCATTATGTCGAGCTCTAGAAGCGTTAACGGCAAAAATAGGGTTGAAGATAATCAAGAGTCCGATCCCTTGTTTAAGCTTGTAGATGACTTCGAAGATGGGGAATTTCATCAAGACGGCGAAGACGACGATCCGAGCGAGGATCTTGAAGAGAATGAGGTCGACAAACGTAGTATCGGCGAAGGTGCTTTTGTCAGGATCTTTAAACATACGCAAGCCCCAAAAGCCGTAATCTCGGGTAAGTCAGAGCTTCCCGCTAGTGAAACTTCCTGTTGTTTTTCGAAAAAGGATCGCGCTCACCTCGAGGCGGATTTTGGGAAATTTCTTCCCAAAGGTTTTTCGATTGTCGTTCCTTCTTACACCGAACGTGCTACTGAGCCCCCCGCTGGATGTCAAGCCTTTTACGAGGGACAATTTTTCTGTGGCTTGCGTATCCCGTTCGTTCCTCTTATCAGAAATGTCCTGAATTTCTTTTCGCTTTCCCCGGCTCAGCTTCTCCCGCACTCCGTGGCATATATACTAGCGTTTTGCACTCTTATGGAGGCAAAAGGAGAAGAAGCTTCCTTTAGCAACTTTTGGCAGATATTCCGAATGGATCCCTGCAAGGGTTCGAACATGGGCTTTGTGTCCGTCCGTCCACGGTCTAAACGGCCTTTTCTTACAAAAATAACAACAGAGAAGACTTTAGGTTGGAAGAGGAGATTCTTTTTCGTGAAGGGCCCTGACGTTCCTATCTCAGAGGGTAGTTCGAAAACAAGACCTTATCGATGGGATGGCGCAAATACTTGGACATACGGTTCTCGCAGAATTAAAGAAAAACTTAGCCATCGTCTTTCTGATGAACTCCTGGGGCGATTGCAGTCTAACCCTTACCAAACTAGATACTTGATTCAAGAAGGCGTTTTGCGATTGGCCGGGTTGAGCCATTGTAAATACCTAGCTCCGGCGATTAGATACCCTAGCCAGTCCTCCGAAGGGCCCCTCATGCGAACCGATGTCCTGCCAACCTGCAGTGCTTCGAACACTGTTCCTCTTTCTTTGGGTATGCCTCTCATCTCCTGCTTGCTTTTAGATTTTATTGATGATCAATTCTTCTTGTTTAGACTCGTGCCCAATCCGTATCATCTGTGCAGGTCGAGTTGTTGAGAGATTTCGAATGTTCGCTGCCGGCCCGGTTGAAGATAAGCGATTTTATTTCGATCTGTTGCCTTATGCCTCCGAAAGAAAAGCGGATATGAACAATTTAGGCGAAAGTTCAATTGTCATACCGTCCATGATTCCCGAATTGAGAGGGGTTGGCACTATGAGTTCACTGAATTCTGCTTCGGCCGGACCTCTTCGAACTTTGTTCTCCCCTGATACTTCCGTTTTTTCTTCTGTCGGATACAGTCAACATTCCTGGAACCGGATTCAGGGCATTCAGGAGTACGAGAAGTTTTTGGGTCAGAAAAGGAATGCCGAACACCCAGGGCCCTCGAGGAGGGTAAAACCTTTTGGCGTGAAATCTGACTCAGTCCCTTGTCGAGAAGGTAGATCGGAGCCAGATGTGGCGGATTTTATGGATGAGCATTTTCGAAGTAGCCGAGCTGCAGGATACCCCGAGGATGGCACCATTATGACCGACTTGGACGTGAATGGGGAGAACGAATTCGACAAAGCTGCTAGAATCTTCATGGCTGGTCGATTTAAGAGGGATATACTACTCCATTCTGTCAAAGGTGATTTCGAGGTTTTGAGCGATTTCTCGCGAACGTATCATGAGGTGAAAATTTCTCTTAATTTGTCTCCTTCTATGCCCCTAAACCTTGCTGATTATCTGAGAAATGTCTCGTAGATCGGAGATTTGTTCGCCCTCCAGTCCTATCGTTTGGCGCTGTTGGAGCAGGAGTCGCAGGACGCTCATGATGCATATGCGCAGATTTTTTCTGACAACCAAGTTCTTCGATCTCAACTGGCCAAAACTCAGCGAGAATTATCCCAAGTAAAGAAGGAGCTTAAGGAAGTGACTACAAAAAGCTCCTTCTCCGTAGAAGAAGATTTGCTAGCATCCGTTAAGGAGAGAAGTGCCCTCGAGGAAGAGCTAAAGAAAATAAAGGTTGAACTCGAGTTAGCGAAGCAAGATTCCGAGCGTGCGTATGCCCAAGGTCGGGAAGAAGCCGAGATTCCTGCCGTACGAGAATTCTTGGAATCCCCTGTCTTGGATCATTTAGTTCAAAGGAAAATGGGAGAAATTCTCCAGACAATCTTTTATAAAGGGGTTCAACAATTGGTCGCGGCCAAGAAGATTCCGGATGATATGGACGAGTACTTTAAGCACATGAACCCTTTTAAGAACGCTGAAGGGAAGGATTACAAAGCTTCCTCTCTACCCAAGATAGATACCAATTGGCAAGATCACCGCTTTGCCCCTTTAGTCGAGGAGTATGGAATTCCGATGCCTAACCCTGATGTGCTCGAGCATTTAACCGATGATCTTCCTGTGTCGGAGGAAAAAGGCGAAGATGTCAACGTAGGCGATGTATCGGATAAAGAAGATGATCGAACTTTTGATCCGAATGAGTAATCGTGCCATGTCTAATATGTGTCGCCTAACTTTCTATCTAGCCAATCATCGGAAGCAAATGTGCTGGAAGGGGCGATAGTTTTGTAGTTAGGAATTAATCATATATACCCTTGTAACCCATTTTTGTAAACGAATTTGTTTCTCTTTTGATTCGACTGCTGTAACTTGTAAATTCCAAGCTCGCTAATATCCAAATACCGTTTTAATACTCCAGGTTTGATAATTTTATGCTCGGATACTATCCTTTCGATACGGGATTTCTCTTCAAAGGTTGCATCGATTCCTTATCGTAATCATAGGGTGTAGTGCCTATAAATATTAGGGTTTCTTTTTATTATTCACACGACGTCTTACTTATAGAGATCGGAGCTCTCGCCATATTTCCTGTCTTCTTTGAATCGTTTCAAGAGTAAGATCCGAATTATCGACTTCAAACCCGTTTATCATGGAAAATGTACTAGGGAAACCTATCAACCCCAAATTGCTATTCGGAGGCTCGAAGACTAAGAATCCAAGCAAAGAGCAGAAAATTGCCAAGGAAGCCAAAACGTCCAAGTCTTCTTCTAAAGCCTCTGTGTCTTCCCCGAAAGTTGCTAAAGGAGAAGATAACAAGAAAGAGAAAAGTACTTCTTCGAAACAAAACAAAGGTAGTTCCAGCAAGGCCATTTTGGACGAGGAGCTGGAGACTGCGCTCGGAGGCTCTTCCCCGAAAGTTGTCGATTCTTCGAACAAAAATCCCGCGGGAGAAAATCCTTCTGTTCCTTCTTCAAACAAAAGGCCTTATTCCGACGGTATTACTCCTATTGAGGCTTTACAAAATCTCGTTATTGGTAGCAAATCATCCTCCGATGCTCCAACCGTTCCTCCCGAAGGAGGTCTCAGTAAAAAATTCAAATTAGGAATCGGTGAGGGGGCTTCTGCTGAAGCTTTGAAAACTGATAATCCTCCCGAATCCCGGGTTGATCCCAATCATCCAAAAGTTACTTCTTCCGCGCCTGAAGAGTCGAAAAATGTGTCCGATCCCTTGGATAGTCTGTTGCAGGTTAACTTTACCTCTTCGGAGACTAACATGCCCAAAGGGAGAAATGTGTCTAAGGAGAGGAATATAGAGGAATTGTTCGAGTCTGGACAGCATTTCCTTTTTCAGGTACAAGTATACTAACTATCCCCCCCTTCTTTTTTTTTTTTTTTTTTTTTTTTTTTTTTTTATGAACAGAGTGTACTTCTGACAGGCCGGGCAAGATTTTATTGAGCTCAAAACTTTTGCTGAGCGGGAGACCAATCATCGTGCTGCTATTTCCCTCGAGCTGGAAAAGAAGAAAGCTGAATTCGACCGTGTTTCCGCGGAGAAGCTTGCTCTAGAGAGGGAGAAATCTGTAAAAGAGAGTGGAGAGGAGATCCACAAGCAGCTGAATGAGGAGCTCGAAAAACTGAAGGGTCTTCATGAGCAGGAGAGACAGGAATTCACGCGTCGAGAAAAGGAGTACGAACAGGAGAAGCAAGAATTCGCACGTCGAGAAAAGGAGGCTTTTGACCGTGGATATGAAGCTGGACGCGAGGCTCGTACTGCTGAGCTTCGGAAAATTTTATCCGATAATAAGCTCCTCTAAATGTTTTATTTATTCGGATCTGCTGTATGACTATATATTCATTCTCTTTCGTGTAATCGTGAACAATTTTATCCCCTCTGGTTTGTAATAATTTATTTGCTTCTTGTATTGCTTGTTCTTCTGTAACTTGATGAGTTCTTTCCTATCTATGCTTTGTTTGCCTTCTTCACTTGGCCTTGAGCCCGTGATTCTCGGTCTGTAATCTTGGTATATTAATTTCGCTTAATTTTCAAGGAATATCATTCTTTCTTCCCGCTGAAACGCAGTAGTCTTTCAATCTTGATCGTTCGTTTTGCTTTGTTTGGTAGCCATTGGATTTCTAAAGTAAAACTATGTTTTGAACCCGACCAGGGTATCTGCAGGCGTTCAGTATTTCGTCCTTGAAGATCGAGCAGCGTTATTGCTGATCATCCACGACCCCAATGGCCCATGGCCTTTTTGTGGTTTGGGGAGGCTCTGGCGTCAAGTTTTTCGAGGGTATGATGTAACTTGCTAGGTTTTCTTTTGAAAATGTTTCGGGTAGTGACTCGGAGATTGACGTCCTTCATTAAATGTTCATGTTTCTCCCGGGAAAGAGATGTATTGCCCTTCTCCTTTTTGAAGAAGTACGGCCGTAGTCGAAGATTCGCTGGCTCGATAGGCGTTTCCTGGTCGAGTAAGGACATTATCGTCCGCCGAAAATTTCATAGGATCGGCCAGTTATGAAGATGTAATAGGGGTTGATGTCTTTGTATTTTTGCAATTGCTTCATATATTAAGCTCGGAAAAATACTTTTTATCGACCTTTACGACGGCTTTATTTTCCCTTAGGCCGATTACTGACAAGGCTTCCTCTACATTATGTATTTAGATTTCTTTATTATTTTTCTCCGATGATTGGAGCTGAATCTACGATGAACTTGGATAGGAATGAACTCGAGTGTAACAATTTTGACATTTTCTTCACTTTTTTCCCGAAATAGTTTCTGTATTTTTCGGGAATCGTAACGGTCGGCACATTTATTGCTTATATCTCAGCCGTTTGTATCATCAAATCTGAGTCGTCGATTGCTTTTTTCTTCCACTATATATAGTTCCGTTGTTACCTTTAAATTTAATGTTTCAGTGAGACTTCTGATCGGCTCTATGATTGAGATTTTACTCTCTCTGGCCATAATGTTTCGTTTATTATCTCCTACTGAACTGTTCGAGGTTCACCTTCGAACTATCTTTCTTCATAAATTTTGCTATCTCTTGATGGCGACCTATTTCGATTAGGGTATCGGCAGGCGAAAGTAATTGCTACTGGGGTACCGGCAGGCGACCAGCTTTCTTTGACTCCGAGTCTTTGAGGCAGGTTCGATCTTCTGTATCCTGTCAATCCACCTAGTCGGATAGTGGGTCGACTGCTGGAGGAGTTTTCCTGCACTCGATCTCTACTTCTTCAAGATATTCCTTGAAGAATGTTGCTTTCGAGATTGCGTGGAATAATTCTTCTAGGCGTTGCTTCGCTATTTCTCGATCTGGACCGGTGTGGAGCAAGTACTGAGGAAGTGGTGGATGAAGGGTAGAAGTGTTGTTCTAGCCCCGTCTTACTCTTTCGATCACGGAGAGAATCTAGTGTAGGATTAATTTGTAATAGGGTTACATTAAATGTAAAGTCTTTGCTTGACTTATCATTGTAATTTCGAACTCTTTTGTAACTGTTTGGAATGTCATGAATAAGATATTTATTTCTTTTATCATCCCTCCTTACTGTCCTGTAGAATTGCTTTCGTATACCGTCGTCGAGCATCGATTCTTCTGTCCTAAAAATATGATCAAGCGCTATTCTTTACCATATTTGATAAATATTTAGATGATAGATGACATCCGACATTCCTCGATTTTGAGTATAACCTGTATGGGGTTTTTATTTCCCCGCCAAATACATAATAATTAAGAGATCGAATATAAGAGTCCAAAATGACCTTTGAGTAACGATCTTAATCTGAGGGGCCAAATTCCTCAGCCGGACCAATATTCGTGAAGTAATAATCGAAATAGGGTCTTGATCGATCTTAAATAATAATTTTGATTTAAGCGTCAAGATGATGGCTAGTAGCCTTAGACGAATGAATAATTTACGGAGAGATAATAGAATAGAATGCTGGTTGATTTAGGTTGATCGAGGATAATAATTTCGATCTAAAGGGCGTAACAATGGCTTTCACCCTTAGTCGTATCAGAGCATTTTTGCCCTTGGGTCATAGCAGAGGCTTTCACCCTTTAACAATTTCGATCTAAGGGGCATAGTAGAGGCTTTCACCCTTAGTCGTTTCCAGAGCATTTTTAGCTCGAGGGTCTTAGCAGAGGCTTTCACCCGTTTGATAATTTCGATCTAAGGGGCATAGCAGAGGCTTTCACCCTTAGTCGTTTTCAGAGCATTTTTAGCTCGAGGGTCTTAGCAGAGGCTTTCACCCGTTCGATAATTTCGATCTAAGGGGCATAGCAGAGGCTTTCACCCTTAGTCGTTTTCAGAGCATTTTTAGCTCGAGGGTCTTAGCAGAGGCTTTCACCCGTTTGATAATTTCGATCTAAGGGGCATAGCAGAGGCTTTCACCCTTAGTCGTTTTCAGAGCATTTTTAGCTCGAGGGTCTTAGCAGAGGCTTTCACCCGTTCGATAATTTCGATCTAAGGGGCATAGCAGAGGCTTTCACCCTTAGTCGTTTTCAGAGCATTTTTAGCTCGAGGGTCTTAGCAGAGGCTTTCACCCGTTTGATAATTTCGATCTAAGGGGCATAGCAGAGGCTTTCACCCTTAGTCGTTTTCAGAGCATTTTTAGCTCGAGGGTCTTAGCAGAGGCTTTCACCCTTTATAATGAATGTAATAGAAACCGATACTGGATGAATGCAGATCCCGAATACCAGAATAACAGCTAAGTAGAAATTGACCATTAAACATGATTTCGATCGAAATACTCCTAAGGAAAAGATAGTCTCCCGCGGTTGAGATAATAGATGGAAAACAAGTAGATGAACGATAGATAACGAATAGGTCCAAGACTTAATGAATAATCCTTCCGTCTTAATAGAAAATGTTCCTCGCGAACTCGTTCAAACTAATACCCTTTGCTGTTTCGAATGTTTCCAATTCTTTAATAAGCATTGATCTTTTCCAAACGGTCCCTCTTTTATCGGAAAACGCAACAGTTCTTAGATCTTGTCCCTTCGTTACGCGAAATTTCTGCCGTTAGATTCCTTTTACTTTTTCCTATAAAAGGCTGTCACTCCTTAGAAGCCATTTCATTCATTGTGTTGGCATCTCATCCGTCCCCTCATGGCGACTAAGATTATTATTTCAATAATTCGCTTATTCGAGGTCAGATTTCGAACGATTTTTAAGTGGAGGAATATTCGAGCAGAGAGAATACTATTTCAACCTTCGCTTAGAGTATCGGCAGGCAAATATAATCTCCATCTTGAAGGCCAATAAGCCAGACCTATGGAGCTTGTAGGTTATGGCATAGGTTTTCGATTAGGGACCTATTGCCACAATGCATTTAGGAAGACGTACAGGGGTGGGAGTTCTGCAGAATTCATTTACTCGATGAATCGCACCCCCGAGTCTTCATCTTTGGAGAATCGTAAATAAGGTTAAGAGCCTGCGGGTCAGAAGGAGATTCCATGGTCGAAGCTAAGTTACCCCTAATAAACGATAGGAGAAGAGACCGAAAATTTCATAGGATTGTAGAAAGTAATAGTGTTTCTGATGTAATATGAACGTTTGAGCTATGCTCGATATGTATTTCCCAGCTTTTGTATTTTCCGAGATAACATGAATAGACTTCTTTTCTGTTTCGCTGATAGATATAAATTCTCATCTTCAATATCTCCATTTCGATCTTCTAATATCAATAAAGAAATAATCGGACACCATTTGCTTGAATAAATATTTTAGTGGCCCTAAAATCAATAAGGAAAATCTGGCAGTTGAATTTTTGTAGTGTTGCATGGTCGCATAACTTTGCAGGTCGATAATTCTGTTTGACCATTCCGATTATGATTCCTCCGAGTCGAACAGCGTTATCTGACTGTAAAAAATACCTGAATAAACTGAACTTGAATTAAGAATATCAATTTTCAACAATAATGCTATATCGGTCTGGTATTTAGAATATCATAATTCTCCTATACGCCCTGTCGAATCCTGTGTCCTTGTCACCAAACAAGGCCCTATTCCTTGGGAAATGCAACCGTCAGTCCATTTATTGCCTATATCCCAACCGTCCGCGCACCATAATCTGAACCATCGGTTCTCAATTTAGGCTGTTATAAATAGTTCCCCTTTGGTCATCTAATATTCTTTATTTCTATCATTATGTTTTGTCCGATCAATATGGGTCGAATTCCATCTTCGATTTATTTAGCATCCGAAATAATGGAATTCGAGATAAGAACCCGAACCTTATTTTTCGACCTCAGTCCCTCTGATGTAATCCTCGCTTAGGATATCGACAGGCAAAAAGAATTGCGCTTAGGATACCGGCAGGCAACCTACCTTCCTAGATATACCATGTCTTGGGTAGGTTAACCTTCCGGTTTTCTGACGCAGTGCTCGATCCAGCAGGCTTATCTGAGAGGAGTTCTTTAAGTCTGAGGCATCAGCTTCCTCGAGGGCTTTCTTGAAGTATAGTTCCTTCGAGCTTGCTTGGGGTGCCTCTGCAGGGATAGACCTCTGCTGCGCCGGTTTGGATCGGTCGGTAGATAATGATTGAGTTCGAGAATCATTGTTTACCGACGAAGACCTAAGGTCGGTTTGAAGTCCCGAAGAGAAACTCAGATCCGGCTTTCGCTTAGCACGAAGACGGATGTACGGCACGTGGCGAGTGATTACCAAGAAGAATCACTGCTGAGTTCTGTATCTGGGGCGACCTTATGGGAGGAAGACCGAGCTTGGAGCAAAAATGGAAATATTCATAGAACTTGTAATAGAGTAGGGGTGATTTCATTGTATTCCTCGAGCTCGAACCTTATTCGAAGCCGAGTTTGTAACTCTTTATAATAAAACTCTACTTCTTACTCGAATCTCTTTGTTTTCTTTCTTTCGCCTCTTCTATTTCTTCGTTCGAGTTTTGATATGACTTGTTTGAGATGTTTATAATGCTTAAGAAAAATTATCTGATTGTCGATAAATGATAGTGAGTTGCGATAAATACGAAGATCGGAGAAATAAATTCTGGGTCTTGAATGAGTCGTAATATCATACTCTTATGATCCTTTGACGTTTGATCAATGATCAAACTGATCGAATTAATGAGATCGGTAACCATAAGACTAATCCAGTTATAAATAGAAAAAGGACCCATCATGGAAAATAAATCCGATTCGGGAGTAAACGAGATGAACATGAGCCGTTAGAAATACCATGGCAAAGAAGTTGATGGGTCTCATACTATGGGCCGTTAGGTTATCGTTGATCGAATTATGTGCTTCTGCTGCATAGGAGGCTTCCGCTCTGACACCCGTATTTCTCCTCATAGTAGGCATATTTCGATCTAATACTCGAGTAGGGCCCCACGGTGGGCGCCAATTGATCTTACGTGGTTTCGTTAGTTCGATCAAGGGTGGGAAATAACACGATGACAATAATGTTAAAAGGAAAATAAAGACCAAATGTAATTGTATTCGAATAAATTGAGTACAAGTACTAATATTTAGGGTCCTACTCGAGCATTATTGGATGCTGTACAAGCTAGAGGGTGAAATACAATAGATCTTAAGCCTATATTTTCAAGTGGTTCCGAGCAGTAGCTTCAAAGAGGGAGCACCTGGAAAATCGTGTCTGGTGTCATAAATGCATGGGGTATTTATAGCCGAACAGATGGGCTTGGGCCTGCGTTCGGCCCAACAGTACTCCCCGATCTCGGCTCTCATCTGAGCTATAGATAGTTAATTATGAACTCAAGCTTGGCATATTGCCCCAGGGCTGGGGAACTGGTGTCGTCCGTTCCGTATTGAGTTCGAGAGGATTACGGAATCTAAAGTACCCCTCATCATATACTATAGAAGTACACTACAACACTTTCTTCAAATCAATGTAGGATAATTCCTTCTTTGTAGATTAAGTTATTATCCCATATTGGTTGGAAGATCATTTTTGAATGAGCTTCTAGTAGTATAAACCATGAAGGAGAAACATTTTTTTTTTAAAGAGAAACATTATGTTCATTTCAAAATGTAACATTATTTTTTTTTAAGAGCAAATGTAAGTTTTAATTAATAAATATGTAAATTTAAATGAACTTAACTTTAATTTTATAAACTTAACACAATTTATTATTGTGTGAAATTTATTAGTTTTTAAAAACTGAACAATAATAGAATATTATAATTTAAAAAACTAAACTAAACATTTCATTATAATTTCTTTTATTATACTTCCTTTCTTGTTTCCTATGTTGTTTGTTGTGTGTCTTTTATTGTTTATCGTATTTGCTATTATGTACGAATTTTAATATCGTGATTATTTACTCTCTTTAATTTTAATATTTAAATATTATTATTAATTTAGTTATATTAATAAAATTTAATTAGTATTATTAATATTAATATTAAAAAAAATTAGAATTATAGGTGAGAGTGGGCATTGTTTCAAATTGAATTAATTTCATTTCGAAGCCCTACCATTGGAGACGGCCAGACAGGGCTCGAGGCTCCCCTACCGGAACCCCGTGTAACCATTGGAGATGTCCTTGGGGGAATATATAGTAACAAGAGCAACATATGTATGCTTTTATTTAGTTAATATTTTACAAGTACATAACCGATCACTAAACCACATTCACGCCATCAAAATATACATAGATACTTAATTAATTACTACATAGGTACTTAATTAATTACTTCATAGGCTTAGTTATTATACTCTCAGTCTCTACCCGGAGTTGTACCACCTTGTCTATTGAAGTCTGGTATAGAATAGGAATGGTGATTGTCTCCATCCAAACCACTTTCAGCTTCTTTTCCAGCCATTATCTTTTCCTCTTGGACTTGGTATTGCTTCTCGTTTACTATCACACTCCCTGCAGCTGCTTTTCCAATGCTAGAGCTCATTATCAATAGCAACACCATGAAAGCAATAATCAACCTCATTTTGGCCATTAATTAATGCTTTGCGCGAAATCGTCGGTTCCTGTCATTAATTCATCAATATATATACAACTAATTAGAGAAAAGTAGAGTGAAATGCAAAAATATATCCTATGCTTTGTCTAGTTAACAAAAAATGGTCATGTGTTGTTTTGATTATCAAAGACCTCTCATGTGCTACTTTTTACAAGCAAAAAATCATATTTCAAACTGGAATATATATTTTGCAGGAAAATGACTATTATACCTCCATTAAATATGCGAAAACACCCCTGTTCACCTATATTATTTGATAAAAATCCCCGTGTTAATTTTGTAAATTGGCAATAACCCCTCTGTTCTTTTGAAAAATTGTCAACAACCTCTGCAATGGTTTAGGAAAGAATTTCAAATGAGATTTTTTACTGATAAGGAATCACAATGAGATTTTGCTAATAAAAATAACATAACAAGATATTTTGCCAATTATGCAAAGCGGGGGGTGTTTTTGCATTTAGCTCAAAAATTAAGAGTAACGATATATTAATCATATTATCTTATTTATTACTAGAATTGCATATATATATATATATATATGTAAATGTTATACTATGTGATTAAACATCAGCATATGGTAAGGCATGAACTTACTCTATATTAGGTTTTGATAGATGGGAAATGGTTGATGTGATGAAGTAGAGTGGGATTGATTTTGGGTTTTTATAGTTGAATTTGAGATAAAGTTTGTTGATGGGATTCTCCACCAAATGAGGCAAGAGTAAGTGGGATTCCCAAATCTTAGCTCCATTTCGATTACCAATAATCTCAATAATGGAGTTTAAAATTAGTAAATTAATGAATATAGGCCATTTTCGAAGAGCAAATGGATGATTAATTCCATGATCCTTAGCTAGTGGATAAATTTAACTAAGAAGTCAAAGGAATACAGTGAAAACCTTGCTATTTTGCATTGTGATGGCATATACATGAAAAGCAATTCATTCGATTGTTTGATATTTTATAAATATTTAGCTTTGTCAATGGTGAAATTGTAGTTAATTGAGAGGCGAATTGTATGTAGAGATCCCATGATGTGTTTCAAGAAATCATGCAATGTTGCTAATTATATCACCGTGCACTCAACAAAGCATTTTAGTTTTTATTTAGTCAATATTTGTAATATAAACATTGAATAGCACTTTTTGTCTTCTTATAGGGTCGACTTTTGCACATTCGTACCTTTTAAAATGTGTAGAATATGCGTCCATTTTATTAATGTAGTGTATCACATTCGTCCCTATTAACAAAATTCGGCTATAACTACATGGTAGAGACAGTCTCACGTGCAAAACACGTGCATTATTTGGATGGCATTTTCGTCCATTCACCTAATTAAATAAAAAATACATCCATTTTTGTCCATTTTAGTCAAATGTGGACGTGGCAAGTGTGTTTATGTATTTCTGTGTGAATGTATTTTTTATTTGGGTTTTATGTATGTTTAGTGTATTTTTTAATTTAATTAGGTGAATGGACAAAAATGTCCTCCATATAATGCACGTGAGGCCGTCTCTGCCGTGTAATATTTGGCAGAATTTAAGAGGAACGAATGTGTTACACTATATTGATAAAAGGGACGTATCTACTACAAAAATTTTAGAGGAACAAGTGTGCAAAAATCGATCCATAATTAAGGAGGAAAAAAAATACAGCTCACTTTAATATGAACCATTAATTTGTCTGAGTCTATGCATAATGTTAGAGCATTATTGACAGTGTCACCCTTAGGAATAGAATTCCCACAATGATAGTACATCATGTCGTTTATTGCAACTTGTTGCCATGCATAATCATGGAATGCGGTTACCGAATGATGACATCATCTCTAAGTGTACTAGGGAAAATTTAAGGTCAACATTACAATAATAATATCGAAAAAAAATTATTTTGGTATCATAATGACTTTACTTTAAAATTTAGTACAATAGGTTATAAAGCCAAGACATTTCATACCAAGATTAACGCTACTTAACACATTTGGTACTTTCATCAAATTTTTGACGGAATTTCAAATTTTGTATGGAAAAATTGATGGAGAATAAGTTGAATTGGTCCCTAATTAAAGATTTCTGGCAAATTTTGCCCCATATATTTTCTGACCAGCAAATTTATCCAAAAATTCACAAGTTTAATTGATATTTATTTTTTAAGATTTAATATAAAATATTATTTAATTCATATACATATTATACGTAAAACCTAACTAGTTTAAAAGATTTTCTTTCGAAATTTTAAAAATCTAATAAGTTCAATTTCATATTTATTTTTTCAGGTTTTATATAAAATATTATTTAATTTGTATATATTATGTTTAAAATTTAATTAGGTTAAATTTTTTTTTCGAAATTTAAAAAACCTAATAAGTTTATTAATATTTTTTATTAAGAAAATATTATTTAATTTTTATATATTATATAAAAAATCTAACTATTTAAAGAGATTTAATAATAATATATAAAATTTATTAAATAGGATAAATAATTTAACTATTTTTGCAATTGGGATTGAAAAGCTTCAAACTTGTGAATTACGGGGTAAAATCGTCGGCCAAAAAATATGTGGGCCAAACTTTATGAGCAATCCTTTATTATGGGACCAATTATGCAAATTTTCTTTAAATTTTCCGTCCAAAATTGGAAGTTCGGTCGAAATTTTGACGGAAGTACCAAATTTGTTAAGCATCGTTAACTTTTGGTATGAAATGTGTTGGATTGGTAACTTATGGTACCGTAATCTTAAAGTAAGATCACTTATGGTACCTAAAATGAAATTCTCTCAAATAATAAACGAATTGTACTGTTTGAAGTTAAGCTTGTTCTGGAAGAAAGGAAGTCTGTTGGAAGAAAATTTATAAAAGAAGGATTTTGATGATAATAAGAAAGAAATCATGAACTAAGGAAAAGCTTATTAAATCTTCTTTGAAGATGAAAACTTGTACTAAAGATGATTATTGAAGATAAGAATTATTCAAGGATTGAAGGTTCAATGATCTGATATAACTGAATTAGGGTCTGGAAGACTAGTGACCAAAATCAACTTAGTGGAAATCTCGGATCAATGAAGATCAAATTTGACAGTTTCAGTAGAGTCAAGTCAGATGAATGAAGACTTGGTTCAACAGAGTGGTCTCCATCAACTAAGTGGAAGTAGTGAGAAGTCATTCAAACAGTAATAAATTCACATGGAGTAATAAATATTATTTGAGAGGGGTGTTAATGGCAATGATTGAAGTAATAAATTCAAATTGCTTCGTATCAACTAAGTGCATATAATGCAACTGTCAGATCCGTAAAGCAATGCTCAGCACTACAGTCGCAGGTCGCCATATCAAGACATGACTGTTACTAAGGATTAAACTGTAATTTCTCAATAGTATAAATACACCGATATTCAAGAGTGGAACAAGACACAATACATACTTGCAAAATCTAAGTCCAAACTCTCGAAACAAGAACTATCAAAGATCAAACACTTTCAAATCTGAGTGATTATTCAACTAAGTGTTATAGAAGTGTTTATCGAATTTGTGTGAGAAGATATAACTTCATTTTCTGGAGTTGAGTGCTTTATAATAGGATTTACTTTTTGAATATCCGTGAGAATAGAGTGTTCTACTTGAGTCTTATCATTTGTTGTAAAAGCTCAAGTTGTACTAGGTTACTAAGTGTTTCTAGAATAACATAAATCTTCGTGATTTAGAAGAATGGATTAAGAGACTTTCTGCCTGCTGAACCACTATCAAAATTCATTGTGTTTACTTATTATTTCATAATATAAGTAAAATGTAAAAGGTAAGTCTTTTCGCTTGAGGAATTTCTAAAACTAGGGGTAAAAAATTTCAAGTTTTAGTTGAGTTAAAATATTGTTTGAAAAATCATACAATGTCATATTCGCTACATCACTGTTTGTAAACTCTGATTATTTAAAATAGATAATTAAATTCAGTCAAGTGGTCTACCATGCTGATAAGCTTTGTGCAAAAATAGCCAAATAATATTACCTTGCTGATAAGCATATTCTACTTAACAAAAGAGAGAACTTAAATTAAAAAAAAAAGGTTAGAGGTCTATTCAACCCATCTTCTAGACCTCATCATAACCAATTGGGACCAACAAAGTTGATGTAATTGACTAGGAATTTAGCTGATATTAGAATTTAGTAGGAGTTAATGTATTCCATGAGGGAACTAGCTCTGGGAATTTGGATGCACCCGCAGAGATCATTGATCTTACCTCTAATGAGGATCGAGTTGGAAGGAGCAAGGGAGTTTGACCTTGGTTCTAATATTCTTAATCTCAGTTCAACACAAGTGTTTGCAGATAAATGAAGTCTCTAGTCTAGGCAACAATTGAGGGGTATTGAACCTGGAGAAGCTAGTAACCACGACTTACTAATCTGTCAACAACTAAGTAACTTTCAAGACTAACTTTCAACAGACTGGTTAAAGATGAAATCTTTGATGATTAAAGATGAGAGGTACTCTTGATAAAGATGAAATCTTCAATGAAAGTTAGTTTAAATTGTATTATTAGAAGATCTATTCTTAATTCTTGAAGACCTGAATACTATTTTTCTTGATGGATTGACAAACAGCAAAGTAAGATGGCTTTCTCTAGTGGTATATTGTTAACAGACAAGTCATCCGTCAGATAAGTAGAATTTACTCATCTGATACTTATCTAAGTGTTGTCTATAAACATTATACTTTTAAAATGCGCTTTTATAAGTAACAGACTAATAATGTTTCGCATTTCCGCTTATTCTGATATAAATTAATAATATTTGAATTATGTAAATGTCGCACAAACGATCAAAGGATCTAATGGTTAGCGTATATCAAGGAAATCGAAGATTTTCCTAAAGCTATCTGATCAGCAGACTACATTTATGCACTCAAATATCCTAACTTGCAAGAACTTCTAATCTCTCTATTTTCTTGTAAGCTACTTCTGTATCTCTGTTAAACACAACCAGAAACAAGAGCCGGAGCTGAAGGAAGATTCTTGAACTACGAAGTGTACCACTGGTACAAAGTTGATGAAGGAACTAATGGAAAAGCTAAAAGCTACTTCGTTGGTTGATGTGCTGGAAGCACATGAAACTATGGTTTACATTGAAGACATTGTTGAGTTTTATGGGAATGAAAAGATAGATCCAGAAAAGTTGACAATAGTGTCATATGTCGCTGGAAAGAAGATCTGCATATCTCCTGCTATACTTAGTTAATTCTGCGAATTAACTAATGAAGAAGGGGATGTTACTACCTTAGGGAGACCAAGATAAGAAGAATTTTGGTTGTTAGCTGCGAAGAAAGGAGAAAAGCTAATTGGGTCTATAAAGAAGACTCAAATATTAGATGAATATCAGAGGTTGGCTGATATCATAGCCAAGATATGAATGCTCGATAAGTGCACTGGATGGCCTACCCAAAAGAAGATTCCATAAAATGATTTGTATTTACTATGGGTTGAAGGTGAACTAGGTTGTTCACATGTTCAGAATCTTAGCAACAAAGAAATTTGGACATATCATCTTATTGAGTCATCTGCTCATGGCTTTTGACTGCACACTTGAAGTTGGAAAAGTTGTGCACAAGCTCAAAGAATTCAAAGTTTATGAGCCGAATAAATTTCATATTACGTTGAGTAAAGCGTTCAATTTTTTCATTTGAATATCTCAATCGCGAAATCTTTTTCCTCACAAATTTCAAATCACGATAATGGTCTTGATTCTCCACAATTTCAATGATTTTTGCGTCATCTTACTCCTTTGGACTTGGACTTCAATCTCCATGATTTAATTCCCTCGACAAAACTAAGGGAAGTATCACTTTTGTAACGTCTGACAAGAATTGGTATATTTTTTGCAAGTTTGGTATGAAAAGTGAAATCTGTCAAGTTCTATGGTATGAAAATTGAATTTTCGCCAAGTAGAAAAACAAGATTAAGGGTTTTAGGGAAGCTAACTATTCTTGGTGTAATATGGATCAGGAAATGAAACAGAATTAGGGAAGAATTTGAAGGGGTAAAGCAAGCAAACATCTTAATGATTTCAACTCGTCACTCTATAGAATCCACTAAAGAGATAAGAGATGAAAATAGAAAGAATCATTGTTCAAGAGTTAACATTCTTATTTATTTTCAATGGATGGTTTAGGCTAATGCGGTATGGGTTAGTTATAGGATATCATAGAGAACCCTCATGAGTAGGTTCATGTATGAATCTCTAGAATTATAAATGAATCCAATTAAAATAAAGAGACATTCATGCATTTTATTCATTACTACATAGATAAATAAATTAAAGTTCATGAATTAATCTCTAATGACTAATTCGGTGTCAGACGTTTTTGCTCTGCGATAACTCGTCCTCGAGTTTTCTTCATTTTCACCATGATGGGGAGAGAGATCCGCAACATTATAGGTTTCTCAGGAAGATCAATTTTGCAAGCTTTTCCAGCTATCCGTTTGAGAACTTTAAAAGGACCATCAGCTCCTGGTTTTAGCTTACCATGTCGACCTCGAGGAAAACGTTCCTTCCGAAGATGATTCCAAACTACATCTACTTCCTTAAAAGCGAATTCCTTCCTATGCTTATTAGTTTGAACATGATACTTCTCATATTGTTTGATGATATGTTCACGCACTTGTTCATGTAATTGTTGCGGATTTTACACATGCAAATTAATGCAAGTGCACGTATCGAACAAGTAATAAAGAGTAAGTAGAGTGTCGAACCCATGAGGACTTGAAACTAAGTTTCTACCAAATTTCCTACTTTAATTCCTATTCTAATTCAACTAAGATGAAATATTATTGATGGTTGACTTACTAACTACTAAAACTAAAAATTAATTAATCTAAAGATGACAAATTAAAGTGCTAAGGAGCAAATCAATGAAAAAAGTGTCTAGAGTTTAAACTTCACCAGTTTTATGCTCCTAAAATCTATTAACTTCATAATCTTAACTAGTGATTCTTATTTGCTATCCTAGGGCTCACTTCTATCCTTAAGTGTCTTCCGAATCACTCAAGAACGGATGCAATTAACTTACTAATCGTATTCCTAAGTTAGTATAATTAATAAACATGCATAAATCTTATAAACTAATTTGGATATGGGACTGTCGGGGTGTATCATATGCTAATGAACAACCCACTATCTAATTTCTCTTCTATTCTCCTAGGTCAAATCAAGAAAAAGTAAACAATCAAATAGATGATCAGTTAATTTGAAAGTAATTAACACAATATTACCTATGCAATTTAACTTACTAATCTTATTCCCAAGTTAGTATAATTAATAACATGCATAAATCTTATAACCTAATTTGGATATGGGACTGTCGGGGAATATCCTATCCTAACGAACAATCCACTATCAAATTTCTCTTCTATTCTCAATAGCCCATTCCCAGATTCAATCAAGAAAAAGTAAACAATCAAATAGGTAATCAGGCAATTTGAAAGTAATTAACGCAATATTAGATAAAAGAATATCGATATATGAAAATCGAGAAATCACTAAATTAAAACTAGAAAAGAAAATAAAACATTATTTGCAAAACATGGATCCGTAAAAACCCTAAGACTAAAAAAATTTAGTTCAATATATCAAACGTAATGAAAATAACGGGAAAAGAGTTCATAATTTTCTCTAAATCAAAATAAAGGAAATAGTCAAAGTGATGCTAATAATTCTTTTCTCCAATAATCTCCGTAAATATCCTTTATACGTGCCTATCCTCTTTCTTTTCTCCTCTATAGCGTGATCTGGTAACTCTCTTCAAAATTGCCTTTTATATTCCAGCCTTTTTCTTCTTCTTTTCCTCCGTGCAGTAGGATTTCATCCATAACTGGGCTTCTTCTCTTTTTCTTATTCTCCATTATTCATCATGCCGCATGAGTTTTCAACATGTCAAGATTGGGTTCTATTTGCATTTTCAGCCCCTGCCTTTATTTCTTTATATCATTGACACCCTTAACAATTCATCGACCTCAATTGAATTTAAATTTCGTTGGTTCAATTCATTTCCTACAAGAAAACATATCGAATTAGTATAAAAAATCGAGGATTATTCTAAAAAATTAATTAAACTTGTGAATGGACTCTAATAAATGAAATATGCACTAAAATCCCAAACGACTCACAAATACTTAAAAAAAACACTCATTTAAGTCTAAAAGGTATACACAATCACTCTATTTTAACAGACTTATCACACCCCAAACTTAAACTATTGCTCGTCCTCGAGTAATGACAATAATTCCAACAAAAGCGGCAACCAACTTCAAACATTTATCATGCATTCAAAGTTAAACTACAAACCATTTCAAAACGTTATGCACTCTATCATGTAATTCCTACGTGTGTGTATACGTAATACGAGAATGTCGGAATCACTTAGATCCCATAGCTTCGAAATCATTGAGCATAATTGCATGAATTCCTAACTTGCCAAACAAATTCTCTATTTTCTTAGGTTATCGTACCAACTATGTTCTAGCAAAGCTTACAGTCGAAGTTATGGAATCCTTTAAGTTTGAACTTTCACTTAGTATTTCTTTATTCATTTAGCACAACTTAAGTATGTTTAGCATCACTCATACTCATACTCATTCTAAAGAAGCAGTCAAAATAGAGGAGTGCAGAATAGTTAAGTCGATGCATTCATATATAGTTCATCGTATCGCATTATTAGTCAAGTTAGAGTAGTGCAAGTATAAGTCTCAAGCGATGAGGTTACTCAGGTCTCGTACAAGTGAGGTTATTTTGTTTGAAAAAATCTAATAGTTTTTCAATTATTTGCTTCATTTGGTTTTTGTTAAAGTTATCCTTCCCCCCAAACTTAGGCAAAACTATCTTGGCATTTTAACCCTCGAATATAGAGATTAGGTAGGCAAGAAAGAATTTCTTAATCTCTATTCTAGACTATAATTCAGTAACTTCATCCTAAATCTTCGATTATGTATTCGTGCTTTAACTGTGCAGGAAAAACAGTAAAAAACACATCAAATTTCAAAAAAATGTTTGACGTCGACCTAGCATGCACGAAGTAAATGCGACCTCCCCCCAAACTTAATACAAACAGTGGCCCCACTGTGACTTAAACAAAAGGGTCGAAAACACGTCAAACAAGCCAATAAAGATATACGAGAGGAGTTAACATGCAAAAATTAAAAATACCACCAACAAAAGTATAAAAAAGAGCAGTAGAAATAATTCGTCCCTACGGGTCTGTGTCTGGCGTTCTCATGCATTTCTTTCATCCTAATCATCATCCTCCGAACCAGACTCTACCTCTTAATCTTCGTCGGTGTATCCATTCTCGCAATTACAACGATTAGAAAGCAACAGGGAATCTTAATTTGTGACTTGTGGTGCAAAATTGACTACGAAGGTGAAGAATAATCGAAGGCAGTAGATGAAAGCCGAAATCAATTAACCAACAAAAACTCTCCTTCCGTTTGTGTAATACCCCATATTTTCAATTTTTAGAAATTCCTAAACTTTCACTTTTGTTTAGTTATAAATCTTTTTGAAGTTATATATATTGAAAAAGTTTAGGAAATTTTATTTAGAAATGAAGTTTTGATTTTATATAAAACTAAAATGACCATGAAAATAGAAGATATTGGAGATTAAAGTTCTAAAACTATTTGGGTCAGTAGTGCAATTAATTAGTAACTATATTGATCATAATATTAAAAAAAAAATTTAAACCCCTTTTTTTGTTTCTAAAATAATTGGGGTTAAATTATTAATTTCATAAAGTTCAAGGTCAAGATGCAATTCTAAAATAAAAAAATAAAAAAAAGCAACAGGACATTTTGTCCTGTTGCATGTCGATGGAAACACCAAGTGGAGTCATCCTCCATTTGGTTGCCTATGAGTTATGAAGAATAACCATTATTCTTCTTTAATTTCACAATACATGCATACATTTTCAGCAGCAAAAGATTTAAAGTAAGGAAGGAAGGTTTGAGTCATTTTCTCTCTACTTCACCATTGTCATCTTCTTCCCAAGCTTTACACACACACACACATAATTATAACTTCTTCATCACTTAACCAAATTGAGTAAATGAGTAGTCAAAATTTATCTCCTCGATGAGAGCTTTCTATTAGTACCATTATTCAACGGAAATTATTGTCTGAAAAGTGATGATGCCGGCGGCAAGTGGCAGTTTTGAAATGGGTTTCTTCGCATGAACATTTTCCGATCATTCTTTCGACAATCAGGCTCCACATTCATTCCCAAGCTTGTTCGTTTGGACCTCGTTTGGCTTAAACTCTAAGTGTTGTATTTATTATTCAAGAATTGAAGGCGAATCGGTATTCGAGTAACCAAGTCAGGTGAGTGTTGTGGGTTACTTGGGTGTAAGTCCGAATGTGCTAGTAGGTCGAGTCATAACTTTAACTTAGTCCCTAAACGAAAAGCATATGATGTATGATATTGGATAAAACTCAACTACTAGGACAAACAAGTCATGTTATATTTAATATATATACCACATATGATGCAATAAGAGATACGTGAATCTACTTAGACTTATTTTAACTAGCTGAACAAGTTAGTATTGTTATGCTAAAGCCTACGTGTGCATAAATTCCTAATATTGAATATTGAATATTGAATAGTTTCGATCACTGTTATTGAGTTATTCATCGATTCATATTACTGAACTGTTATTGTTACTGTCTTGTACTGTTTCCTGTTACTGTGTGGGCACCTATTCTTGGTGTGCGGAATCGTGGGTAACCTGGAAGGTTAGGGCCAGAAGGTTACCTCGATCCACCGTAGACCCGCTTCACGAGCCAAGTGTGGAGGTTACACTTGGGGAGTGAATGTCAAACTCCTGGCATTTGACGTCAATGCGCACTGTTATGTAAGGTCGCACCTTACTTGGAGTGTTCGATGGTGGTTTCCCTGACTGTGGATTGGAGGGTAAGAGGAGGACGGCATCAACAAATGTTGGTTACTTGTTTAACGTGATTAAATTGTTATAGCATATGTTCATTACTGTATTGTTCTATATGCTCATGTATATTATGTTGCATCGATGCACATGTGCACTACAGCCTCACTAAGTTGGACAATCAACTTATGCATTCCTTGATTCAATCTTTTAGCTACAGGTGTTTGGATTAAACGATAGTTCATGTTGCGGTTAGGTCATCACGGTTACGGACCCACCCTAGTTCCAGATAGTAGTTGAACTTTTGTTTAAATTCTTCTTTGATTTTAATATTTTCGTTTGAATTCATGTTTTAAATCTCCTATAATGTCTAAGTTGATTTTTATTATATCTTGCTAAATATCTTGGAATTTTAGCTAATTTTGTAAAATGGGAATATCTATCGAAACTGATTTAAAATTTTATCAAATATTAATCTTAATCTTCTTGTATTCCTTTTGGGTCCCACAAGTTGTTTCACCATGTCATGTCATTCGTTAAAATTTGTTTTAATTACTTCCGCTTTAAACTTAGTAATCAAAATTGTTCTTATTTCGTTTTAAACAGCTTCCGCTTAAAACCTTTAATTCTTGGTTTTAATTTATTGTTTATTTTAAAAGGTTTCGATATTTTAACTCATTTTCAAAATAATAATAATTTTTTGACCGTTATCCGACAGACCCGCAGAGTCGGCCGCCACAGATGGTATCAGAGCTTCGACTTATGGCCAGGATAAGGTCCTCGGAATTTGTATCGAGGTGCTTGTAATGTGGGACTCACCAGCAAGACTTTGGGGTGTCTACCCACAATGTGTAGTTCACTTTTAGGTCAAGATCGCAACCAGAACATAAGTATTGTGCGTGGCCTCGGGGGTAGGGAGTTATATTTGATTGTTACATTGATTTCCTGATTTCTTGTTTTATACGTGGTATCCAGAACATGCTATTATTTTTACTTAGCTGTTGGAATTATTGTCCGAATATGATTGTATAAGTATGATCCATAATGTTGCATGAATACACATATTGAGTTACTTGAATCAAGTAACTTTTCTCGAAGCGATGTTAGATGACTTATATAGCCCTAAGCCTTTTTGAATTTGATCATCGTGTGAGTTTACCTTATTCATAACTCATATTGTTGATTTTAGACGTTTCTCTCCAAATTGATATCTCGACCTTAGTAAGCTCTATTCAGTCTATTTTCTTTATAAGTGATTGTTTCGCTCTTGTTCTAATGATGGTACTTATTTATTTTGTGCTTGTGATCCTTATATGTCTATTCTTCATCATTATGGTGAATCCAAATGTTTTTTATCGATTCTTTTCTTTTTATTGGCAGTGAGTCTTCATATTCTTATCAAACATAAATCTTGAAATCATTCTCGTTTATTGAATTTCAGCTATAAATTATTCTTGATAGCGGGTAAATTTTTTTTTGAATTCAACACTACTCTACTGTCACGCCCTAGAATAGGGACATGACAGGCCGTGTCGACGTAGTAAACAACGGCGACACGAAGCCTCTAAATCAAAAAATTTGACAATAATATGACAAATAAAGGTCTTGATAAAAATCCTAAAACAAAACCAACATAAAATATTTGGGTAAAAATAACATCTAAAATGTTCCCCACTTAACCAAATACCAAAAATAGTCTTAATACCATAAGAAACTATTTCAAAGTCTATTAAAATTATGAATCGTCTAAATAAAAGAAGACTTCATCTCGACCTCGAACCTCCACCTACTTGATTTCTTAGCTCCATGAAAAAATAACTAACCATCTGAAAGAATAACAATATGCCGAAGGGTGAGTCGTAAACTCAGCAAGCAATTATGAACCGAAACCTATTGGATCATCATAGTTAAACTTCCAAAACTTATAAAAATTTACTTTGGCCAAAATATTGAGAATTGTACAAGCAACTATTGCAGAAATCATAGAGATTGCTCATAAGATATTACATGCATGATTCAGAGTGACCCAATGGATAAACCGAGACCCCCTCGGTCTAAGGGGACGGAACGGATGAGCCCATGACCAGTGGGCACGCAGATGACCCCGGGGACTAACAGAACAGAATAGAACAGAACAGAATCCAAGAGGTAGACCGAATACACGCATGCACTTAAGAACTGACAAAGTGTAACCAGGTATCTCTATGTATCAAAATATTACAATACCAAAAGTTCAGAAATTATATCCGAGCTCAAGAAACAATAGGAAAATATTCAAAATTACTTACCTTAAAACCTTTGAGATTACGACACTTCCGAAACCACAATCGACTCCAAACTCTCTAATGCGAACCTAAAATACATAATTTTAAGGGTTAATAAATTATCTTCATCTATACAAAAATTACATATAAACTCCGATTCTAAGCCCAATAATTCAGATAAAATTAATCTTTATTGTATCTTGTTTACATTAACAGACAAACACACCCGATTTCTTTCAATTCCATCAATTAGCTCACTTATTGATATTATAAAAGTAATGTACTGGTAGTAATTCATGTCAAAACTAATTAATAAATCCCATTCGTCAAAACACATATGCATATAAGCATATCTATATGAATATAAAATTCCCACCATCCATAGCAATGAAGTAAAGTCTACGATTATCAGCACTAATGGAAGAACAATTAATATCTCTTTGGTTCTCAATTTAATTAGTCTGCTTATGGATCTTATGCATAGAATTTACTAAGCCATTAATCACCTCTCCCAGATCAGCAAATCTCACCTTTACGTTTCCTTTTCTTTGTGCTTCAATTTGTTAGGCGGCGCAAGAATTTAATTATCTAAGACTTCATATATGCAAAATATGCCATATTTAAATTCCTAGGTTAATATAATAACCTAAATTACTTATGTACCCTCAATCAAATAACTTACCCAATAATCCTAATTTAAGTATTATTATTTCTTTAATATATATATATATATTATATCTAAAAGTTGGTTATTACATTCTCCCCTCCTTAAAAATAAGTTTCGTCCTCGAAACTTGAATAGTAAGAAAAATATACCTTCATTGATAAAGATGTGTGGGTACTGATTTCTCATCTCTTCTTCTGGTTCCCAAGTAGCTTCTCTAGATGAATGATTTGACCACTGGACTTTCACAAATGGAATAGTGCGATGCCTCAATATTTGTTCCTTTCGGTCAATTATATGAATAGGAAATTCTTTGTAAGTCAAATCATCTTGAACTTCCAATGGTTCGTACTCCAAAATATGACTAGGGTCTGGGATATATCTCCTCAACATGGCTACATGAAATACATTATGCACTTTACATAATTTTGGTGGTAGTGCTAACCTATAAGCCACTTCTCCGACTCTATCAAGGATTTCGAATGGCCCTACATAGCGAGGGCTTAATTTCCCACGCTTCCCAAACCTCATAACTCCCTTCTTAGGTGAGATCTTCAAATGAACAAAATCACCAACTTTAAATTCTACGTGTCTCCTTTTTAGGTCTGCCCAACTCTTTTGCCTATCTTGAGCCATCTTAATTCGTCTAGTTATTAAAGGAATCTTCTCCAAAGCACTGTGGACCAAATCAGGCCCCAACATTCTCTTTTCCCCAATATCATCCCAATGCACTGGAGATCTGCACTTCCTACCATATAAGGCCTCATAAGGGGCCATCCCAATACTTGATTGGTAGCTATTGTTATAAGCAAATTCGGCTAACTTCAAATACTTATCCCAGCTTCCCTTGAAATCCATTACACAAGCTCTCAACATGTCCTCAAGGATTTGTATCGTTCTCTCTGATTGGCCATCTGTTTGCGGATGAAAAGCTGTACTAAACTTCAACTCTGTTTTAAGGGCACTCTGTAGGCTTCCCCAAAAGTGAGACACAAACCTAGAGTCTCGATCTGACACTATACTCACCGGAATCCCGTGAAGGCATACAATATTATCCACGTATAATTGTGCTAACTCATCAAGTGGTGTTTTCTTCTTAACAGGTATAAAGTGGGCTGATTTAGTGAGTCTATCTACAATTACCCATATCGAATCATTCTTTTTTTTGTGGAGTTGTTGGTAAACCGCAAACGAAATCCATGGTAATATGTTCCCACTTCCACTGAGGGATTTCTAAATTTTGTAGCTCACCAGCCACTCTTTGGTGTTCGGCCTTAACTTGTTGACACGTCATGCACTTAGCCACAAACTCTGTTACATCTCGCTTCATCGACATCCACCAAAAGTGACTCTTTAAATCTCTATACATCTTGGTGGTACCTGGATGTATGGAGAATCGCGACTTATGAGCCTCTTCAAGAATTTCTTTCTTTAGTTTAGGGTTCGTTGGGACACATACCCTATCTCCAAACCTCAATGAACCATCAATATGAACACGAAATTTTGGATGCAATCCCCTTTTTACACCTTCGCGAATCTTGCATAATTTAGGGTCTTCTCCTTGAGCAAATTTAATACGCTCAATCAACACAGGTTGGGCAATTAGGCTTGCCATCATGTTTATGGAACCACTGGTCACTACTTCAACCTCCAAGTTCTCTAATTCCTCCAAGATTTTGGGTTGCTTGGTCAATATAGCTCCCATAGGGAATGTATTTCTGCTAAGGGCATCGGCGACTACATTGGCTTTCCCAGGGTGGTAATTAATAGTAATATCGTAGTCTTTAAGCAATTCAAGCCACCTCCTCTGCCTCATGTTCAGTTCTTTTTGAGTGAACAAATATTTTAGACTCTTATGGTCAGTGTAGATATCACACTTCTCCCCATACAAATAATGTCTCCAAATCTTTAAGGCAAAGACAACTGCAGCTAATTCTAGGTCATGGGTTGGGTAATTTCGTTCATAACTCTTCAGCTGACGAGAAGCATAAGCAATGACTTTTTCATTCTGCATCAACACACAACCCAACCCGTCTTTTGATGCATCACTAAAGATAACAAAGTTTTTATCACTGCAAGGCAATGTTAAAACTGGTGCAGAAACCAACTTTTCTTTCAACTCTTTGAAACTCTGTTCGCAATCTGAAGTCCAATCAAATTTTACCCCATTCTGGGTAAGCCGGGTCAAAGGAATGGCTATCTGAGAAAAGCCTTGAACAAATTTCCTATAATAACCCGCAAATCCTAGAAAGCTTCTAATTTCTGTGATAGTTGTTGGACGAGGCCAATTTACTACTGCTTCAGTCTTAGCGGGATCAACAGAAATCCCTCTTGCGGATACCACGTGTCCAAGAAAAGATATACTGTCAAGCCAAAATTCACACTTACTTAGCTTAGCGAACAATTGCTCCTCTCGCAGTATTTGTAGTACCATTCTCAAATGCTTTGTGTGCTCCTCAATACTTTTAGAGTAGACCAAGATATCGTCAATGAAGACCACGACAAATTGATCCAAGTATTTTCTGAAAACCCTGTTCATTAAGCCCATAAATGCAGCAGGAGCATTTGTCAGCCCAAAAGGCATCACTAAAAATTCATAATGGCCGTACCTCGTTCGAAAAGCCGTCTTCGAAACATCTCCAGCTTTAATCTTTAATTGGTGATAACCGGATCTAAGATCTATCTTTGAAAATACACACGCTCCTTGCAATTGGTCAAACAAGTCGTCAATTCGGGGTAGGGGATACTTGTTCTTTACAGTCACTTTGTTCAACTCCCGGTAATCAATACATAATCGTAGACTTCCATCCTTCTTTTTCACAAACAACACCGGTGCTCCCCACGGAGACACACTAGGGCGAATGAATCCTTTCTCGAGTAGTTCCTGGAGCTGCTCTTTTAATTCACGCATCTCCCGTGGGGCCATTCGGTATGGGGCCTTTGAAATTAGCTCCGTCCTTGGTTCCAAATCTATTTCGAATTCAATATCTCGATCTGGAGGTAGTCGAAAAAGATCTTCAGGAAAGACATCTGGAAATTCTTTCACAACTGGGATATCATCTAGTTGCTTACCATCCTTCTGTGGATTCACAATGTATGCCAGGTATCCGGTACACCCTTTCCTTAAAGCTTTGAAAGCATCAATAGAAGAAATTATAGGGATGGGAGACTTAAGTAACTTAGGACTATGACCCTGGTAAGAGAATTCTTCTTGATCTGAGATTCTGAACACAATTTTCTTTCCGAAACAGTCTATATGTGCATGATAGGAAGACAACCAATCCATACCTAAGATAACATCAAAATCACTCATATCTAAATGTATCAAGTTTGCTCTAAATTCTTTTTCTCCTAACTTCATATTACAATCTCTGACAATCCTATCAGTAATAATCACTTTTTTCATTGGCGTAGCAACATGTAAAGGCTCATCCAATTTTTCAGACAAACAATTCAAATATTCAGCAAATTTCTTAGAGATGAAAGAATGAGAGGCACCGGAGTCAAACAATACATAAGCTTTTGTAGACTGTATATACGCAGTACCTGTTACCACGTCGTTGTTCGCATCCGCATCATTCTGAGTCATAGAAAATAGTCGAGCATTGCCTTTCTTTGTCTGCTCAGGTGGTTTGGCTGATGTACCTGTCGTGAATGGGCAATCCCTAATACGATGGTCTGATCGACCACACTTAAAGCACGCACCTGTCTTCCAACGACACTCCCCAGAATGAAGTTTGTGGCAATGATCACACTCCTTGCTCTGAGTACTTGAGTTCCCAATTTCTCTTTTCTTAGTTACACTGATGTTGGTACTGATATCACGAATATTCGGAGATACTTCAGATCTTGATCTCTTACGGTCACCAACATATTGTTCGTGGCTCTTCAAATCTGTCTCCACTCTCAAAGCTCTTTCCAGTAAGTCACGGAATGTGGTATCCATATGAGATGAGACGCGAATTTGAATATCCTTCTTTAATACTTGACAAAATCTATTCACTTTACTTTCCTCTGTGCTCATATATAAAGGGCAAAACCTTCCTAGTTCGTTGAACTTATTTGCAGTCTCTAATACTGTCATATCCCCAACTTGTTTAAGGTTAAGGAATTCAATTTCCTTAGCTATTCTGACAGCACGAGGAAAATAGTTATCAAGAAACAACTTCTTAAAATCCTCCCATGACAGCGGATTGGTTGGATCAGCATATGCCGACTTCACCGAGTCCCACCAATACTTAGCATTCCCGGCTAAAAAAGACAAAGCCACATTTAATCTGACTCCAACTGGATACTCCATTGCGATAAATGTCTCTTCAATGCTACTAATCCATTTTTCAGCTGCAACAGGATCATCACTGCCCTCAAATGTTGGAAAGTTTAGTCTCCTAAACCTTTCAAAGTAGGATATCATCATGGGAGGTTGTGGCTGCGATGGTTGTTGTTGTTGTTGCTGCTGTAATAGATTTACAATCACTTGAAAAACACCCGCTAGATCCGCTTGTGTAGTAGGCACACCGGGATTGGGTATAGTTGCTTGATTAGCCTGTTGCTCCTGTGCTGCAGTTTGAGCATGGGCATTTTGTTCACCTACATCAACATGGACAGATGATTCATTGGCGATAGTGTTGCTAGCAGTTCTCCCGCGGCCACGACCACGACCACGACCACGACCTTGACCTCTTCGGTTACCTCTAGCACGAGCCATACGGATGCTCTAACAAAAATTGATTCAGTTAATTTTTATTTTTAAGCCTCAGGCATGACATAACAGAAAATATTTTTGGTTAACTATGAAGATCAGATCTTAAATCAACAACATAAACCTGGCTCTGATACCACTTTGTCACGCCCTAGAATAGGGACATGACAGGCCGTGTCGACGTAGTAAACAACGGCGACACGAAGCCTCTAAATCAAAAAATTTGACAATAATATGACAAATAAAGGTCTTGATAAAAATCCTAAAACAAAACCAACATAAAATATTTGGGTAAAAATAACATCTAAAATGTTCCCCACTTAACCAAATACCAAAAATAGTCTTAATACCATAAGAAACTATTTCAAAGTCTATTAAAATTATGAATCGTCTAAATAAAAGAAGACTTCATCTCGACCTCGAACCTCCACCTACTTGATTTCTTAGCTCCATGAAAAAATAACTAACCATCTGAAAGAATAACAATATGCCGAAGGGTGAGTCGTAAACTCAGCAAGCAATTATGAACCGAAACCTATTGGATCATCATAGTTAAACTTCCAAAACTTATAAAAATTTACTTTGGCCAAAATATTGAGAATTGTACAAGCAACTATTGCAGAAATCATAGAGATTGCTCATAAGATATTACATGCATGATTCAGAGTGACCCAATGGATAAACCGAGACCCCCTCGGTCTAAGGGGACGGAACGGATGAGCCCATGACCAGTGGGCACGCAGATGACCCCGGGGACTAACAGAACAGAATAGAACAGAACAGAATCCAAGAGGTAGACCGAATACACGCATGCACTTAAGAACTGACAAAGTGTAACCAGGTATCTCTATGTATCAAAATATTACAATACCAAAAGTTCAGAAATTATATCCGAGCTCAAGAAACAATAGGAAAATATTCAAAATTACTTACCTTAAAACCTTTGAGATTACGACACTTCCGAAACCACCATCGACTCCAAACTCTCTAATGCGAACCTAAAATACATAATTTTAAGGGTTAATAAATTATCTTCATCTATACAAAAATTACATATAAACTCCGATTCTAAGCCCAATAATTCAGATAAAATTAATCTTTATTGTATCTTGTTTACATTAACAGACAAACACACCCGATTTCTTTCAATTCCATCAATTAGCTCACTTATTGATATTATAAAAGTAATGTACTGGTAGTAATTCATGTCAAAACTAATTAATAAATCCCATTCGTCAAAACACATATGCATATAAGCATATCTATATGAATATAAAATTCCCACCATCCATAGCAATGAAGTAAAGTCTACGATTATCAGCACTAATGGAAGAACAATTAATATCTCTTTGGTTCTCAATTTAATTAGTCTGCTTATGGATCTTATGCATAGAATTTACTAAGCCATTAATCACCTCTCCCAGATCAGCAAATCTCACCTTTACGTTTCCTTTTCTTTGTGCTTCAATTTGTTAGGCGGCGCAAGAATTTAATTATCTAAGACTTCATATATGCAAAATATGCCATATTTAAATTCCTAGGTTAATATAATAACCTAAATTACTTATGTACCCTCAATCAAATAACTTACCCAATAATCCTAATTTAAGTATTATTATTTCTTTAATATATATATATATATATATATATATATATATTATATCTAAAAGTTGGTTATTACATCTACGCTCCTCTCTAACCTTTCCATTTTCATGCTATTCTGTCGCTTCTGAATGCGGTTGTCAGATTGTATATCTCTTCATGGAATACGATTAACCTTACAATCAAAAAGAAAAATCCTTGAATTATTTTAGACTTATCTTGAATTTGTACCCTTAATTTGGCTCCTAAATTGATTGTTTTCCTTGAGGTCTTGTCGATACTCTTGAATCAACATGTTTTCATTTATTGTGAATCTCACTTTCATTTCTTGCTATCCTATCAAGCTTCTGTTTTGGTCCTTATTTTCGTACTCGTTTAGAGTCTCCTTATTTCATGAGATACTTCCATGTATTGATCTTGTAATCAAAATTATTATTTTCATCAGATTCTACGAATGTTATTATTCATTGTCATTTTTTTCCCTGAACCTATTTATTGGGTTGTGATCTTTTTGAAATCATTCATATGATTTTATATCACTCCTATTTATTGTATTCAATTATGCAATCTTTTAAATTTTCTGAAATTATCGTGGTTTCCTTTTGAACTTCAGATTTTCATCATGTCCATTCATAAATTGTTGTTCCTTTCTCTAATTCATTCACTCTTGTGAGCCTCATAAAGTATATCGATTTATTCTCGACTTCTTTTGAACTTACCTTCTAGTTGGGACTTAAATTAATTCTCGTCTCGCTCAATCAGATCGTTTCGATGTTCTTGAATTTCACTATTGAGCTTTATTTGATTCCTGTTACAGCTTGATTGAAATAATTACTTCTTGAAATAAATCTTTATATTGCGATGTTTATCTTGACTTGCTTTTTAAATGATCAAACAACTTTAATGCCCTGGTTATAATCTTTAAATTGATTGAAATCCTTTCTTTGACCATCTTCTTGCTTACTCCATGCAATCGTTTCGATGTTCTTGAATTTCACTATTGAGCTTTATTTGTTACCTGTTGCAGCTTGATTGAAATAATTACTTCTTGAAATAAATCTTTATATTGTGATGTTTATCTTGACTTGCTTTTTAAATGATCAAACACACTTTAATGCCCTGGTTATAATCTTTAAATTGATTGAAATCCTTTCTTTGACCATCTTCTTGCTTACTCCATGCAAATTGATTGACACTCATCTCTTTTGTTATTCTTATCAATGTGCCTTACTTGATCTCCTTATTAATTATAAAGAACTTCAAAGATCCGCAATCACTCAAAAGTGAATTAAATCCTAACTCTATAATCTTTCGATGACGTGAGAGAATTCGTCTCCTAACATCTTCTACTCATTTCTATCAGACGAATGTCTCTAATTGAGCTCTAGAATTATTCATTGTTTATTTTTCCATATGCGCTAATGCTTTTTCCTTCGCTTCCATATGCGCAATAGTCAGTTTCTTTCTTTCACTTTTAATTCTGAATTGACCAAAATTTCTTTGATCATTTCTTGAGCTTTATTCTTGAACTTGCTTACCTTGATCTCATACTTTTAAATATTATTTCTCACAATTTCTTGAATTTGATAGTTTCTTCTTGAACTGATTGCCATTCTAATTAAAACCCATCCCTTCAAAGTTTATTGACACTTTTAATTCAGCTTCTTGTTTTCCTATCCAAGCTTTCAATTTGATATTTGAATTTTATATTGTTCGGAGTATGTACTCCCTTTTTATTTCATGAGCTAATTCTTCATGGTGAACTCGTGAATCAGACTGCTTACCTTAATCTGATTCAGTGGTTACGAATATTTCATTATCTTTATCCCCTGAACCTAATTATTGAATTTGCGAAAGGTTCAGAAAAAGTCTCTTCGATTTCATATTATTCCTGCTTGTTATTCTAGAAGGAATGTACTGTCAACTTCATACTTGTATCATGTTCTTTCTAAAGTTGTTTCATCCTATTTGTTATCATTAATCTTTAAATTGGATAATTTCATTTTCCTTGCCTTGTTCTTGAACCTTATTCGCTTTGTCTCTAGTATCATCATTACACTCATTGCTTCTTTAAATGGACCTTTGAATGATTCGTTTTATTCTCGCTTGATATTTAGATGTCCAAAGACACTTTAGCGCTCTGGTTGTTAATACCAAAACTTTTGATTCGATTTTGATATCCCATATTCAACCTTCTTGTTATTAAGACTCCTGATGTGATAGTCTTATAATATCCCTAGTGATACTTGTTATTTGATTACATTTGTTTAAATTGAGTTTCTTATTCGAATGTCATAACTCATGTTTCCCATTCATTTTCATAATCCTTTTTAAGACTTCTATTCGACTTTGCCCTGTCACATTCATTGAAAATCCTTAATTAACCACTTTCTGGTTATACTATTTGAACATTCCTTGACTCGATCAACTTTTGAGGACCTCATTACTCTATCTTCATTGGGTTAATTGGAATTCTCTTTGTTCGAGTAAAAGGGATGGAGGTATGGGTTTTAGAGATCTAGACTCTTTCAACACCTCTCTTCTTGCTAAGCAGGCTTGGCGTCTATTATCCTATCCGGACAGCTTACTTAGCCGATTACTCAAAGCTCGATATTTTCCTTATACTGACTTGTTGGAGGCTCAGTTGGGTTCGGCCCCTTCTCTTACGTGGCGCAGTATTTGGGAGGCAAGGACACTAATTGCCGCTGGTATTAGATGGAGAGTCGGTAACGGAAATTCGATTCGTATTTGGGGAGATAGTTGGCTTCCGCGACCTAATTCCTTTAAAATTATAACTCCTCCTCGGATCCTTCCTGAAAACTGTACAGTTAATGCCCTTATCGATCACTCTTTAGGGGGCTGGAACAGAACACTAGTGGAGGAAATTTTTATTAGTACTGATGCTGAAGCTATTCTTTCTTTACCACTTAGTACGTTGGATATTCCTGACAGAAGAATATGGCACTTTGATCGCTTGGGAGGTTACACAGTTAAATCCGGTTATCGTCTCCAGAGGGATCTAAAATATGCTACAAGCATAGCTTCCATTGGAGGACCTAGTCATAATACTCATCACAATTGGAGCTGGATTTGGTCGATTAAAGCTCCACCAAAAGTGAAACAATTTTTATGGTCTTGTTGCCGGAGCACCCTTCCAGTTCGTGCAGAATTATGTCGCCGTAAGATCTTAACAGAGGACTCGTGTCCTCGCTGTGACGGTACACAAGAAACTATAATTCATTGTTTGCCTTTGCTAGACAATGTTGGGCTCTTTCCGGATTAAGTATACTACAATATTCTTGTAATTCCCTTCACACTCTTGATTGGCTTGCTAATATTCGCTGTAATACGGACCCCTTCGAGTTGGGATTTGCTGCGACTTTGGTATGGTGGCTATGGTTTGGCCGAAATAAATATCTTTGGGAGAAAGAGGAAATCGAACCAGCTCGGTTAGTATATTTTGCACATAATTTCTATAACAGGTACACAACCTCTCTTGCTCCCCCCTCTAATACGTTGGCTGCAAGAAACTCTTCAAATTGGGAACCTCCGCCATATGGCTTCATTAAAATCAATGTTGATACAGCCATTTATACCGGTGCAGGCGGCTTTGGAATTGGTATAATTGCACGTGACCATATAGGAGCTTGTGTGGATTGGTTGGCTAGAAAATATGATTATCCTCTTGAACCTGAATCCGCGGAAATAATGGCAGCGATCCATGGAATAAAATTCGGTATTGAGAAGGGGTGGAGAAATATTATTTTGGAAGGAGATTGTAAAGCGGTTATTGATGGTATTTTGGGAGTGCTGGGGCCTAATACTAATATGCAATTCCATCACTTGGGACATATCTTCGACGAAATAAAGCTATTGGTTTCGTCTCTTGGCTCCTTTCGATGTACTCATGTGTATAGAGATAGCAACTCCGTTGCCCACGTCTTAGCTAAGATAGCTTATAGAATTTTCCCCCCTTTTCTTGAGCTCCCGAGCTTCATTCAAGATTTTGTAACTGACGATGTTGATCATTAATGCATTTACCCTCTGGGTGTTCTCATAAAAAAAAAAAAAAAAAAAAATTATTTTTGTTGAGTCTGTAAACTCAATTGCTTCATTTTTATAGGACAAAAATTTCTGATTCAACTTCCCTTTATGATCCTTATTGAAACTTATCGTTTCAATGTTGCTTGATATTTTATTGAACCTCTTTATTGATTTAAGGTCGTTTCTGAATCGTCTCTTTGATTTCATATTATCCATACTTGTTGATTTCATTGACCATGCATCATTTCACTAAGTCATCTACTTTCTTTTGAACTCCACAGTGTTATCTTGTTCTTTCTAAACATGTTCTTTCATCATGGTTAGTTTCTCGAATATGACGTTCTCATTTTTCTTGGATCTCGTTCTTGAACTCTATGCGCTTTCTACGTTGTACTTTTGCCACATTCATTACTACTTAAAATGAATCTTTGAGTAGCGAATTTTGTCTTAGCTCAATTTTTAAATAATCAAAGACATTTCAAAGCTTTGATTACTATTGACAGAACTCTTGGTTCAATTTCTATTATCCTTATTGGCATACTTGGTTTAACCTTCTTCTTATTATCTCTAATAAGATGTCTGATGAAAATCTCCATAGTCCAGCATATTGATACATCTTGTCGGATTTATTTGGTTAATTACAGTGAACTCCTATTCCAATTGTCTTTTGGAATCAGTTGTTTTACTTGATTTTCTTAACATTGAAATAATTAATGAAGTTCTTATTTCAACTATTGCTTGTTACTTCTATTGAGATCTCCCCGGATTTCATGTATGCAAAAAATCCCCGTTCTTCTACTTTCTTATTACTACCTTTGAGATGTGAATTCGATTGTTTTGTTATCTTTAAGAAAGACTTCTGATTCAATTACCTTTTATGATCTTTCTCAAACTTCTAGTTTGACTAATTCCAAATAGTGAGTCAATTATATTCATTGTAGATAAGTTTAGATCGAATAATTTTTGTTAAAGCTAAAAAAAACTATAAAATTGACTCGGATTAGAAGATAGTATTTGGAGAATGACCTCAAGAATTTTGAAAGATTCGAAATCGCGGCGTACATGCAAGCATTACCTTTTATTCCTTGAAGTGAACGTGACATCTTCCACTTATCGATGATGGCAAGTACCGTGCAAATCCTTTCAGCATGACCAAATAAATCCGCTATAACGTTTAAGGAAGTTGTTGTTGGGATTTTATAGGTATGATTGTCAAAACAACAGTGCGGAATTTTAAAAAACTTCATACACCAAATCCAAGGATTTACTTATTAGCACATACGAAAAGGTTGAATACAATTTAGCAAATAAGTTACTAAATTAAAAAGGTGGTAAATAGCAATTTACCTCACCACAGGCAAGGTGGTGGTTTTTCCTCCGGTCTTCTTTCAGATCTGATAAATCTGGTTCGTGAGAAGCACCCCATGTGTTGTGCCTCCAGAGAATAGTCCACACCAGCTAGATATGTGACTGCTTCGATCCTCAAGCTTATAACTAGGATGGAAACGCGTCAAAAACAAGATTTGGATCAAGATCCAACTCTAGATGTAGAAGAAGAAGGAAGAGAGAGAAGGGGGCGGCCGATCCACTCAACACACGGCGGCGGCGGCAGTTGTGCGGCTGAGGTTGGGCGGCGGCGGGTAGGGCTAGGGTTGTGGGGCGGCGGTTTTTAGTAGGCTAGGGTTTTGTTTCTCTTTCTGCTTTCTTGCTTTGTGCTTAGAGTTTGAGTCTCCAAGACTCCCTATTTATAAAGAATACCAAAACCATATTCCTTGTGCAAGATTTTAGCTAATGGACCACTAATTATAATGGCCCATGTCTTGCATCTACTTAATTAATACTTTAATTAAATAGCCCACTAATTTAATTAACACTTTAATTAAATGACACATTCATTTAAGTAATACTTTAATTAAATAACCCTTTATATCTAATTAAATATTTCACACTTTAGTTAACCCTTTAATTAATAATTTAATTAATTAGATAATCTAATTAATTTTCTCTCTCTTAGAATTAGCCCTTTAATTCTTTTATTTTGATTTAACTCTTTAAATCAATTCTTTCTTCAATTGACTGTCACAGTCCAACTGTATTGTGTGTGACTCTCTAGGTTCACCATCAATTGGCCACATGCTCACTTTTCCGTGATTTAATTAATGAGCAATTAATTGCTCCAATTAATTGAACACTTTCAATTAACCAGGCAAGAATTAATCTTACAATTAATTCATGGGTACCCACACCCCATGGTCGATGTCTAGCCACAAGCCCATGAGGCCCAACTTCAGGTGAATTGATCTCAGTGAACCTCACCTCTTATAAGTGCCATGTACATACGGTCCCTCTATCGACTAATTTCCCGATCGAGACCTAGGGTGTGTGAATTGATCGGCACCTCTAATTATCTTGATTACTATACTTTCTAACTCAGGATAATAATTCCAGTGTGACTGCTAAATTTGAAAACCCCTTTCCAAATCCGTCACCGACCGTGGCCACGGGTTTCTCGAAATCTATAATCTAAGAATGTATAGGAAAATTTCTCGACGCACTACGTTGAGTCGGTAGATCCCATATTAGTGCTAACCATTCGCGTACACGATCCTATGTACCCAAAGTAGTCGCACAATGATCAAGCTAAGTGATCGGGTCCTAAATCAAAGTACGTACTCACGTGCACCGAATTCGCCCTAGCACCTCAAGTCAAAGGACTAAATCGTACACTATTATAAGTCTTGAGAGACATCTCATTACCGATATGCTTAATGCACTTCGACGATAGGTCTCTCTGTTCGGGTTCGTTCGATGCGTTCGATCCCCTATTGAACCACCTACTCATATGTACTAGCATCAAGTGCCTTGCTCATGAAACGCTACAAATTCACTCCATGTGAATCATGCATACTCGTAAAAATCTTTGCGACTCCCTTGAGACCCCGTCTCGATGGAAATCCATGACTTGGAACAGTTTTAAGATCACGACCTTAGAGACTGTTTCCTGATTGCACTCAGTACTGAAGTGAATCGTCCCATAGTCTATTGTGATCTAAAGATTTCATCCTATCGCGTAAGTGATTCGCGAGAGATGAAGTTGGCCATTGTTTGATTTACATACTATAAACAAACGATCGTATTAATTAATTTAGACCAGAGAAAGCTTATCACATGATAGTCCTCATACAAGCTAAAATCTATTGGCTTGCAGGGCACTATCCTTTCAATCTCTCACTTGCCCTAAAGCCAATCACATACTTTTCTAAGACCCATCTTTCAAAGATGTCCTTCGAACTCCTTTTGTGAAAAAGGCTCTGCTTAGTGGATCTACTAGATTTGTCTTCCGAGTCGACGTGATTCGTTACGTGCGTCAACTCTACCAATGACTTCTCTAATCAAATGGTACTTTTATCTTGTGTTTAGATTTCTGGTGAGATCTTCCTTTGCTTTAGCAATAGCTCCATTGTTATCTTAGAAGATAACCATGAGCTTCGCAATGCTAGGTACGACATCCAACTTTTGGATGGAGTTTTTCATCCAAACACTTTTCTTACGCTGCACTCCTTGTTGCGAGATATCTTGCTTCAGTGGTTAGGATGGAAACAGTGCTTTCCTTGGAACCCTTTCCAACTTACCGCTACCCCACTGAGGCAAAATATGTATCCAAAATTGGATACATATATTCATCTACATCAGACTAGAAACTCGAATCAGTAAATCCTTCGAATTTCAATTCTCCACTATCACCGTACACCAAGATCAAATCCTTAGTCTTTTTCAAGAGCTCAAGCATATCTTTTACGGCGATCCAGTCCTCTTCATTGGAGTTTGACTAGTAACTGCTCGTGGCATTTAGAGCAGGTTCTATGTCTGGTCTAGTACATAGTATTGTATATCATATGCTACCTTTCGTCGAAACATAAGGCATTTGAGACATTCACATTTTCCACATTCGATGTAGGGCACATCGATTTGGGAGGAGAGATGTAGTGTCTCACTGGAAGTAATCCTTTCTTGGATTCTTCCATACTGAATACTTTCAGTATTGTTTCTATGTGCTTAGATTGAGAGAGTTCCAACATTTTACCCGATGTCTCTCTCAAATCTTTCATAGAGAATTGCGTGGACAATCATGCTTCCGTCTATGCTAACATTCCAATATTATCCCAGATAATCAAAATGTTATCGACATGTAAAAATAATGAACTCCAAAGAGCTCCCACTAAACTTTTTGTACACACAAGATTCACATTTGTTTTCGATGAAGTCAAATGCCTCGACTGTCTCATCAAAATGAATGTGAGTCCAAATGGATTCGGACATTGATAATGGAGAAAGGATTTCATCAAAGTCCGTTCCAGGTCTTTGTGAATAACCTTTTTACCATTAGGCAAGCCTTATAGGTTAACACCTTTTTCATTCATTCCTAGCTTGCGCTTGTAGATCCATTTGCTTTCTACAGGGACACTTCCCTCGGGTGGATCGACCAAGGTCCATGCCTTGTTGGAATGGATGGAATCCATTTAGGATGTATGACCTATTGCATACATGAGCGTCTACATGTAATGTAGATTCTTCGTATATGGTTTAACCATATCTATCAAGTTCCTCACGAACTTGATCAGATCTACGTAGTACTGGTGTACTTGATGGTTCAGCAGTTTCTATATTAACTCCCACTGTTTGTGGGGATGAATTCCACTTCTTGGACCTCATCATGTTCTACTTGGGTACCATTAGGGGTGTTCATTAACCCGCCTAACCCGCCCGACCCGCTCAACCCGACCCGATCCAACCCGAACCCGACGGTTTTTATTTTTATAAAACTAGTAACCGGTTGAAATTGTGACCACCCGAAAGTTATGGGTCGGGTTGCGGTTTTAATGGTTAAAAACCGCCTCTAACCCAACCCAGGCAAATATTATATGTTTTCTCTACCCAACACCACTTACCAAACAAAATATTGAGAAATAATTAGGATTTTCCATCTCTAAGCATCATGCCTGCTCCACTCTCCAGTTTTATTCTCCAATGCGCCTCTCCTAAAAAATTAAGATTCAAAATTTGTTCTCAATTTTCATCACTCATTAGTCACACCAAGCCATATGTGCGAGCCAAGGGTAGGAAATTTGAGCGAGCAAGAGGAAAGAGGAAAGAGGAATATCAATGTTTTCTAAGTTTAAGTTATTCATAGTTATTAACCAAGTACTCAATTCCGTTTGCTGGATGTTTAGTTTAAATATCTTGCCACACCTACCTTATTTTACGTGCTCTTGTTAACTGTAGATCCCTTTTTTTGCAGTACACAAAATGAGTTTGGAGAATATTTGAGTTTAAAATATATTTAAATTTACTTTTATTTCTATATAAAAAAAAGAGTACAGTAACTTATGCATCAATTAACTTATTAATTTTTGCACTGTTTGTATGTAGTTTCTTCTTATAAAACAATTGTAAGAATTGATCCTACGAATAAAAATCACCCCCCCTATATGCTTCAAGCTTATGGACACTTCAAGCTCGTACCTTCGTACCAATGATTAATTTTGTTGAACAAACCGGATTGGAGAATTGTGTAGCTAGGAATTATAGTTGCAAAATGGGCCGTTAACCATGAGTTTGTGCAATCTTATTTTATTTTTATTCTTCCTAGTAAGATTGAATTTTATGTAGTATAAGTTAGTTGAATATACTATATTCAATGGTTCAACCCGCCAACCCGCCCGTCACCCGCCAACACCCGCCTCACCCGAACCGCGCGGTTTATGAACTTAAAAATATGGGTGCGGTTTGAAATTTTGGCAACCCGCATGTGTCGGGTCGGGTTGATTTTTTCGTTGTCACCCGCTAAAACCCGACCGCGTTCACCCCTAGGTACCATTTCTATTCACGAGGAAGCCATCCTCTAAGAAATGGATATTCTTTGAAACAAACATCCTTTGTTCTTTAGTAATGTAGAACATGCATCTAAATGGATTTCTTGGATACCCCACAAATATGTACAAACTGGATCCACTATCCAATTTATCTCCTTTCTAGTTCCTAATATAGGTAGGAGATCCCCATACTCAATAGAAGAGTATAGAGGTATTTTACCACAACATTCTTGGTAGGGTTTTGCAGGCACGAGCTTTAAAGTTACTTTGTTCAGTATCTTCGATGCAATCATTATGGTCAATCCTTAGTATGCATAAGGATGTTGAACGAAACTCATCACGGATCGAACCATGTTCAACAAGGTTCGATTCTCTTCTTTCAGACCCTCCAATAGGTTGAGGCGCCTTAGAAGGAGTTAGTTGTATGAGAATATCTTTCTCAGTAAGATAATTGAGGAACTTCTAGCTTAAGTATTTGTCATCTTGATTAGATCGAATGACTTTAATACTATGCCTAGTTTGATTCTCTACTTCGTTTCAAAATTCTTTGAATTTTTCAAGAGCTTCGAATTTGTACACCATAAGATATACATATCACTAATGACTAAAGTCATCAGTAACACTTACGAGGTATGAGTAATCTCCCCTTTCACTAACACTTTAGTGGTCCACATTCATTCGTATAGATCAAGTCCAAAGTTAGTTTGGTACGCACCGGATGCCAGCAAACGGTAACTTTGTCACCTAGGATTCACAAGTTGATAGTTCATCTAAGCCCTGTATTTCAAGAAGCATCGACAACACCAACTTTTGATTCCTTCCTATGGAAACGCGACCTAAACTTGCGTGCCATATGAGTGTGGATCATTATCTTGGTATTGATTGAACTTAATACATTAATTCAATCAGTTTCCTTTCAATTAGCTCTTTAATTGAAACGTTACTTTCAATTAACACTTTAATTGGTTCATTTCCCCTTTTTCAATTAATTCTTTAATTGAAACGTTGCTTCTCAATTAATTCTTTAATTGAGACTTTTCTTTTCAATTAACTCTTTAATTGAAACGTTGTTTAATTAATTAGAATTTCTAATCAATTAAACATGTCAATGCCTTTGTTAGGTGCAGTGGGATAATTCGATTTTTAGGCTACATGCGTTCTTTCCACTACCTTTATGTTCGCTTTGGAAGAGAACACTTTCTTCTTCCTTTTACTCTTCTTTGACTTTGCAATCCTTGAAGTGTAAGCAATCATGACAGGTATACCTTTTAAAAGGTTCCTATTTGCCTTTTACCAATACTTTGGTTATTTCGAGAATCCTGATCAACTTATCAAAGAAGTTCAGAGTTGTTCACGAATAGTTCGAATGAGCAGGGAGGAGAATTTAGGAGGAAGTCAACGTTAAGATCACGTGTAGGCCTACGTTTAATCGATCTAGTTTTTAAACCAGATTGATAAAAAAGGGACAGTGATCCTTGACATTAGTTTCTTCATTTATTCTCGAGTTTCAAACAATACCTTAGAAATCTCGAATCAGACGATTCGAAACTGCTCCTCAAAACAAGCCTTTTGAGGTGGAGGTTTGTTTTAGAAGCTTCAAACATATTTCTATGTTGCTTCTTTAGCTCGTTCAATATATGAGGCAACGATCATTGAGATTCCCATACTCTATAGGTGATTCGTTCCTCTTTTGAGAATCATCTCAAAATGCATCAGGCATAGGTTGGTTATTAAGAACACGATTCCGACTTTCGGAATTGAGGATAATCCTCAGATTTCTAAGCCAATCGATATTTTTAATCCAGATATTTTATAAGTCGAGGATAAATGGCAAATAATGGATAATATAGATATTACAATATCTAATTTAAAGAGAAGACAAATATCTAGAGGACTAGTTAATGAAAATACTTATAATCTACGAAGGTTGGACTTTCTATCGTAAAAGTTCTCCCACTATTTTATCGTAACAATGACCCCTTCAATTGTTCGGGAAATTCTATTTCCTTGTAGGTCTTAACGTCCCAGCGGCCATTAATTGCACTCACGACTCGCGGCCATACAATTAATTCCCGAGGTAGGCATACTAATTGCCAATTGTGTCCTTGAACAACCTTCAAGCTATTTTGCCTCAATTTTTGCACCCATCTAGCACTGCTACATCCTGAGTGGTACTACTCGTTAAGTCTACCCATCAATCTTGATGAGCAACATGCCCGGTCATGAAATCCCCATAACTTGGTTATGATCGATATTCACGTCCCGACCAATCCTTACCCTTGTCAAGTTTAATTAAAAACGAGAATCAATGTGTTTCGCATATTGTCTCTTTCTTCGACTCGGGTGCCAGACTCTGGATCACATTAATCGATAAGAGGACAACTCACGCTAGTTCCTATTGATGGAAGGCTTGGATTTATATTTTCAAGAGGGGGTTTTCGGGTTTAAGAGTTTGAGGTAACTCTTCTCGAGATATCACCGTTCCAGTTATGCATTATCTTTTATTTACGATCTAAATATAACTAGTGCGCATCACCATACATGCTAAAATATAAATACGTAAATAAAAACATACACACCTAGCATGCATGCTACCACAGTATGTTTTCGATCGAGAGCCTCCTATTGGTCAATCTAATTTGGTTTCAAAGAAACCTAGTCTATTACACATATTACCATGCATACATGGCCTTTAGTCTTCTTGGGCTCCCACCTTGCTTATAATGGGCCTCCATCCTAAACCAATAAAACAGTAAAGTCCTATCTATTACAAAGGCTCAAAGTGGCTCAAAAACTTAAGGCTCGCAGGCCCAATAAAACCAACAAGATTAAAATTAACCAATCACATCTACCATAGGGGTCAAGGCTCGGCACGATCGAAAATCACGTAAACAGTTCACGTAGAGCAAGAAACAAGCAAATACATTTTTCTTATTTCTTATCCTATTTTAAAACGACCTTTTAAAATGCCTAAAGATTCTAGTTTTAAAACCCCGTTTAAAACAATCTCCAAACATCATTTTAAAACTCCTTTTAAAACAACCCTTTGATTCTCACTTTTTAGTCCCTACTAATTATGATAAAATTAACTTTCCGGATTTACTAAACTCTTTTAGTGCACAAAACAGTTTCTGTTTTTCAACTTTGAAAAATTGCAGTTCGGCACCCAAATTTTTGAAAATTACATTTTGACCGCTCAACTTTTGGAAATTATAAATTAGCCCCAAAGTTTCCAGAACATGCAAATCGGACCAGAAATCAGAAAATTAACAAAATTTCCAGAAACTTTTGTTTATTGCAAAATAGACCCCAGATTTACACAAATAGCAAAAACACCCCCTAACCTTTCGTAAATTGTAAAACGGTCCAGATTTTGAAAAATTCCAGAAATTATAATTTGGTCCAGAATTGCAGAAAAACAAAATTTTACTTTCTGTTCAGATTTTATAAAAATTGCAATTTGCAAATAAGCCCTCAAATTTTTGGAAATTACATTTTTCGCCCAAAATCGAAAAGTGCATAGATCCGTACATTTAATTTATCATAAGCAAGAATCAAAAATCAGAACACAACAAACACATATATCCATATATTTTGATGCGTTCAGGCCTCTTTCATATGTGCATACTAAGTTTGGCTCTGATACCACCGTTTGGATTTTATGGGTATGATTGTCAAACAACAGTGCGGAATTTTAAAATTTTTCATACACCAAATCCAAGGATTTACTTATTAGCACATACGAAAAGGTTGAATATATTTAACAAATAAGTTACTAAATTAAAAAGGTGGTAAATAGCAATTTACCTCACCACAGGCAAGGTGGTGGTTTTTCCTCCGGTCTTCTTTCAGATCTGATGGATCTGGTTCGTGAGAAGCACCCCATGTGTTGTGCCTCTAGAGAATAGTCCACACCAGCTAGATCTGTGACTGCTTCGATCCTCAGGCTTAGAACTAGGATGGAAACGCGTCAAAAACAAGAGTTGGATCAAGATCCAACTCTAGATGTAGAAGAAGAAAGAAGAGAGAGAAGGGGGCGGCCGATCCACTCAACACACTGCGGCTGCGGTTGTGCGGCTGAGGTTGGGCGGTGGCGGCTAGGGCTAGGGTTGTGGGGCGGCGGCTTTTAGTAGCCTAGGGTTTTGTTTCACTTTTTGCTTTCTTGCTTTGTGCTTAGGGTTCGAGTCTCCAAGACTCCCTATTTATAGAGAATACCAAAATCTTATTCCTTGTGCAAGATTTTAGCTAATGGGCCACTAATTAAACTGGCCCATGTCTTGCATCTATTTAATTAATATTTTAATTAAATAGCCCTCTAATTTAATTAACAATTTAATTAAATGGCCCATTCATTTAATTAATACTTTAATTAAATAACCCTTTAAATCTAATTAAATATTTAACACTTTAATTAATCCTTTTATTAACAATTTAATTAATTAGATAATCTAATTAATTTTCTCTCTCTTAGAATTAACACTTTAATTCTTTTATTTTGATTTAACTCTTTAAATCAATTCTTTCTTCAATTGACTATCACAGTCCAACTGTATTGTGTGTGACCCTCTAGGTTCACCATCAATTGTCCACGGGCTCACGTTTTCTGTGATTTAATTAATGAGCAATTAATTGCTCCGATTAATTGAACACTTTCAATTAACCACTCAAGAATTAATCTTACAATTAATTCATGGGTACCCACACCCCATGGTCGATGTCTAGCCACAAGCCCATGAGGCCCAACATCAGGTGAATTGATCTCAGTGAACCTCACCTCTTATAAGTGCCACGTACATACGGTCCCTCTATCGACTAATTTCCCGATCGAGAGCTAGGGTGTGTAAATTGATCGGCACCTCTAATTATCTCGATTACTATACTTTTTAATTCAGGATAATAATTCCAGTGTGACTGCTAAATTTGGAAACCCCTTTCCAAATTCGTCACCGACCGTGGCCACGGATTTCTCGGAATATATTATCTAAGAATGTATAAGAAATTCTCTCAACGCACTACGTTGAGTCGGTATATCCCATATTAGTGCTAACCATTCGCGTACACGATCCTACGTACCCAAAGTAGTCGCACAATGATCAAGCTAAGTGATCGGCTCCTAAATCAAAGTACGTACTAACGTGCACCGAATTCACCCTAGCACCTCAAGTCAAAGGACTAAATCGTACTCTATTATAAGTCTTGAGAGACATCCCATTACCGATATGCTTAATGCACTTCCACGATGGGTCTCTCTGTTCGGGTCGTTCAATGCTTTCGATCCCCTATCGAACCACCTACTCATATGCACGAGCATCAAGTGCCTTGCTCATGAAACGCTACAAATTCACTCCATGTGAATCATGCATACTCGTACAAGTCTTTGCGACTCCCTTGATACCCCGTCTCGATGGGAATCCATGACTTGGAACAGTTTTAAGATCACGACCTTAGAGACTGTTTCATGATTGCACTCAGTACTTAAGTGAATCGTCCCATAGTCTATTGTGATCTAAGAATTTCATCCAATCGCTTAAGTGATTCGTGAAAGATGAAGTTGGCCATTGTTTGATTTAGATACTATAAACAAACAATCGTATTAATTCATTTAGACTAGAGAAAGCTTATCACATGATAGTCCTCATACAAGCTAAAATCTATTGGCTTGCAGGACACTATCCTTTCAGTTGTCATGTGAGGAGAAGTAATTCGTATACGCGATAGAAGATCTTAAGGATTTCAAAATCGAAATATCGCTCTTATGAAGGCTTTGTGCTAAAGTTTAAAATTTGAAGAAGTTATGTGATAAAGAGAAGAGGAACTACAACATAATACTAGGTATGAATTTGGGGACCAAATTCTTTTAAAGGAGGGAGAATGTAATACCTCAAAATTTTGACTTTTAAAAATTCCTAAAGTTTCACTTTTGTTTAGTTATAAATCTTTTTGAAGTTATATATATTGAGAAAGTTTAGGAATTTTTATTTAGAAATGAAGTTGTGATTTTATATAAAACTAAAATGACCATGAAAATAGAAGATATTGGAGATTAAAGTTTTAAAATTATTTGGGTCAGTAGTGCAATTAATTAGTAACTATATTGATTATAATATTTAAAAAAGAAAATTAAACCCTTTTTTGTTGTTTCTAAAATAATTGTGGTTAATAATTTCATAAAGTTCAAGGTCAAGATGCTATTCAAAAAAAAAAAAAAAATAAGCAGCAGGACATTTGTCCCGTTGCATGTCGATGGAAACACCAAGTAGAGTCATCCTCCATTTGGTTACTTATGAGTTATGAAGAATAACCATTATTCTTCTTTAATTTCACAAATACATGCATACATTTTCAGCAGCAAGTGATTTAAAGTAAGGAAGGAAGGTTTGAGTCATTTTCTCTCTACTTCACCATTGTCATATTCTTCCCAAGCTTTACACATACTTACACACACATAATTATAACTTCTTCATTTCTTAATCAAATTGAGTAAATGAGTAATCAAAATTTATCACCTCGACGAGAGCTTTCTATTGGTACCATTATTCAACGGAAATTATGGTCTGAAAAGTGATGACGGCGGCGGCAAGTGGCGGTTTTGAAATGGGTTTCTTCGCATGAACATTTTCCGATCATTCTTTCGATAATCAGGCTCCACATTCATGTTCTAGGCTTAGAGGAGAGCGGAATGGTGGGTTCGGCTCATTTTCCGGTGCCGGTCAACGCCGGTCTCTTGAGGTCAACGGCCGGTCAACAGGGGCTGCTCGGGTCAGCGATTTCATCTCGGAATGAGTATTACATATCCAATCTTCATTTATAATTTCGAGTTTGTTTGGGTATTGAATCTTGAACCTAAAGAGTTTTTTTAGTGTTTATTATACTTCAAGAGTTGATATAATAAATTTTTATAATTTAAGTTACACGTAAAAAAATTGAGACTTGTTAACGCATTAAACTCTGAATTAATTTATCGAAATTACACAAGTTTGATTTAAAATTTTCGGAAATAAGTTTGTTCGTTTGGACCTCGTTTGGCTTAACCTCTAAGTGTTGTATTTATTATTCAGGAATTGAAGGCGAATCGGTATTCGATTAACCAAGTCAGGTGAGTGCTGTGTGTTACATGTGTGTAAGTCCGATTGTGCTAGTAGGTCGAGTTATAACTTTAACTTAGTCCCTAAACGAACAAACATATGATGTATGATATTGGATACAATTAACTCGACTACTAGGACAAGCAATTCATGTTATATTTAATATATATACCACATATGATGCAATAAGAGATACATGAATCTACTTAGACTTATTTTTTTAACTATCGGAACATGTTAGTATTGATATGCTAAAGCCTACGTGTGCATAAATTCCTAATATTGAATATTGAATAGTTTCGATCACTGTTATTGAGTTATTCATCGATTCATATTACTGAATTGTTACTGTTACTGTCTTGTACTGTTTATTGTTACTGTGTGGGCCCCTATTCTTGGTGTGCGTTATCGTGGAATAACCTGGAAGGTTAGGGCCGGAGGGTTACCTCGATCCACCGTAGACCCGCTTCACAAGCCAAGTGTGGAGGTTACTCTTGGGGAGTGAATGTCAAACTCCTGGCATATGACGTCAATGTGCACTGTTATGTAAGATCGCACCTTACTTGGAGTGTTCGGTGGTGGTTTTCCTGACTGTGGATTGGAGGGTAAGAGGAGGACAGCATCAACAAATGTTGGTTACTTCTTTAACGTACTTAAATTGTTATAGCATATGTTCATTACTGTACTGTTGTATATGCTCATGTATATTATGTTGCATCCACGCACATGTGCACTACAACCTCACAAAGTTGGACGATCAACTTATGCATTCCATGTTTTAATCTTTTCAGTTACAGTTGTTTGGGGTAAAAGATAGTTCATGTTGCGGTTAGGTCATCACAGTTACGGAACCACCCTAGTTCCAGAGAGTAGTTGAACTTTTGTTTAAATTCTTCTTTGATTTTAAGATTTTCTTTTGAACTCATGTTTTAAATCTCCTATAATGTCTAAATTGATTTTTATTATATCTTGCTAAATATCTTGGTATTTTAGCTAATTTTGTAAAATGGGAATATCTATCTAAAATGATTTTAAATTTTATCAAATATTAATCTTAATCTTCTTGTGTATTCCTTTTGGGTCCCACAAGTTGTTTCACCAGGTCATGTCATTCGTTAAAATTTATTTTAATTACTTCCGCTTTAAACTTAATAATCAAAATTGTTCTTATTTCATTTTAAACCGCTTCCGCTTAAAACATTTAATTCTCGATTTTAATTTATTGTTTCTTTTAAAAGATTTCGATATTTTAACTCTTTTTCAAAATAATAATAATTTTTCGATCGTTATCCGACGGACCCGCGGAGCCGGGCCGTCACAGTTTGTTGGAATGAGTTAATATCCATTCGAGCCTTCGCACTCTTGGTAGGTGGAAAATATTTTTTCAGGAATTTTTCAGTCAAATCAGTCCAAGATATGACGAAGTTAGGTGACATGGAGTTTAGCCAGACTCGAGCTCGATCCTTTAAGGAGAAGGAGAATAGTATCATTCTTAGTTGTTCAGTTGTAACCCCATTCATTTTTAGTGAATCATAAATTTCCATAAAATTCTTCAAATGGGCGTGAGAATCTTCCATAGCCAACCCCGAAAATATAGCAGAGGAGTTTATCAGATTCAACATTACCAGTTTCACTTCAAAGTGGTCTGCTTCAATATATGATCTGACAATGCTTGAATCGGGAACACCCAAAATTGGTGTTATGTATTCATTAATGGGTCTTTTTATCTTGTCAGGATTGTCTGGACCCATTAGCGGATTGACTAACTGTTGATTCACCCGATTTTCATTCCGTAATGGCTGAATTCCAGGTTGCTCATCCATTAGATCGAATTTTCTCCCTTATTGTTTAGTGCTCTTCGTTGTCTTAGAATTTTCTCGATTTTTTGGTCAACAGCCACTAATTATGATATTTTATCTATGCGCATAAACTAGGTATGAGTACTTGCAAGAGAAAAATTGAAACGTCAGAATAATTGAATCAAAATAAAAATAAAGGTTGAACTTGGTAAATTATCAATTATCAAAGTCCCCGGCAACGGCGCCAAAAACTTGTTGCAGATTTTACACATGCAAATAAACGCAAATGCATGAATCGGACAAGTGATAAAGAGTAAGTAGAGTGTCGAACCCACGAGGACTTAAAACTAAGTTTCTACCATATTCCATACTTTAACTCCTATTCTAATTCAACTAAGATGAAATCTTATTGTTGGTTGACTTACTAACTACTGAAACTAAAAATTAATTAATCTAAAGATGACAAATTAAAGTGCTAAGGAGAAAATGAATGAGAAAAGTGTCCAGCTTTCTAATTTTAACTAGTGATTCTTTTTCGCTATCCTAGGACTCACTTATATCCTTAAGTGTCTTCCGAATCACTTAAGAACATATGCAATTAACTTACTAATCTTATTCCTAAGTTAGTATAATTAATAACATGCATAAATCTTATAATCGGATTTGTATATGGGACTGTCGAGTATATTCGTATTGTAACGAACAACCCACTATCTAATTTCTCTTCTATTCTAAATATTCTATTATCAGGTTCAATCAAGAAAAAATAAACAATCAAATAAGTGATCAGTCAATTTAAAAGTAATTAACACAAAATTAGATAAACGAATATTGATATATGAAAATAAAGAAATCACGAAATTAAAACTAGAAAAGAAAAAAAAACATTATTTGCAAAACATGGTTCCGTAAAAAGCCTAGACTAAAAGAAATTAGCTTAATATATCAAACTTAATGAAAATAACGGAAAAAGAGTACATCAAAATAAACGAAATAGTCAAAGTGTGATGCTAATAATTCTTTTCTGCATTAATCTCCTCTGTACGTGCCTCTCCTCTTTCTTTTCTCCTCTATTGCTTGATCTGGTATGTCTCTTCAAAATTGCCTTTTATATTCCAGCATTTTTCTTCTTTTTTTTCTACGTGTAGTAGGATTCCATCCATAATTGGGCTTCTTCTCTTTTTCCTATTCTTAATTAATCCTTCAAACCATGTACAACTTAAATGGGCCAGCCCACTACTACATTTGAATAGCTTGAGCCTGCCTCATAAACATAAATGTTCAACTTTTCAAGATTGGGCTCTATTTACATTTTCATCCCCCGCCTTTATTTCCTTATATCATTGACACCCTCAACAATTAATGGACCTCAATTGAATTTAGATTTTGTTGGTTCAATTCATTTCCTACAAAAAAACATATCGAATCAGTATAAAAAATCGAGGATTATTCTCAAAAATTGATTAAACTTGTGAATCGACTCTAATAAATGAAATATGTGTTGGGTGTTTGGGATATAAAAGGCTGAGAAAATAATTTTAGCAAGACAAAGTAGACTTAATATTTCATCAACATAATAAGGCTACAATATCTTGACGCTTTTTGCCCTAAGCCTTCATACAAGAGAATAATTTATCTTCTCAAAACTAACTTGCTAGTTGATTTATTTTTCTATATGTAAAATTCTACACACACATTCCCTTTTTCTTCATCAGAAGAATCGCTACATACATATATATATAGGCCTATGAATAACCTTTCTACTCTACACCAGAAGCAACTAGATTAATTTGTTGGATACATGCATGACTAAGCTTCTTGAGAATTCTTCAATGCTAAAGCTTTGATCTCATTGGTTGCTTTAGATGACTAGAATGCAATTCTAGATAAGTCTTGTGTTGCCAACTTTGACTATAAATCATCAAAGTACGACTTCTTCATGCTTAAGGTTCTTCATGCTTAAGGAACTTCATGCTTAAGGGATTATGAATTAATATTTTAACATGCACTAAAATTCCAAACAACTCACAAATACTTAAGAAAAACACCCATTTAAGTCTAAAAGGTACACTCGATAACTCTATTTTCACCAGAGTTATCAGTAATTTCCTTATATCTTTAGCTCGATCTCCAACATCTCCACTAAATTGATAGTTGGTTAGTAGTGGAGCTAAATCTAAAGAACTAATTAGATTTTTCCCATAGACAACTTCAAAATGACTAGTTCATGTTGGTTGAATTGAGGAACGATTATAAACAAATTCAGCTTGAGCCAAAGCAAGAGTCCATTGGTGAATCTTTGCACCTACCAAACTCCTCAATAAGTTCCCCAAACTTTGATTAACAACTTTAGTTTGTCTGTCGATTTGTGGATGATGAGATGTACTAAATTGTAGTGTAGTCCCAAACTTTCTCCAAAGAGTTTGCCAATAGAGACTAACAAACTCTGTATCCCGGTCAGATGTTATTGTTTTCGGAACACCGTGAAGTTTAACAATCTCTTTGAAATAGAGAGTAATATGGGATGCATAAGATTTTTGCACATAGTATAAAGTGTGCAACTTTAGAGAACCGGTCCCCCGCAATCATAACATAATCTCTACCTCTTTGTGTGTGAGGCAAGCCTACCACAAAGTCGATACTCATATCTTCCCAAGGTGCTTTAGGAACTGGAAGTGGAGGTATAGGCTAGTATTTTGTCCATGTGTTTTCGCCAAATGACATGTTTTGCATCGCTTTACATAACGAACCAAATCTCTTACCATTTTAGGCCAACAAAAGTTCTTTTGAACAAGATTAAGAGTCTTGTCTCGACCAAAGTGACCACAAAGCTCTCCTCCATGAGCCTCTGCCACAATAGCTTCCCTTAAAGAACAATTAGGAGTGCACAAACAAATTCCTTTGAAAAGAAAACCATTTTGCAACAAATAAGTACAATTAAGCCCATTAGAACATTCAAGCCATACATCTTCGAAAGTTAAATCATCCTTATATAGCTCCTTTGAAAAAAAAACCATTTTGCAATAAATAAGTACCGTTAAGCCCATTAGAACATTCAAGCCATGCATCTTCAAAAGTTGGATCATCCTTATATAGCTCCTTAAATATTTCAAAACCAATAACTTTAATCTCCATTGTATTCAAACAAGAATGGCGTCGACTAACATCATCATTATTGGTTTTGCTTTCCAGTCTTATGCTTAATGTTAAAAGTATAAGACTTCATAATTTCAACCCATCGAGCATGCCTACTTTTTAACTTATGTTGGCCATTAATATATTGCAAACCTTCATGCCTACTTATGATGCCAATGGTTTAAAGATCTTATGGTAGCATAAAACTTTTTATCGTTAGTAGAGTTACCTTGTGTGAGTATTTGTTAGCTTCTCACCAGTGCCGGCCCAAGTGCTAGGCAACTTGGGCCGGCGCCTAGGGCCTCCGGTTCGGAGGGCCCCAAAATTTATATATAGGCCTTAGAAAAATTAAAAGATTAAATATTTTTAATTTTATTAATTTTATGTACATAATATGTATTTTCGCTCACTTGGTAAGACTTCTTCTTGATGAGTGGGAGGTCTGGGGTTCAAATCCCAATGTCGAGTTTTTTTCTTATATTTTGATTGTTTTATGTTATTTAACCCTTTTTTTTGTAATAATGTTCGTCTTTTTTATTTTCCATTCGTCGTAATTATTCTTTTAGTCCTTTTTTTTCTTATTTAATGATTTCTTGTCAATTTTTTCCTTAATAAGTGCTTTAAAAAAAATTCTTTCTTAATTATTATAAAAAGAATATAGTTTTTTCTTTATAATATGGATTTTTCTGCTTATTACTTTTTCACTTAGTACATTGTAAAAAAGAATTTCACCCACAATAAAATTGGTCTAGCCCCGTCCATATTTTTATATGTATGTGTATCTTTTTATAAATGATGTATAACTTTTCCTTTACATGATAATATATAATTAATATAGTTAATAATGTCACGAAATGAAATAAAATGAAGCAATCAATTATGATATTTGTAAAAGAATGAAATAGAGTTAAGGATGTGCATATACTTGCAAAATTTGCTTCGGCTAAAATAATATTTTTAATATTAAAAATTATACAAAAAAATTCACAGTTAAATCTTTTAAAAGTTAAATAAGTTTGTTATTTAATCATCTATGTAAAAATTAATATGTTAGATTTAATTATCTATCTAAAAAATATATGTTAGAGAATATAATATGTCAATATTTCATTAATATTTTTGCCTATAAAAAAACAAATTGATTATATTTTTTATAACAAAGGGCCCCAAATTTGTAATTCGCCTAGGGCTCCCGAATGTCTAGGGTCGGCCCTGCTTCTCACTAAAGTAAGCAATCAGTTTATCTTCTTGACTTAGGACTGCACCAATACCAACATTAGACGCGTTGCAATCAACCTCAAACACTTTATCAAAATAAGGAAGTATCAAATTAGGAGCCTATGTAATCTTCTTCTTAATGATCTCAAAATTTTGTTGTGCTCCAGGGGTCCACCCAAAGCTAACTCCTTTCAAACATTCAGTAACCGCAGCAATCTGAGTGCTAAAATCTTTGATAAAACATCTGAGTGCTAAAATCTTTGATAAAACATCGGTAAAATGACGTAAGTCCATGAAAGCTTCGTATGTCATGAATAGAAGCCGGATAGTGACTAACAAACTCTGTATCCCGGTCAGATTTTTTTGTTTTCGGAACACCGTGAAGTTTAACAATCTCTTTGAAATAGAGAGCAATATGGGATGCATCGAAGGTTTTTGCACATAGTATAAAGTGTGCAATTTTAGAGATCCGGTCCCCCGCAATCATAACATAATCTCTACCTCGTTGTGTGTGAGGCAAGCCTACCACAAAGTCGATACTCATATCTTTCCAAGGTGCTTTAGGAACTGGAAGTGGAGTATATAGGCTAGTATTTTGTCCATGTGTTTTTGCCAAATGAAATGTTCTCAATCGCTTTACATAACGAACCACATCTCTTACCATTTTAGGCCAACAAAAGTTCTCTTGAACAAGATTAAGAGTCTTGTCTCGACGAAGTGAACACCAAGCTCTCCTCCATGAGCCTCTGCCACAATAGCTTCCCTTAAAGAACAATTAGGAGTGCCCAAACGAATTACTTTGAAAATAAAACCATTTTGCAATAAATAAGTACCATTAAGCCCATTAGAACATTCAAGCCATACATCTTCGAAAGTTGGATCATCCTTATATAGCTCCTTTGAAAAAAAAACATTTTGCAACAAATAAGTACCATTAAGCCCATTAGAACATTCAAGCCATACATCTTCGAAAGTTGGATCATCCTTATAAAGCTCCTTTATTATTTCGAAACCAATAACTTTAATCTCCATTGTATTCAAACAATAATGTCGCCGACTAACAACATCATTAACATGGTTTTGCTTTCCAGTCTTATGCTTAATGTTAAAAGTATAAGACTTCAGAATTTCAACCCATCGAGCATGCCCACTTTTTAACTTATGTTGGCCATTAATAAATTGCAAACCTTCATGCCTACTTATGATGCCAATGGTTTAAAGATCTTATGGTAGCATAAAACTTTTTATTATTAGTAGAGTTACCTCGTGCGAGTACTTGTTAGCTTCTCACTAAAGTAAGCAATCAATTTATCTTCTTAACTTAGGACTGCACCAATACCAACATTAGACGCGTTGCAATCAACCTCAAACCCTTTATCAAAATAAGGAAGCATCAAATTAGGAGCCTATGTAATCTTCTTCTTGATGATCTCAAAACTTTGTTGTGCATCAGGGGTCCATCCAAAGCTAACTCCTTTCAAACATTCAGTAACCGCAACAATCTGAGTGCTAAAATCTTTGATAAAACATCGGTAAAATGACGTAAGTCCATGAAAGTTTCGTATGTCGTGAATAGAAGCCGGAATAGGCCAACTTATGATAGCTTCTATGTTGGTGGGATCTACCATTACTCCTTCACATGAAATAACATAGCCTAGGAATAAAAATATAATCTGTAAGAAATTCACACTTCATAAGATTAGCATACAACTTTTGCTCTCTTAAGACACCAAATACTTGACGTAAATGCTCCATATGACTATCTTGGTCCTTGCTATACACAAGAATATCATCAAAGTAAACGAACACAAATCGACCAATAAATTATTTGAAAATATGATTCACAAGTCGTATAAAAGTGCTAGGAGCATTAGACAATCTGAAAGGCATTACCATACATTCATAAAGTCCATCTATAGTCTTGAAGGCAATTTTCCATTCATCTTCTGGCCTCATTCAACCCGCCATCCTATAGAATTCATTTAAGAGATAAGGGATGAAAATAGGAAGAATCACTCTTGAAGAGATGATTTTCTTATTTATTTTTAATGGATGATTTAGGCTAATGGGAAATGGGTTATTTATAGGATATAATGGACAAATCCCATGAGTAGGTTCATGTGTAAAACTGTAGAGTTATGAATTAATTCAACGAAAACAAAGAGACATACATGCATTTTATTCATTACTACATAGATAAATAAGTTAAATTTCATGAATTAATCTCTAATGAATAGATTCGGTGTCAGCAGATGGAATCTGCTATTGTGGAGTAATTTTAGGATATTTTCAACTGAACCTCCCTTTTGGAGGCAAAGATAAACTTGGCGTTCGAAACTATGAGAAATTGGGTCAGCCTGGAGGATGATTTATATCGTGCACTCTTTTTTATGTACCTCTTGAAATTTCCTAAGCCTCCCTTTATTTTTTCAAAAATATTGGTTCATAGAAGGTAATGATATTATAGCTTGGGTACTCGATTTCCTGAATAAGGGCAACTTTAACCACCTTTCCAATATTGCCCTCGTCCCAAAATATCCGAAGCCAGAACTATTGTCCCAACACTATAAGAAAACTGGGCTTCACCTACAGCAGATTCCGTTGGTGAAGCCTTGATTTCCGTTGGTATTTATGCGTAGCGACGCTTTTTTCCGTTAGTTGATTCGTAGGTGAAGGCCCCGTAGGTAAATGAAGCAACGGTTATTTTTTCCGTTGGTAAATGTTGCAACGGTTCGTTTTTGTTGGTATTTTGTTGGAAAAAGCGTCGGATGAACTATCGGGCCCGATTATTTTTTGTGACAATTCTGTTGTTGGAAATGCGTAGGAAAGTTACTAACTGATTTCCAACGGCATAAATATGTTGGTATTTTGTCGCCAATCGGTTGGAATCATTCTAACGGATTTAGCATTGAAATGTTTCCGTTAGTTTATTTTTGTCACTAATTTGAAGGAAATCAGTTGGAACCTAGTGACAACTTATTTCTTGTTGATTTCGTTACTAGCAATTGGGTTGGAGCAAAAAATTGAACCTCGACTTAGAATTGACTGAGTCGTTCTTGAGCGAGCCTGACCCGGGCGCAAGTCTCGTCTGGGCTTGCCTGAGGCGCCTAGGCCATGCTTGATTTTTGTTGTTGATTCGGTTACTAGCAATCGGGTCGGAGCAAAAAATTGAACCTCGACTTAGCATTGACTGAGTCGTTCCTGGGCGCGCCTGAGGCTGACCCAGGTGTCTAGGTCTCGCCTAAGCTTGAATGAGGCGCCTAGGCCATGCTTGGTTATAGCCCAGGCGCCGGGGCCACTCATGGGGCTACCCTGGGAGCCTCTGTATCGCCTGGGCTTGGCCTAGGCGCCTAGGCCACGCCCGGATCTTGCCTGGGCCACTCATGGGGCTGCCTCGGATGCCTAGGTCTCGCCTGAGCTTAGCATGTGCGCCCGGGCGACGCCTGGGCGACTAGGCAATGTAATTTTAATTAACTTGTTGGATGTGGGATTTGAACCCTTGACCTCATATATATACATATTAAAGGATCAAAACAGTTGAGCTGGACAACTTTATTGTATATTCATTAGATAATTATATATATGAGCCAACTAATAGTTTATTTCACCAAGTTTTCATCGATTTAAATCATTTTTAACCGTTGACCCATTTCCCACCAATTTCATCTTTTTTATCATTAATTTCATCGATTGTAATTTTTTTTATTGATTTAACCCGTTTTGTTCACAAATTTCAGCGATTAAACTATTTTGGACCAACTTAACTCATTTTTTCACCAATCTCATAAGTTTTTTTTTCAATTTCATCGATTGAACCCATTTTTTCATTAATTTCACCTATTTTTTCCCGATTTTTTTTAATCTATATAACTAGTTTTTCCCCTTAATTTCATCATTTAAATCGTTTTGACCAATTTAACTAGTTTATCCACCATTTTCATTATCTTTTTACTAATTTAATCAAATTTAAATGTATTCATCCATTTTTCATCGACTTCACTTATTTTTAACTAAGTTAGCTGATTCAACATGTTTCAAAACAATTAAAATCTTTTTTTTTTTATCGATTTCATTCATTTTTTTTTACGAATTTCATCAAATTTACATGTTCCTCATAGGTTAAACTCATTTTAAATCGAATTCACCAATTTTTTTCTTCAATTTAACTGAAATCACCTGTTTTCAATGACTTAACCCATTTTCACCATTTTCCCACCAATTTACAGATTTACACATTTTTTCGCTGAGTAACTTGTTTTTTCACTAAATTTATCGAAGTGTAAAATAAGTGAAAATATATAAAATTTATGAATCGATAAAAAATTGGTTAATCCATTGGAAAATGAATTTAATCAATGAAAATAATCGGGAAACATATTTATATCGTTGGTTTTGTAGCTATTCAGTTACACATTTGTTACTAGACCTAAATTGCAACGGAAATTTTCCGTTGGAACAATTTCATCGATGTGGATAACTTTTTCCTACAACTTAACAACCGAATTCCTATGAAAAATATTTTTTTCCAATTTTTCATTGGTTATTATTCGTTATTATTGGTGGAACATATTTTTGTTGATGGTTCCATCGCTGTTCAGTTACTAAAATCTAAGTAGAGACGGACAATTTTCCGTTCGAATGATTTCGTCGCTATGGATAAATTTTTCCTACAACTTAACAACTGAATTCCTAGGAAAAATATTTTTTCCCAATTTTTCGTTGGTTATTAATCGTTGTTATTGGAGGAACATATTATTGTTGATGGTTCCATCGCTGTTCAGTTACTAAAATCTAAGTAGAGACGGATAATTTTCCGTTCGAATGATTTCGTCGCTATGGATAAATTTTTCCTACAACTTAACAACTGAATTCCTACGAAAAATATTTTTTCCCAATTTTTCGTTGGTTATTATTCGTTGTTATTGGAGGAACATATTATTGTTGATGGTTCCATCGCTGTTCAGTTACTAAAATCTAAACAGTGACGTATAATTTTTCGTTGGAATGATTTCGTCGCTATGGATAAATTTTTCCTACAACTTAACAACTGAATTCCTATGAAAAATATTTTTTCCCAATTTTTTGTTGGTTATTTGTCGTTATTATTCGCGGAACATATTTTTGTTAATGGTTCCGTCGTTGTTCGGTTACTAAAATCTAAATAGCGACGAATAATTTTCCGTTGGAATGAATTCGTCGCTATGAATAACTTTTCCCTACAACTTAACAACCGAATTCCTTCAAAAAATAATTTTGTCGACAATCCGTCGATAATTTGTCGCTATTATCGAAGGTAGATTTTATAATTGAAATTATGTTGGTATTTGGTTACTAATCCGTCGCTAATAGCTACAGATTTATTTTCGTTGAAATCAGGTCGTAGGTGAAGCCTCTTTTTTTTGTAGTGCAATTTTGCCACATAAACTAAGGTAATGTTGTGTATAAGATAGCGTGCAAATCTTTAACAAACCATATGGAAACCCCTAATGAAATCAATCATCTTTGAATCATAATAAGTTTTTGCTCCTGGTAGACAGATATCTGACAATATACTAGTAGCTTTTGAAACGATGCACTTATGAAAAAGTAAAGTAGTTGCAAAGTTGGCAAAATGGCCATTAAGTTATACCTTAGTAAAGCCTGTATAGAGTGGAATTTCTTAAGGGCAGTTATGATCCGCTAAGATTTTGATATGCAGGTATTTGTCTCAATATCCTAATCTTCTAGGATCCATCTGACTTCGCTTATGTTAATGGATACATGTGTTTCGGATATTGGAGTTATAAGCAAAATTATTTTAGTATGTAATTGATTATTAGGTTTTTAAGTGTGATATCATGGAGATATTTGTACGTGAAAAATGTTTGAGAGGGGAAGATCTGAAATCTCTCCTTCATATGGAAAAAACTTTAATTTAGGATTCATTTGTGCTTTAGGACATCTATTTCTATATTGAGCCTAGCATATATAGGGAATGGCTTATTGAGCCTCGCTCTTTGAAGACCGCCCCTAATGAGTGATCAACGAGCCCTAAGAAGGATCATGGTATCACGTATACTCCTATCTATGAATTAAAATTTTCATCTTTTTCGTCAAAAATATCGAAAAATTTCTGTTTTTGAACAATCGAAACGAAAATAAAATATATTTTTGAAACTCAATATTCATGAAACTTTCTTTTTTTTCTTAATTTACTAACTTTTTTTGCATAATTTTTCGAAACATTTCTGGAAACTTTTCGAAAAATTTCTTATATTAAGCTGATCGAAACATATATCGAAAACCAAACTTTGATCCATGCTCCTATCAATGTTATGTTACTAAATAATTTAAAAAGTTGGTTAACAATTATTTTTGCATTATATTTGTGAGATCCCGAGTGAGCGCATATACATCACAATGTCAACAATTAAAGTCAGAGAGAATTTCACTTTTGATACCATAACTCAACCTACTTTAGGGATTTGATACCACAACTTTTTCTCCCGACACATTTGATACCATAACTCAACCTACTTTAGGGATTTGATACCACAACTTTTTCTCCCGACACATTTGATACCATAACTCAAATCAACTCGACACATTTGATACTTCCGTCAAATTGGAAACGGAATTGTCACGTGATTGTCACGTGGCCGTTAAAACTTTGCACATTTGATACCATAACTTATCTTGACTGATAATTTTACCCCATAACATTTCAGGTTATCAAAAAAGCCCCACATCTCCAAATTTAGTGACGATTTTAGTCCACATTGTTGCAAAATTTCCAAATTGACTCGAATAAGACCACGTGCTGACCAATTTAGAACTTTACACATTTGATACCATTACTTATGTTGACTGATAATTTTACCCCATAACATTTCAGGTTACCAAAAAAGCCCCACATCTCCAAATTTAGTGACGATTTTAGTCCTCATTGTTGCCAAATTTCCAAATTGACTATAATAAGATTACGTGCTGACCAATTTAAATTTTTTTACTTATTTTATTTAAATAACTAATTTAATTTATAAACAATATTAATAAATTAAATAATACATTAACATAAATATCACCAAAATTAAGAAAATATATTCTTTTTAAATATAAAATTTATATAATAGAATTAATATATTTAATATATTTAATATATATTAAAATAATAAATTATATAATTTAAAACTATTTAATATTTATTAAAATATTAAATAATAAATAATTATAATTTAAAAAAAAAATCCCCACCCCACCCCATCCACCCAACCCAACCCGACCCACCCCTCCCCTACCCCCAGATTCCCAGGCCGCCGGCGGCCTGGGTCTTCTGTCCTAGGCCAACGCCGGCCTGGGACCGAAGATCCCAGGCCGGCAGTGGCCTGGGATCGAAGAACCCAGGCCGGCGGTGGCCTGGGACAGAAGACCCAGGCCGCTGACGGCCTGGGAATCGGGGGGTAGGGGGGAAGGGTGGGGAGGTGGTGGGTGGGGTGGGGATTTTTTTTTAAATTAAAATTATTTATTATTTAATATTTTAATAAATATTAAATAGTTTTAAATTATATAATTTATTATTTTAATATATATAAAATATATTAATTCTATTATATAAATTTTATATTTAAAAATAATATGTTTTCTTAATTTTGGTGATATTTATGTTAATGTATTATTTAATTTATTAATATTGTTTATAAATTAAATTAGTTATTTAAATAAAATAAGTAAAATTTTCTAAATTGGTCAGCACGTGGTCTTATTCGAGTCAATTTGAAAATTTGGCAACAATGTGGACTAAAATCGTCACTAAATTTGGAGATGTGGGGCTTTTTTGGTAACATGAAATGTTATGGGATAAAATTATCAGTCAACATAAGTAATGGTATCAAATGTGTAAAGTTCTAAATTGGTCAGCACGTGGTCTTATTCGAGTCAATTTGGAAATTTTGCAACAATGTGGACTAAAATCGTCACTAAATTTGGAGATGTGGGGTTTTTTTGGTAACCTGAAATGTTATGGGGTAAAATTATCAGTCAAGATAAGTTATGGTATCAAATGTGCAAAGTTTTAACGGCCACGTGACAATTCCGTTTCCAATTTGACGGAAGTATCAAATGTGTCGAGTTGATTTGAGTTATGGTATTAAATGTGTCGGAAGAAAAAGTTGTTGTATCAAATCCCTAAAGTAGGTTGAGTTATGGTATCAAATGTGTCGGGAGAAAAAATTGTGGTATCAAATCCCTAAAGTAGGTTGAGTTATGGTATCAAAAGTGAAATTCTCTCATTAAAGTCATATAGTCAAGTTACGGAACAAAGAAATTATATCCAACAAGTAATATTATTATCCGCACATAATCAATTGAGTTTATATTGGTACGTGTTCGTATATGTATTCCAAGCTAGTTATTGTAATAAGCAACATAGAAACTATCTTCTAATGCCTATTTCAACAAAAGGATTCGTTAGTACTGGAGAAGATCCTAAATTTATTATTTTCTTCTAATTTGGGAGAAGAAATATTTTAGGAAGACGGTCGTTTTCCATAAGTGTTTTAAAATGCTTTGTTTGTCCTTATATTTTTGTCTTAACTTTTTTTTTTTTTTTTTTATGTGTATCAAAATAACTCTTTATTTTCAAAATAAAATTATTTTTCTTAAAAATACTATATTATATAAAGATAATTAATTGACATCACTAACTCCTACTATTACTTTTCACTCCTACAATTACTTTTCAGCACATAGATTGTAAAATATCTAATTTTTTTAACTTTTTCAACTTATATATTAAACTCCGCGTAAAAACAGGGAAAATAGTCAAATACAAGATACTCCTCTGTGTTATGCTAAACCTGCAAGAGACTATCATGCGAAATTTTTATTGCGACAAATTTTCTTGTATTTTTAAAATTCTTACAAAAAACCCAATTTATGAAAAATAGGTCGTTTTCGATCGACATATTTCAAGAAATGATTTTAAAAATATATCACATGAAGTTGTAGAGATCAACTTGAAGTATTTAGATATTATTTCTTGAAATTTGTCGATAAAAAACGACCTATTTTTTATAAATTGGGTGTTTGTTGAAAGGTTTTTTAAAATACAAAGAAGTTTGACGCAATAAAAATTTCACAGGATAGTTTCTTGTAGGTCTAGCATAACACGGGGAGTATTTTGCATTTATCCCCGTAAAAACTGCAAGGAGAAAAAAGAAGATGGAGGGAGTCCTTTTTATCTGACTTTTGTATCACTATCGAAATATGTGTTCAAATCTGCTAGCTCAATTATAGACATCACATGGGAGGAGCCATGAAAGTCCACGGGCCTCTTTGTTTGGTGTTTGAGAAAGTAGTTTGGGAGAGTAGGGAAGGTTTGTAAAATAATCTTGATTTGCGTAATATTGTTTGTTTGAGTTTTAAGAGAGTGATTTGAGAAATAAAATAGTTGTAGGTTTTTTTGGAAGATTTAGGTTGTAGGTGTAAGATGTGTAAGAGTTTATATCAAATCATGTTTGTTGTAAGATAAATTGTGTAAGAGATAAATTACTTTAGGTCAAATGTCTATACTTTCATTCGAATGAGCCCAAGAAGATTGGGTTTTTCTAATACTCCCTCCGTCCCATTTTTCTTGCTCCTATTTCTATTTTGGGACGTCCCAAAACATGACTCCCTTTCTCTCACAAAAAAGTCAAAAGTTTACTTTTTTAACAAATTGTCTAAAACTCCGTGCCAAACATAAAGAGAGCAAGATTATTGGGACGGAGGGAGTATAAAATTTTATGAAACAATGGTGTATATAAGATACCCAATTTTAACCACAAAAAAAAAAGTCTAACCTTAAATTTGAGCCACAAATTTCGGTCAAAATGTCCCTTGATGATGTGGCATTGAACATGGCATTTGAAATTACCAAAAATCAAAAAATCCGAATTTACTCAATTGCCCCATCGAAAATTACCAAATATCCCTTTCATAAATATGTATTATTCAACCTCTCTGCATCATCTATTTTCTACGTCTTCTTCCTTCTAAATCTTCAACAAAATCGCCACTCCTAATCTATCCGATCGGTCCATCTTTCCCAAATTCTCACCACCGGCCCTTCGCCTTTTCGGGTCTAAATTTTTCACATTGTTTTAGTCGTCGTGGTCAACGGGGAAGAAATAAATGAATGAATGTTTGGCTGACCTGTCTACTTTATGACGCTTTCTCGACGGTAGGCAACCTCGATCGGTTGAACGAGCAACTTCCCTATCACCTGGTCCAGGTCAGGATGTCATCTTGCAAGATTCGTATTCTTACCAGCTCCCAATCTTTTCGAATCGTTTACAGACCCTAGTTCCTCGGATCAACAACGTGATCTTCCGCGTTGATTACGTCATCTCCGACGACAATTCCTCTTCCGCTCCGACAAATCCCTGCACCCAATCTACTCCCTAATCCGATTGAGATATATTTGGGCTTTTCATGTTTTATTTGATAAATTAAAGTTTGGATTTTTTAGTTTCTTAATTTCCCGATTAAGGTCTACTTTTAATTTTGTTCCTATTTTGGGTTTTAATAATGAGTTTACACGTTGCTGGGAAAATGGTGCTTATTATCTTCTAATATCTATGTAATGATAAATGTAAGGCTTTGGTAGTGATAAGGTACGTGGATGCACATTCATGCTTTATTTGGAGAAGAAGCGATATAATGCAGATATAAAAGGGACCAACTTTTTTTTTTTGAAAGAAGCGATTAAGTAAGAGATTTAAAAAGGACAAATTTGTTTTTAGAGAGATTTAAAAAGGGGTAATTTTGTCTTTATAAAAATATATTATTTAAATTAAAATTTTAAGATGACACATGTCACTAAGATAAATGATATCTTATGTGCTCTTCATCCCTCGAAATCTCATTTTAGACAACCCCAAGAAGATTGGTACATGTGTAGGAATAAATATATGTTTTTCAACTTTTTTAGTACTATCTTGTGATAAATGTGAGACATTCTCTTGTATCATGTGAAATTTACATTAATCTTTTGTCCTTAAAATTTTACAATAGTATGAGGATTATACACAGTAAATATTTCACAAGATAGTTTCATACAATTTCACACAATACACAGAAGTATATCTTTCTTAATGTTTGAAATTATTTATTTTTGGACGTGTTGCTAAATATAGATATCGAATGTACGTTGCAGATGATGAGAGGGAGTTCAGTAATGGATATCGAACGTACATTGACAGAGAAAGTTGCAGATGAAATTATTTATTTTCTCTATAAATATTTATTAATATAGATAGTGAAGTTGGACCGGCGCATTGGGGAGAAATACATCCGGAGTGGCAGGAGTGTAATTATGAGAGATTGCAGTCTCCCATTGATTTATTGAATACTCCAAAGGGTTGAAGTTGTATCCCATTTGGGAAAGCTCAAGAGAAATTACAAGCCCTCTAATTAATGCTACTCTTATCAATAGAGGCCATGATAAGTTTTACTTGATAAATAATTTCATGGGAATATTAACAACACATATATCCTTACTTATTACCTTATTAATTAAATACTTTCTTCGTCCCATAATTTTTTATTCCTTGGTACGATTTTTCAGTCAATTTAACTAAATTTGAAAAAATTATAATTTATAGATAATTTAATTAATATATTTCACTAATATATTAAAAATATCATATGATATATAAATATTTAAAAGGTTTAATATGCCACAAATATGTATAATTTAACTTGACTAATCACTTAAAGTATTGAAAAATAATGAAACAGAGAGAGTATTTAATATTTATTTAGAATACAATTATCAACAATCATTATATCAGAAATTATTTCAATAATTATTCATGTACGAAAAATTACAAATAATAAGCAACTATTAAACACTATTAATACACTAAAACAAATACCCACATAAATGAAAATTGAACTCAGGACCTCTTAGTTCTCGGCTACAACCTTATTGGCAAAAATATCTAATATGTAAATCTTAGATTTGTTTAATAAATATGGTGCACATTGTACTACTAGCTATTATTGAATATTTATAAAAGATCTTTTAGTTTCATCACATCTAATATTATTATTTATTAAATAGTTATATTTTTTTAACTATACTTAAATTTATTTATATTTAGATAAGAGCATGCCCTTTATATGTACCTTATCAAAATTAATCCAGCCCATCTTTTTATTATATTTATGGTGATTAACAGAAAATACAAACGTTAGATCACGAATGATAGTTAAAATCAAAATATATAACAAAGAAATAACAAGAATCTTCATCATATGTATTTCAGTGTTGTCCTACTTTTTTTTTAATTAAGTATTTAATTTATTAATTGATTTGATAATGGGTGCAGTTAAGGTGGACGGATGATGCAGGACATATCCTGATAAATCGAACCCAATATCAACTTAGACAATGCCATTGGCAGTCCGATCAATGATAATTATACCCCGATCAATGGCAAAAAAAAAAAAAAAACCATTCACATAATTTTTTTTAATAATCCCCCTATTAACTTTGCAAATTTACAATAACCCCTATGATCACTTAAAATGTTAACGTACAATAATCTTCATATAATTTGTGAAGGAATTTCAAATGGGTTTTTTCTAATAAAAAAAAAACTCAGAGGAATTTTTGCTATTGCAAATAACAAATTAAAGATTTAAAGGAGGTTTTTTTGATAATTCGACAATGCACAAAGGATATTTTTGCATTTAGCACTTTGATTTTTAATACTATTATTTTCTTTCTTAAACATAGTTGAAGAGCCACTTAGACGTACTTGGTGAAACATACAATGTCGAAAGTATTATAGATACATCGGTTCACTTATCGCGATTTTTCTAGGGTGCGACCCTGTTAGTTACGGCCGCATGTGGGCTCGCATCATCAGCCGTTAGATCAGCTTATATTCATCCGAGCCGTTAAATTAGTAACTTAAATTTTTTCCTTTAATTTCGGTAGCTTTTCATAAAAAAAAAAAAAAAAATTGACTATTAAACCCTTTGACTTAGTTTGTCAAAAAAATGAAAAAATCGTCTGAAAAATAGAAAAGACCGTTTTGCCCCCCATTAAATTTTATGTTTTAAGAAGACGTTTATACCCCCACTTAAAACCTACTTAATTAATTATTTC